>CM051274.1:23089980-23452480 GCA_027921565.1 Artemia sinica
GGATTGAAAATAAAGTCAATTTGAAGTTTAATGTGTAGTTTTAAAGTACTTCTTCTTTTGTATAAGATTTGAGTTTTGCAACTTACCGTCTTGTTATTGCAGCAAATTGTCATTTTTTCAGTTTTAATCTTTATTTCAGACAGTGCAACCCGTGATGCCACCATCAAAGCCAAGCCCAGTGTCCCCGGTTAGACAAATGCCTGAACCATCTCCTACCCCAGGGCCCGTCACCCTTTCAGTTGAAGCTGCCGCAAAACTAAGAAAAGAACTTGACGCTGTTGAAACAAACATCACTGTTTTCTCAGATATGCTTCAATCCCTTGAACCTGGAAAAGAGTCTGCAGAAGACTGGGAGCTGATGCAGGTGAATATTAAGGATACCTTATCTTTTAACGTTATTATGATTACCGTTATTAGGGATAACGCTATTAGGGAGCTGATGCAGGTGAATATTAAGGATACCTTATATTTTAAGGTTATTAAGGTTATCATTATTAGGGAGCTGATACAGGTGAATACCAAGGATGTCTTATCTTTTAAAGTTATTACGATTACCGTTGATAGGGATAATGTTATTAGGGACCTCATGCAGGTGAACACTGAGGATGTCTGATCTTTTAACGTTATTAGGGATAACGCTATTAGGGAGCTGATGCAGGTGAACATTAAGGATACCTTATCTTTTAACGTTATTAGGATTATCGTTATTAGGGAGCTGATACAGGTGAATACTAAGGATATCTTATCTTTTAACGTTATTACGATTACCGTTGATAGGGATAATGTTATTAGGGACCTCGTGCAGGTGAATACTGAGGATATCTGATCTTTTAAACGTTATTAGGATTACCACTTCCGCTTCAAAGATATAAAAGCTTTTGCACGTTAAGTATGTATGCATTTTACCTCTGCTCGAAAAGTTCGTGGTACTGCAGTTTTGTAGTATTTTGTGGTTCTGGAAGGGTTCGTGGTTTTGAAATGGTTCGGTATGCTGGAAATCAATAATTTGTGATGGAAACTTGTGGGAAAAATAACCCTTTTTTAGTTAAATATACCATTTAAAGCTGCCGGCCCTGCTGTTTCAATTGGATAAATTGCTAGATAATTTGTTTTTATTATTCGTGTTTGTTCAAAATACCATTTTAACTGTCACTTGCATCTAATATAGTAACGCCATACAGCTGGTTATCGATGTTTTTTTAAGGAAATACGAAACTGTTGTTCGTAGATCCCTTTTGGAGTTGACGAGCAAAGCTCGACATGTCTACGGAATATTCTTATTAAAATGATATTTAGTATTAGAATATAGAATTTAATATAGAATATTAAAAGAATATGTTAATTGAAAGAATATTAAAAGAACGTATTAAAACACAAAAAATCTCTTATTAAAAAAATCAATAGAATGTTAGAACCTGCATCTTTGGTATCACCTGCATCTTTGGTATCATCATTTTTTAAGCCTTGTTTCTTGTGTTTGATGTTTTAGATAAAATACAGTATAGTGTGAATCACATGTTTACAAGAATCATTTAATAAAAATAGCTATTGTAGTTACGGCTAGTGCTGCAACTAATTTACTCTACCTTTTACAACATGCTAAGCACTAAGTACGATTTATCACTTAACTAGAAAAAAACGGAACGAATGAACCACTGAGACGAATATTTCTGAGGTGCACTGGCTCAAGCTTAAATCTTGTGGTGTGGTTTTCGCTTGACTGTAGCGGCAAAAGGTAGTAGGGAACAGTTTTCAGTTGCAGGCGGTAAGCATTGCTACTGAACTGTGAATTTGAGCTTGGCCATGATACTAATGCATGAAAGGTCATGCCATTATTATTCAGCACAATAGTACTTGCGTAGTGTGGAAGACGTAATGGTTTCGAATTCTCTGATGGTTCATTACTGTGGACATTTTAATGGATAAAAATAGAGCCACCGGTATGGGTGAAACGTTTTTTGTGCACAGGATGCCATTAATAGTAAGTTGAGATGTATTGTTACAACTGGCCTATAACTACGGAACAACAAAAAAAAAAACGATGCGCTGTTCACACTGTACTGTTGTGGTATATGAAATCAAAATATCTTGTGTCCTGGGGATAGCTCTTTTGATTTGTTGGTATGTGTTTTAATGCCAATAGATGGTTTACAACAGCCTTCCTTTCACTTTTTTTGTATTTATCTTCTAGAAAAAAAAAGTGATTAAAAGCTAACTGAAAAAATTAAGTGTTATTTTTGGGCTTGGAAAAAAATAGGTCTGCTAGAGGTTTACGGGCTGGGAGACAGTTGTTGAATTATAAAAGACAACAGATAAGGGTAGTTTCTCCAAAGACTTATTTAACTTCTCATCAAGTGCCTTCTTTACTGTGTTACAAGTTTTGGAATTTATGGTTCCATCTGCCATATATATTTTATTTTTCCAGGGACTCTATGGTACGTGTCGTCAAATGCAACGTCGCCTGATTGGCCTAGTAAATCGAGTTGCTAATGAAGATCTAACTGGAGTTCTTCTTAAACTTAACGATGATCTTAACAACATTTTCTTAAGGTATTGTGCGTATTAGATTTGATTAATTTTATCATTATTATTCGTTTATTGGTGAACGTCATAAAAATAGACAATGAGACGGATTAAAATAAAAGAAAAAATCACAAAAAAGCATAAATTACAAGCAACAACACAAAGAAAATGACTGCTTTATTTTACTCGGGCTCATTCATTTTGGTGAAGCTCAATTTTACGATTATGTTTTGAAATTCGTCTAGCAACTGAGAATTTGGGGGTTTGCTAACTTCAATTTAGTAAAAGTTTGTGAGTTCCTGTACTACGGAGTCAGGGGAAGTCGATGCAACATCAGAAAAACATCACTCTTATTTTGAGATGATCAGTTTTTGCTAACCGTTTCCGAAAGACGGTGGCGTGAATAATATGAGGAAGTGCAAAGGCATTATAAAGGCTAGCAAAAAGCATCCAGTTAAACCGAAGTTAACATGTAATAATAGAGGCGTAAGATGCTAAGTTTGAGGTTTTAGCTGATCTTGAAGAAGCTTACAGGTGTGGTGGGTAGCGAAACCTATGAAGAGGCTAAGAAAACAAGGTGGTCAACTGGATGAACACAGTTATTCTCAAGAGATATAAAAGAAATTGAGTCAACTGAAAAAGGATGATATCGGACTTCGCAGATTTGAGTTGTAATCCAATTTTCTGGTATTCAGCTTGAAGAGTTTCGAAAATTTATGCGATATTTAGGCGAGTCTGGCTAGTATTCAGTGTCAGCATAGTATACCAAAAACCGGTTGATCTAGGACGAAATCAACGAAGATGGACACAGATCTTGAACGTCGATAACATAGTTAATGAACAAAGTGGGTGACGTGACTGCTCCTTGACGGGCCCCCTTCCTTCTTGATTGGAACAAATCAAATAACTGGAACAAAAAAACCATTCAAATTAACTGGAACAAATGTAAAAAAAAGAACGAGTTCCATGTCCTTATCAGGTGGTAGCTTCAGACGGAATGTCTTCCGGCCTGGAATACAAGTTTGAAGAGAACAGGTGACAATAGGATTTTTCCGTGCTTAGCAGATTTCAAAGCACAGCTGCGTGTACAAGTAAGTCGAAGGTGCGTTTAAAATCATATCCAGCTAGGACAAGTCTCACTCCAGAACCATCACTTAGAACTGAACTGATGTGGAGGGGCATAATACATTTCTTTGAGCTCTCTTAAAAAAAGTTATTTGTAGAGTTTACAGATTGATACAGTGACGGTGATCAAACGAAAAGATGAGCATTGGAGTCTGGACTTTTCTTTTTTTGAAATGGTGGTGATATACCGAATGCAGAAGTAGATGGGGAACTATTCTGTGGGTAAATACCATCTGCATAAGATGGGAGAGATCATCGTGAGGAGTTTGGCACCGTGTTTTAGTATCAACACTGAACGAGGAATCCCATTTTAGCTTTTGAATGACATCTTTTATAGAGTTCTAACGACACAATCGGCGTCTAGATGAGAGGCCTGAAAATTGTCTAGGGTCTATTCATAGGATTGCTCTATGAAGGGATAAAGAACAAAGATCTTGGATGCTTAACTCGCGTACCACTCATCTTCAGGAACACCAACAGGAGATACAGTTGAAGAAGGGCTATCTGAATGAGAAACAAACCTGAGAACCATGTACTGGTGTTGTTTCAAATGAGCAGAGTAATTATCGATTTTTACCGTGCACAGGAAGAAGCTTGGAGAACTTTCTTTTTGTGGAAACCCTTATACTATTGATAATCTCAGAATTTGGACGCCCGCATTCTTTCCACACAAGCCGTAGCTTTGCTTCACTGCATGAAGTCATAAGATCGGAATTTGTCAACCATCTGGGAATGATTCCTTTCCGGACTCGGTGAAACATCAGAAAAACATCGGTCTTATTTTGATGATTTTTCCAACGGTAATTTTTTTCCAACGGAAAAACTGCTCGTTTTTCCGCAAAATTGAGAGCATGGCACATTTCAACCCAGTAAACAATTAAACAAGTCTGAATATCGTTTCTAGGCAACCGGAGGGAATTCTTAAGGAAATGAAATGGCACGCGGATTTTATTTAGAATAAAGTCAACCGATTTAGTGAACAGGGCTGGGTAAATTTTGACCAATCACGACGAATTTGAGGTGCTAAGAAAACATATGGAATGTTTTGATAACCCGAAAAGCGCACTAGAATTGAACTTATCGCTAGATGATTTGGTCACTGATAATCAGCCAAAACATTTGGTACAGCAGCTTTCAGATTCAGAGATACTACAACGCAGTGCATGTTAGAGGCTCAGAAAATGTGTGGATATACATAGAATCATAAATCTTGTCTAGTAAAGCCAAAAACCACCAAATAAACCCTTGACCTGCTGCACGCTGGGAAGCTTGAGAATTGGGCTCCAAAAAAGTGCAAGTAAAATCACCGGCTATCATGCAGGGAGAAGCCAGTCGCTGTATATTATCTGTTCAAGATCCTAGTTCATCACATGATAATGCAAGTAAACGTTCTGATTGATCATGATTATAATGAAAGAGTAGATAAATATTTAAAAACAAACGAGAATCCCACAGCTAAATAATGATCATTTGTTTCGAAGAGACTTGAGCTTTAAGAAGATTTTTTTCCAACGGTACAAGTCAACCTTAGGATCTGCCTTTGTTGCTGCGCTGCCTAGCAGGCAGAGAGTAAAATGTCGTATCATAAAGTGACAATATATTCAGGCGGTGTTTGGTAACAAAATTTTCTTGAATTTAACTTACATCCAATACTGGGATTTTATTAACAAATGAGTCATTTATATTCCGTGAGTAAAGATTAATTGTTGAAGTCGTGGATTTAGGGATTTGCGATTTTCCCTGTACTTTACGCTATAGCATGTGTGACCCGTAGCTTTGTGATCAACACAGAAAGCATTCCTTAGATACGGGGAATCCGTAGTTGACTAGCAGTAGCACTATATTTGGAGCATAGTGTATTATCGTTGGTGTATGAGTATATTATACACTAATAACATAGTTTATTAAAGTTGGTGGGGAGGTGACCAATCGTGTCGCAGTTAAAGCAGCGTCGTGGTAAAAATATAAAATTTTCAATTTGAAGGCGTTCGTGTCCAGTTTTCACTGAATCTCTAAACTTACTTACTTACTTAAGTCCCATCCATCCTCATGGGACGTCTTGGGGCCACTCCTTTCAAAGAAATCTGATGAACTAGGGCTCGATATGCTGTTCTGTCAAGTGCGGTTCGGGATAGTTGGGCAATGCGTTGTCGGTCAAAGTTTTCGATCCCCCTTTTGCGCGGTCTTCCCCGTGGTCTAAGTCCTTCAGTTGTCCCTTCAAGCGCGATCTTGGGTAGGCGTTCGGGATTCATTCGTTTTACGTGGCCGAACCAGCGCAGGTGCTGTTTTCGAATTTTGTTCCGGATAGTGTCTTGCGACTTCACCCTTCTTCGGACTTCTTCGTTTGTGATATGGTCAGTATATTTGATCTTGGCTATCCGGCGCAGACATCTCATTTCGAACGCAAGGAGGTTGCGCTCGTTTTCATATTTTAATGTCCAGGTTTCACACCCATACAGAGCAATGGGTATGATCAGACTATTGAATAGATGCACTTTCAGATGGCTCGAAAGGTGGTTATATTTCCAGATTTTTGATAGTCTTTTGAAGCTAGAGCTAGCAAGACCGAGGCGGCGTTTAATGTCGACAGTGTGGCAGTTGTCAGCTGCTCAGAGACTGCCGAGATAAAGGAATTGATCGACTTTTTCCACTTGTTCACCGTCTATTACTATCGAGGGGGGGTTTGTTATCTCCTGTCGTGATGTGACCATGATTTTGGTCTTGTTTGCGTTAATCTGCATACCAAACGGCTTTGTTGCTTGGGAGATACAGTCGGCCTCTGCAACAGTCATCCGCATATACTAGTTTGTCAATTAAGATTCCTCCTATTCTGACTCCATATTCGACGGGTATCAGGGAGAGGATGGCATGCAGAAAACAGGTTAAACAAGTGCGGCGAGAGGATGCATCCTTGCAAGACCCCGAAAGTTGTTGGGAATTCGCCAGAGAGCCCATCAGAGGTCAGTATTTGACTTTTAAATTAGTTGTACATGTCCTCAGTGATTCTGAATATTTCATCTGGGACACCGTATTGTCTTAGAATATGCCACAAGCCTTTCCTCCATATTAGGTCAAAGGCCTGTCGGAAGTCAATAAAGAGCTGATAGAGGTCTCTGTTAAACTCGATGAACCGTTCCATCAACTGACGCACAGTAAAGATTTGGTTAATAGTTGATCGTCCCGATCGAAAGCCCGCTTGATACTCGCCAAGAACAGAGGTGGTGATTGCTTGAATTCTGCGAAGCAGGATCTTGGTCAGGATTCTGGTTTGGTGGCTTGTGAGGTTGATGGACCGGTAGTTGTCATATTCTTTCTTCGAGTCTTTTTTGTGTATTGGGACTATTGCTGCCTTGCACCACTGCTGCGGGACGTGTCCAGTAGACCAGGTGGCTGATATAAGACTGTGGTATAGGTCGACAACGTCTTCTGAACCAACATTTATCAGTTCAGCAGTGACACCGTCTGGCCCGGAGCTTTGCCTCGCTTTAAGGATTCTATAGCCGCTTTGGTCTCGCTTCTAAGTGGAGGTGGAGGGGGGTCTCGGTCTATGATTGGGAAGGAGTTTAGGACATTTGGGTCGGTCAGTACTTCAGGGTTCAGTTTCTCGTCAAAGTATTTCTTCCATCGTTCGAGCTTCATCTTGGCATCACTGATGTCGTTCCCCTGCTTGTCTAGGATTACAGGCGTTGAGGGATCTGTTTTGGAGGATAGCTCACTGAATGTTTCGAAGAGCTTGTGGCTGTTGCCTGTCTTGAACTGGGTTTCACAGTCCTTGCACTTTTCGGTGATATGCCTGCGGAATCCCTTCCTCGTTTCACGCTCAAATTTCCGTTTGAGATGTTTGTAGGTGTCTCTGCTGCTTCGGTCAGATTTGTTGTTATGTAGGCGTTTCTGGTCGCATAATCGAAATATTTCTTCAGTGATCCAAGGCTTTTCAACTTTGGCTTTTCTACCAAGGATGTCGCTTACAGTCTCGAGGATTGCAGAGGTGGCATGTTCAGCCAAGCGATCAATCTCTTCGGGAGTTGCGAGTGGATTGGATTTACTCAGGATGTCACGGAATTTTGTAAACAGGCTAGAATTATACGTGGCTTTTTTGGTGGGGTCTCGGAGGAGTTTCGTTCGGAATCTTGGGATTTTTGTGGTTTTTGGGAGACGTTTGAACCTCAACTTGATTTTTGACATCTGGAGTGTGTGGTCCGAGTCAAAATCTCCACCGGGTAGTGAGACAGTGTCCATTACAGATGACTTCCAACGTTTGGATATCAGGATGTAGTCGATCATATTTTTGGTGACTCCATCAGGGGATCTCCATGTTACCTTTCGGCGGTGTCTGTGCTTAAAAGCGGTATTAGTGATGTAGAGTTTATTCTCCCTGCAGAAGTCAATAAGCCGTTCCCCCCTTGCATTAAGACGGCCATGTCTGTGTGGGCCCATGACATCTTTTCGACCAGCATGGGAACTGCTAACTATCACATTAAAGTCACCCAACACGATAAGTATATCATTTTTGGGGATCTGGTCAATGACGCTTTGTAGCTGAAAGTAGAATTGGTCGCACTCCTCCTCACTACGGGCTGAATCCGGGGCATATATCTGGACGACTGAGAGCTTTTTGATGGGCCCTTTCAGGCGGATGGTCGCTATTCTCTCCGATACAGGAGTGAAGGTCATTAGTGACATTTTGGCGGCCGGAGAGAGGATGAAGCCGACACCCTGCCGATGGACACCATCAGGACGTCCCGACAGTAGGAAAGTGGTTCCAAGGATGTTTTCTTCTCCGATTCGGGGAAGGTGCATCTCAGACATACCGACTATATCCCACTTGTATCTATCAATCTCTTTCAACACCAGATCCATTTTGTCAGGTTTAGCTGAAGTCCGGGTATTTAGTGTACCAATATTGAGAGTGTTTTTCGCCGATATTAAACTCTCATACCGTCTGGGAGTCGTCCTAGGCCTATGATGGTCGTCGGCTTCCCCGTACGCGGTTGCAAATTCATCATCATTCTCATTCCTTATCATCATCAAATCACAAGGGTCGTCGGTTTCCCCGGACGCGGTAGCACTTCTACTTTGATCTTTTGAGCCTGTGTTCATATTTTGAAAAGATATGGTTTCTTGGCTGATTCATTGACGGTGGCAAGCCACTCCTCTCCGTCAACTTGCAGAGGCCGTTGTCCAAGTCTGGATCTTCCGCCCTTTCGCAGTTGTCCTCCTGGAGAGGATCCTCCCACGATGGTATCCTGCAGTACCATACAATTTAAACCCATTGCTGGAAGAAGGTTTGCAACTAGCGGGACGTGTCCACACGCCGGTGGGCCCTGCTCAGTGTGCATCAGAGTTGCCTTCTTCCTCCTCCGCCTGTATTTATGACTCCCGGATGAGGGTACCCCAGTTTCAATTATGGTCCCTCAGGGGCTAGGTCCCCCCTTGGTCCGCGCCTCCATTTATGGAGGTACCCTACATATCTGTAGGACGTTCCCCTATCCGCCACAAGGGGACGCGCTGAGTGGCCTGGGGAGGGCCCGTACTGAGAAGGTGACTCAGTAGATCTGAATCTCTAAAGAGCGTTTATTATTCGCTGAGTGTTGGGAAATATACTATGGATGTGCGTTTCTCGCAATACCAGGCCGTTTTGGTACATTTAGGAATTAGTAGTCAGAGGCAACGCTGTAACGTTGCGTATAGTAAAGAGTCTTAAGGCTTCAATGTGTTATTTTTTTCCAGAGGTACTTCATATGGAGGGGAGGGTCGTATAAACTTTGGAAGGGACTCCTTCGATTTGAATTACCAAGTTCTAGAGCCGTTTCTAAGAGTGAAAAGCTCCTTTAAGAGTCCAAAGTGATCGAAGGGCAACAAGCCCGCCGCCCACGCCCTTTTCCCCAAAATGCATCTCACCAAAATTTTGAGATAGCCATTTTGTTGAAAATAGTCCAAAGGCTAAATAACTATGCTTCTAAGGTTGAACTTCCCTCCCCAATACCCGTGGTAGGGGCTGTAAGTTATGCAAGCTGCTTGTTGTTAAAATGTATGGTTTTTATGGAAGGGATGGTCGTTTAAACTTTGATTGGAAATCGAAGGTTCTAGTACCTTTGTTAAGAATCAAAAGGGATCAATGGGCAACCAGCCCCCCATGGCTCTTCTTTTCCCAAATGGATCAGACCGAAATTTCAGATGGCCATTTTGCTAAAAATAGTTCAAAGGTCAAATAACTATGCCTCCGAGGTTGACACAACTCCCCCCAGTTTCCAGCAAGGACTATAAGTGATGCATTTTGCCCATTGTTAAACATATAAGGACTTTTATTGGAAAAGAGGAAATTTTTGATCGTTAGTCTCCAAAAGACTTAAGGTATTAAGGTCAAACTATAAGGCTATGTTGAGAGCGATGCCGAACACCATCAAAACACTATATGCTTGCCGCTTGTGAAAAAGGGAATATCAGTAATATTTAAAGAAACGACTAAGAATATTAAGTAGAAAATTTCAAGGCATGTTGAGGAAATGATAAAGAGAGATTTTAAGGTTACCAGTCCCCCCACCCTCCGCTCTACTCCTTTTAAGTTCCCTTTTCTGCTCCACACTGTTTGAAATTTTGGAATTGTCATTTTGCTCAAACTAGTCATAAGGTCTAATAGCTAAACTTCCAGGATTACGATGACCCATAGCCCTGGGGTAAGGATTGTAAATTATGCAATTTGTCCATTATTTGCAAGCAGAATTTATCATTAGGAAAAGGGGAAATATTTGATTCTGGATTTCGAAAAGGCTAAGGACATTAAGGCGAAGCCTTGGAGAATTTTAAGCGGTATGTTCTGCTAAAAACAATTGGCACTATGTGCATCCAGTGTATCAAAAAGGAGGATCTGCAATATTTTACGAACGGCTGAGGCTATTGAGATGAAAATTTCAGGGCATGTTGAGGGGTGTGTTGAAAAGTGGTCGGAGGGCTGCGAGCCCCTCCCATACTTTTTTAGTTGCAATCCCTCCAAAAATATTTCATCAAAATTATGAAATAGATATCTTGTTTAAAATTGTCAAAAGCTCAAATAACTATACCTATGGGGATGACATAAACCTCTACAGTTTTGGAGAGGGGTGCTGGACACAATAAAGCACACTGCGCGTGCTAATTTTCAGTAGGGGGTATCATCAACATCTAAGGAACGGCTGAGGTTATTAAGTTGAAAATTTTAGGGGATGCGAATGGGGATTTTAAAGAGCTATTGGAAGGTAAACAGCCTTCCTTGCCCTATTTAGATGCTCCCTCCCTTCATCACTGATAAACATTGTGAAAAATTGATTTTGTTCAAAACAGTCAAAAGGTCTAGTAACTATTCCTCCGGGTATGCAGTGCCCCCCACAGCCCCCAGGGCAAGGAATGTAAATTATAAAGTTTGTCCATTTTTTACCTGCAGAATTTATCAGTAAGAAAGGCGGGAATGGGTGCCGAGGCAAAATTTCGGGAAATTTTGAGGAGTATGTTTTAGCTAAATTAAAAGAAACTATCTGTATCCAAGTTATCAAAAGTGCGTATATGCAATATCCTAGGAAACAGGTGAGGGTATTAACTTGAAACTATCAATGCCACCACTACTACTGCTACTATTGTGGCTGCAAATGAGAGTGGTTGTGGCTGCAACTGTGACTGCTTGCAACTGCTACTGCATCTATTTGTGGCTACTTTCAGGGAATTTTGAGGGGGATGTTGAACTTAAAACTTTATGTAGAAAAAAACATCACTTTGATGTTTTGATACTTTGATGGAAGTTTGAGGTTGAAATGGCGAATGTTAAAAAACTTGAATCTTTGGCAATCAAAAATGAACAGAAATTAATTGAAAAAAAAACACTTTCCGAAGAAGAGTTTTTAAAAGAAAGTAAAGAGCCATAATAAACTTAAGACAAGCAAAAATAAATTTCTATAATAAACTCAAGCTCCAAACGACCAGAAATTACTATCAAAGAATAAATGAAACTCAAAACGACCAGAAATTAAATAGACAATCATAGCAAACAAACATACAACAGGTACTAAAATAATTGAATAAATAAATCTTGAAGGGGGTAAGAAGGGAGTAAAATCACTTCAAACTAGAGTTTAGCTACCGCCCCCTTCCTAACTGCAAAAGCCTAAAGCTATTGCGTCATTTGCGCTTTACTGAAAATGAATTATATTGCATGGTTTCTTTTGTACTTGCAACATTGAAAATAAAGATTGCAGTGAAATAAAATCTTGAACTGCAGAGCTTTCAGCAATTAATACCATTATATATCAAATATTCATTTTAATTTTCTTAGTTCTTTCCAAGGACTGATCAAGACACGCACAGTTTTCAGTAAAGAGTATATGACGCAGTAGGCTTTAGACTTTTACAGTTAGGGAAGGTGACAGTAGCCAAACTCTTGTTTGTAATAATTTTTGTTCTTTTTAGACTTGATTTGTATATTCAATTTAGTTTTAATCGTTTTAAGATTTATTCATTCATTTATATTAGTACTTGTCGCATGTTTGTTTGCTATGATTGTTTATTTAAGTACTGTTCGTTTTGGGTTTTATTTATTCCTTAATAATAATTTCTGGTTGTTTTTAGTTTGAATTATTCTAGGAACTTATTTCTGCTGGTCTTAAGTTTCATATGGCTTAAGTTTCATATTTTGAAAAACTTGTTTTTCCGAAAGTTTTTTGTTTTAATTAATTTCTGGAAAGATTCATCAAGGTCGTCTGTTATTCGCTTAGCCGTTGCCTCAAAGGCTGACTCCTTTAGTGAAATATCAAGCAATTGCTCAGATTCCTTTGCACTCTCCAATATCTGGCTTGAAGTTTGCTTTGAACGGACCACAGTTTTCATTTGGTTTTAGGTCATTACGATTATGTTGTGTCACCGTCATGGTCTGAACACAATTTATCAACAAAGGCTTTAAGCTCAGCTGGGATTTAGTCTTTGGGGGGGGGGGGGAAGAAATAGGAGGATCTGGAGTGTGCAACTTGAGCAGGTTGCTACTTGTCCTGAAGGTTAATTGAAGAGCGACATGCGTTTAGATACTAAAGTAGCAAAAACCGTTTCATCTATGGAAGGTCCTTACATGGAACCTATAAATGTTACAAATTTAGTGATTGGAATATTTTGTTTCGTGGCTGAGACCAACATCTTACGCATGTCCATAAGATTTTCCTAATCTTTGCTATGTGAAACCATTCGAGTTTGTATATTTACTTCACTATTTAGGAGTTTTTTTTTGGCTTGTATTTTTGTATCGTGAGTGAGTCTGCTCAGAAGTCTCAGAACTGGACTAAATATTAATTTTTGGTCATAGGTTCCGTTCAAACCCAGTCAAAATGTAACTTGTTATCCTTAAATCAAACTCTGTAGGCGGTCATTCGAGTGAGAAATAAATTATATTCAGTAAATACAGAATTAGGCTCATAGCCAGTAATGCAAAATGCATGCCCGAAAATCTTACTGAATTAAAGACTTTGTTCGTAAAAATTGAATTCAAACCAGATGTTATCACTTTAAAGTCTCAATATAGCAATCGTTATAGTGCTACTATGTATAATTTTTTCTGTTTGCAATTTCAATGTCTGTTTTTTTTGTTTTTTTTTTTCTTACTGTTCATCATCCTTAATTTCATTGCTTTAAATTTTTTATCTTAATATTTATTATTTTGAGTGTTTATTATTTTTCAGTATTTTTTATTATTTATTTGTTTTTTTCCCCTGTTATTATTCCTTTTTTCTGTATTTACCATTTATAGCTGCGCAGATGATGACTTGTGCAGGGGCAGAGACAGGCTATATATTTTTTTTACGCTTAAGGATCGGTCTTTAAACTTAAAGATCGATCTTAATATACGAGCTTTAAGCGCGGCTCTAGAGCTTCTCAAATTCTACTTTAACTAAG
Organism: Artemia sinica; assembly: GCA_027921565.1. Classification (NCBI taxonomy): domain Eukaryota; kingdom Metazoa; phylum Arthropoda; class Branchiopoda; order Anostraca; family Artemiidae; genus Artemia; species Artemia sinica. Next base: position 23,103,535 of record CM051274.1, read on the forward strand.
TCAGTTCAGTTAATAATGGAGAAAATATATTAGCAAAATTCATGACCTATCCAGCAGGAAGAATTTCTATAATTGCTTGGGGTTTACTTATGTTTTCTAATATTGAGAGCTTGGTAGATTTAATTTTTCGAACTAAATTTAATTGATTAAAAACAAAATTTTGTTTTGAATTTGTTTGTATTAATCCTTCTTTTTAGGGACCATCCTTGTGAATGCACAAAACCAAATGACAATAGCTTTGGCGCTTAAAATGTATCGGGCTTGGTCTTCTTGGGTTTTGAGAGTCTAATACAGAAAATATTTCAGTTATGATTTATTAAGTCTTCGGGGATGAATGGAAGGGAAGAAGAGTGTACAACTCTCAAAAATACTCGCTTGGTAATGCCTGTTAGCCATTTTAATCAATTTTAACTGCTCTGTGTTGAAATGATGACCTGATTTATAAATCTATATCTTATTATAAATGGAAAACGAGAAAAATTAAAATAATTTGCATTAAGTTGTAAAAAAGATTGTTTCCTCGGCAGATACAAAGAGCAAGATTATAACTCAAGTCACTGGAAAAGAGATTCTGTACGAACATGTTGACTTCAACATGGTTTGTTGACCTTGTTGGCCGACTGGGTTTGGCATTCATCGTTGCAGCTCTAAGTCGAAAGTCATTTACATTTCTTCCAGTACTTTTGTGAAAATTTAGAATAGAAGTCTGAGAGTGTTTATTCGTGTAGTTAAATAGCTTTTAAAGAAAAAACTAAACAAAAATAATGTTTTCCTTGATTTTTCTTTCTTTATTTAAAGTGGTGTTGTTCCTCCGTATATTCATCTCTTCTGTAATTTTTTTTTATTTAAGACTAAAATATTCTTCTATTTACCTTCATTAGTTGCCAGATTTTGTTTTGCATTTATACCGAAAATTATAGAATACCAATAAGACACAGCCGAGTCCTATTAGAGCCTTCCTAGCCGAGTGGTTTGCGTGCTAGATTTGAAATCCTTTGTCCGTGAGGACGGGGTTTGAGTCCTGATATCGCTGGTTATTTGGTTTGGAACGGGGGTCAGTGGTGTGACTCCTCAGCCAGAATTATCCCAGCTCCGAATGGGTAGCTGGAGAAATCCAGGGTAAAACAAGGGAAGCGTCGGATGACTTTCACCCAACCAAGCAACCAGACACTCCCGGTCGAAGGCAGTGAATCAGAAGATCTTGCGCTAGGCAGACCATTGGTCAGCATGCGAATGAGTAACTAAAGTAATAGGTCAAAGTTCCGATTGAAATATGAATTGGGTCATTCTTCTAGATGGGTAAATAACAACAGGCTAATATTTTCGTAATTTATTTCATTTATTACTGTTGTTTTTTTCCAAGGTATTTGTGATGTAAACATATTTCCATACCAATACCCTACTTATTTTTGTTAATATTTTGGTAAATAAGTTATTATGTCTTCAGTTATTTATTTAGAATCTTTGTTTATGCCCTCCAGTGCTGAATTTGAGTTTGATGGTTCATTCATTGCAGATTTGGAAGGTATGATAAGAAGAGGGCCGCTGTTGTTGGTAATCCACTTGAATCACAGAAGCCAGCGACTAAACCTTCATCAGACGTGAATCTCATCGATTTTGGTGAAGAAACTGCTCCACAAAAAGACATCAGTGAAAGACTTCAGCAATTAGGTAACTCATCCCCAGTCTTGTTGTTTTGGCCAACCGCTTTAATTCAAATGCTCTAGCCCTATCGGTATGCCCATAACCATGTGGTGTATTTACGAATGGTCAAAGGTGTACATTTTCTAAAAAATTTCGTGTGCTGTTTTAGGCCGGTATGACCGTACAGCATAATCAAGTTTGTGGTATGTGACGCAACCTAGTAAAGAACGAAGTCCAGTCAATAGTAACTGGAGATTTAAAAACGTGATTTGAAAAAAAACTGTCATGTCAAGAATTTCTCTTTTGAATCTGATTCAGAAATGGTAACTATCATTTCTATTAATCTTAATGGTTAAAGTTCATTGTGAAAACAAACTTACGGGTATTTCAAAATATAGCCTAAAACTCAAAAAATGGTGTCAAATAGAAATGAAAACTAGACCATTGGAAAATTTATGCCAAAAATTTCATACAGGAGGATTGCTCTCCTCCCCCTCCTATCTTGAGCAAGAAGGGAAATCGATTTTTTGCATGGGAACCAATGATTTTTATTTCTTTCTTTTTTTTCTATCGCCGCTAGTGGGGCACTGAGACATCATAGAGAGGAGTTTAAGGCTTCATTTGAAAGTAAGTTGCTATTTCTAGTGTCTTTTGTAGGTAATAAAGGATAGCATTGAGATGAAATGTAATTTTTGACAAATAAAAGTAGTTTGTAGGCTTGCCTTAGAAAATTTTTAGCTTTCTAGGGATTTAAGTTTCATCAAATTGAATATCTCTATATCTGGCATAAAACGGGAGAAGTTAAATGGTTTTTCTAAGATTTCCAGGGAATTAGGTGTCGACTTCTAGTTTTCTGTCGCTTATTCGGATCTTTTATCAAAGCTATACAAGTTATGGCGAGACTGCCCCATCAATTCTGAATAGTTGGTCCACACATACTGAGAAAACTTGTAATGGGCAAGATAGGATGATTCTTCAAGGTATTGAAGAGCCTTAACTGGTGTTGTTATGCATTCCAAGCTAGTTTTTCATGCCTAGACCATTGTCTGCACACATCTATTTCCAGTAATGATGTGACAATGCCTAAACAAATATTACAACAAAATTAAACTATGTTATATAACATTAAACAACCGGATAAGCCGATGATTCAGGTCCAGGCGTAGGCAGGCATCAGGGGTAAGTTTACGCTTACGATTGTTCAAAACAGGGGTAAAATCAATAGCATCAAACTGAGCGAATATTTTTCTATTCCAATAAGAGCGTAGTCATAATACAAATGAAAAATCCACGACACAAAAAACATAGTATGATCACAAAACGCCGGATAAAGTTTTGCGAGACCACACCTATTATACCGGCCACGGTCTGTGACAGCTCTTACCTTATCCGGATTTCAATTAGTCTTCTGTGTATATCACAACTTTCCGTTGGAAAATTGTTGCTTGATCGCAAAGAGAGTTTCCAAGGAATCTGAGACAAGGAACATGAGGAATAACGAATTGAGGACAAGTTAGATCACTTGCACCTTACTCATCATTAAACGATAAATGTTCAAATTTAGCTACAATCCAGTTCTTATAAGAGAAAATTGCACCTCGTTGGCGCTCTCTGCTAGGCCAACTAATGAATAGTATATAGACCAATATATTATATTGGCCTATACTTTATAATCCAGAGGGTGACTTTTTTTTTAAACCAATCTTGGGTAAGGGTAATCCCCCCTCCATACCCTGAGAGTGCGTTTTTGGCTTATATCAGTTTCGGAAAACTTATTCAATGTGAAAAACTTGACGATTGTGATAATAGTGCTTAAAAATTGTATTTGAAACACGCCACCTAACAAAAAAAAGAATTCAGTGCTAAATCAATTGATATTTAACAATTCTGTTTATATTTAACTCTGCTTTAGTAAAATTTTAATATTATTGAAAAAGTAAGAGTGTGTTACAACTGAATTTAAATTTCTTAATTATTTGACCTAAGGAGGGGAAAATAAAAAGATCTAATTCTTTATTTTAAGAGAAATAAACTCTTTGTTTATTCAAATAAAGGCTGTAAAAAAAAGAAGAGAAACGGGCGTATAGAAAAAAATCAACCTTTTCTTCTTTCTCTAATTGGTTTGCACTCAACCTTAAACCAAATCCATTGTTAATTGTTTTGCTCTGGAAAAGAATCCACTCCCTAGAGTTTGAAATAAATATTGTTCTTACTGTTGACCCAAGAGTGCTAAAAAAAACTGCATGCTGTTAATTTGAAAATAACAATTACTATAAAAATACCCTAAAAAATGTTGTTTCTTTGCTTAAGCTGAAATTGATCACATGCCGAAACGGGTTCTAAAACATGTTTTGCTGGTGATATCTCATATTTTGATTTTTTTAATCAATTTGTCTTTTCAAAAGGGAATTGTTCCAAAAGGTCTAAAAAAAGCCGTATTATACCTTTATATAAGTATGGAAATAAAGAAGAGATAAATAATTACCGCCCTATTTCAATTTTACCAGTTATTTCGAAGATTTTTGAAAAAATAATGCATGATAAAATAAGTAAATTTGCGGAAGAAATTGAAATAATACCACCTAGCCAATATGGATTTCGGAAAGGGCATTCGACAGATCACGCGATTACCCATTTTATTTGTAAAGTGAAAGATTTTCTAGATACGGGTTTTTGTGCCTCAGCTTTATTTATTGACCTATCGAAAGCATTTGATACAGTAAACCATAATCTTTTAGTTAGAAAGTTGAAGAATTATAAATTTCCACCGTGGATTGTTAGTTGGATTGAGTGTTATCTATCAGATACGTCACAGGTCGTTATAGTTGGACCAAAAAGATCACGAGAGCACCTAATAACTTGCGGAATTCCACAGGGGTCGATTTTAGGGCCACTCCTTTACCTCATTTATACCGCTGATATAGGAAATTTTATGAAAGATTGTTTGACAATATCATTCGCAGATGATACAGTTTTATTATTCCGAGCTTTAAGTGTTAAAACCCTTTTTAGACCATGGAGAGCGCGTTGAATGATCCAATAAAATATACGAGGAGTAACCGTTTATTGATTAATATTAAAGATACAAATTACATGATTTTTTCTACTATTAAAAAGGTAAACACTGAACTATCTTTGACAGCTGATGGACATTTAATATATAGGGTTTCAAAATTTAAATATTTAGGTGTAATCATTGATGAATTATTCTCATGGAAAGAACATGTAAATTCATTATCTATAGAAATCGCAAGAGGAGCTGGAATTTTGCACAGACTTAAAAATTTCCTTCCGCAAAAAGTTTTGCGAACCCTTTATTTTACTCTTGTTTATCCTTATATGCATTATAGTTGTTACGTTTGGGCTAATTCTTTTTGTTATAATTTAAAGAGAATTCAAATCTTACAAAATAGAGCTGTAAAGTCGATTTATTTCAATAAACTTAATACTAAAGAAGTTTTTCTTAAATCTCAGTTGCTAACAGTGAGACAATTTTGTCTGGCACCCCCAGGACTAACACAACTTGTCCTTTTTCATTTATCGTCATATTATCATGCTTATCCAACGTCGTCATCTACACATTTTTCTCTTATCTCGGATATTTGTCACACGCAAAGATTTTTTTTTTTTTTCAAAGTTTGTTTGTTTGTCAATTTGTTGCTTGTCGATAAATAGTGATAGTATTTGTATGCATATTCGAGTTCTCCAGAGATTACATTTACGCCCTAGAGATTAATGATCAGTCTTTTTTTTTCAAAGTTTATTTGTTTGTCAATTTGTTGTTTTTCAATAATTAGTGATAGTATTTATATGAATATTCGAGTTCTCCAGGGACTACATTTAGGCCCTAGGGATCATTGATAAGTCCCTGGAGTTGTGTTTTGTTTGTGCGTTTATATTGAATAAAGTCAAAGTTCAAAGTTCAAAATAAGCTATAACGGAATACCAGAAGATAGATACGAGAAGATAGAAATCTGGAACCCATAAAATCTATATCCACTATTGGGATTTTGGTGTTGTTCCACCCCGAAACACGTGGACTATATAATAAAAGCAAAGATATATGCGAAACCGTCAAGTTCTTGATATTGGGGGGGGGGGGGGGGTTGAAGTTTTGTGAACCCAGGATATATGTTTTTCTGGCTGTTTCAGATCTTGTGTCTCCATCAACGTCACAACTGAAAAATATAAATGGAATTCCAGCCTCTACAGGTGAAACTACTGATGGGTTCGCGACTTTAGCAAAATCAAGAGCCACCATGGAAAGCCCAAAGCGAGAAGCAACCAGTGCTTACAAGGACAATTTAGAGCCGGACCATTTGAATGTATCTCTGGGAGCCGCAACCCAGCTTCGAGATCAGCCTGTAAGCTCATCTCTGTTCTTCTTTTTTTGCAGTAAATTTTCATTTGAAATGTTTACCTTGGCATTTCCTGTACAGACATTGTCTGAATTTAAATATATGCATGCACCGGAGCCTATCGGACAACATGCATAAGAAAGAGAAAAAACATAGTGTATGCGCTTTTGTGAGCATTAAATAAAAAAACAATGCCCAAGTTCCATTGCAACCTACCCCCTCTCCCTCAAAAAATGTCCATGGAAGTTTCCGCTCGATACCGAGCCGCTTTGCGAAACAGGGTAGACTTACCAAAATTATAACTGGAAATACTCGTTCAAGACGAAAAAAAATCCTTTCTCCCTTTTGCTCGAATTGTTCATCCATCTGCGCACGTAAAGTAGTTTAATATCGACGTTTACTCACAAATACAACCTTTATTCAAAGAGGACTATATTTTCAACATTTTACTTTTTATTGACGTAAAAAGTCCCTATACTTGGCTCGGATCTGTTATCCCAATATTGGGAGTCTTACCATCTTTCCACTGAGGTAGCCAGGCTTGTAAGTTTTTTTTTTACTTCTGTGGTCTGTTGTATATAAATAAACGTGTTTCCCATATACAAATTTTTCTAGAAGACTCGAAAACTCTAAAAAACTAGAAGGTTTCTTATATACGAGGTTTTTTTTTCTATAAAAATGCAGAAAAAACTTGTTTCTGGAGCTTTTCTGAAGGTTATACTGTTAAGGTGGACACTTGTATGAGAGTGGGGGAATTCCCCTAGATCGGTCTAAAAAAAAAAAAAAAAAAAAAAAAAACTCGAAAAAAACTTGGCATAAAAAGCACTTTGTTTGGTTTCCCCCGTGGTAAAATTCTCTGGCACTTTCTTAATTCAACTAAGGATTCGATACATCTGCATCTATAGTAGCTAGTAATTTTTTGCTGTTTTAAGTCTTAATAGCTCTACTTGTATATACAAACAATAATTTTTTGTTTAATTGGTTTGTCTTTTATAAGTTTGCAAAATTAATTCGCACAGCTGTTGATCTTCCAGCGAGGTTTCAAAATACCATTGCACTGCAGTTAAAGCTAAGAAGTTCTTTATTAAGGTCTTTAATAAGCCTTGTGAAATTGCGCAAAGCCGTAAATAATTTCTTAGATCCCACTGCCTTTCAGTTTCTACTTGAAATGCATCTGTTTATATACGTTACTCCATATATACTTATGGGTTTATATACGTTACTCCATATATACTTATGGCAGGGAAATTGCTGTATCAATCGTGGTTACATCAAGAGATAACCACGGCCATCACAACATAATACAGCAGTTTCACCGCCTTGTGCTTGTGTGATTGCCATGCTCGGCTTTGTTTTGCAGAACAACTATAGTTTATCATATGTGAGTTCCATTGGTGTGTTTTGGGTTTTCTTGGTTCGTTGTCTTAATTAAAAGTTTTATCATATCTTCATTTCATTTTAAATGAGCATAACCGAGTACATGAACAGTGTTTAAAATAGGCGAGTAAAAAAATAGACCGGTCAAAGTCAATAGTAGAGTATATCATATAACTGGGAGAGCAAGCTTTACCGATCAGAGATCCCAGTCAAGATGGTGACGTTTAAGCTGACGACACTGCCCTGTCAAACGCTGGAAGCTCCTGAGAACTGACATTATTTTGTGAACAGCGTCGACGATGGGCTGAAGGAACATTTGAAAATAGCGGACATTTAAGCTCAGTATATAAGTAAAATAACCCAGAACAATTTGATAGATTGTTATGAAAATAAATTACTGTGGTAATTTTGGAGGGAATTAAAGCTAAGCACTACAGGTAACTACTTCATTTGTAATGAAACACAGAATGAGTCTCTTTATTCATTTCTTAGCTTACCTTTTTGCTATAGATTTTAGAACTGGAGACAAGGATTTTGTTGAATTTGTAGACAACCATCACTACGTTCGAAAATTCTACCAATAGCACACAATTTTGTAGTTTCTGGACAATTTACAGGACTAATTGTTGGCGTAAAAGTGGCAAGTCTGTCACTTACACGGCTATTAAAAAAATTGGGTCTGAGTCTACTCTACTCTACATGAGTTGGCGATGATGGTTGTGCAGTGATGGCATCGACTAATTGTAGAGCAGAATCTGAGATTAAAAAGTAACGAGAAATGCCTCACGATCCTACTTTAATCCTGCTTTGAGTCTCTCTTTCACTCTACTTACTCTGGTACAAATTACAGATTTTATGTATAACCGGAATGGCTCCTGCACATTTTTCTATTACATCGCCTTTCAGTAGAGCGTTTCAGAAGTGAATTTTGGATCTCGACACGGCACACAGATATTGCTGATCTTCTTAGTGCTCTAGAGAAACAATCTGGAAAGTGCGATAAGGAGTTCGGTGTGACGCTCGAAAAGTGACTAAGCTTTCAAACCATATCATGTCGAAGTTCTAAGGAGTTCCCCAAGACAGTTGCACAGAAATTATGCATCCTACTCTTCTCCTTAAGAGTATTATTGACGCCCTTCTCTTACACGATGATTTTGATTCAATCGTCAATAGTCTGAAAAGTAGTCTCTTAGAAGATAGGCTAAAACATTTTCTGCTAACACTTTTTCTATCTCAAAACGGTGTGAGTGGCTCGACCGAGTCGTTAAAGCCTTTAACGTAATTAGACTTTATATGATTAGACTTTGATTGAAGTCATTAATCGTTAATTAAGTCTAGTTAAAGACAGTATATGACAGGTATTATACTGAGTATTGTCGGTTTGATTATCTGTACCAGCTACTAAAAGGACCCTTAGATTAGCACAGATACGGGTGTGGAGGAGCAGGTTGCTTTGAGTCAAATAACTTGCTCCTTTATACCCTCATCGCGCTCCCGATGAGTGTTGGGTCTTTCGAATGGGGCTTTGTAACCCTGCGAAGACTGAAAACATCGCTACGGACGCGAATGGGCAAGTCAGGCTCTTTTACATGTCAATCGCGGAATTCATGTTGTAACTAAAAAGTGATCACTAGTTTGGCGATAGTGGTACCAGGAAGTTAGACTTCATTTACAGGCATAAATGCTACTTGCAAATCCTGTAATATGCTCCGTAATATTATGTTTGTATTCCATTATATGAAATTTTGAACAGGAATACCAATTGTTTTGAATCTCTTTCTTTGGTTTCATAATCTAACATTCCACCCTCCTGGAGAAGGATGCGCTCCCCCGCCCCCCTCTCTAAACCAAAGAACTGGATCCGCGCTAGTTTACTAATTATAGGGGTGAATAAACAGAAAAGATGCATATTTATTTAGGCTAGTTCCACATTTATCAAAGTACTTAGGACATCAAAATGAAAAATATTTGCCCCCGGTCTCCATCTAAGGTCTATTCCTACCAGAAAACCGGAATTTTCTGCTATTTTTCTTTTAGTTGTTATTCTATTATTAATGATTTTTTCTTTGCGTAAAATATCTCCTTTGTTGCAATATTGAATCGTAAAAGAAAACAAACAGAAACTTTTCTTGTTTACAAACAAGCCCAACCAAATGATTGTAACGCCCAATTTAGCAACATGTGATCCTCGAGCAATGTAACAACCAATAGAATGGTATAACCGTTTAGTCTCCAATAGGACTATTGAAAAATATAGGCTAATGAGAATATGTAAAAATTAAGTAATAAAAGCAATATTGTTTGAGTCAGAAGAAAATAAAGGTTTGTATTGATATATGAATAATCAACTAAAGAGATAAATATAATAGAATATGATAGCCTGACCTGTCTTTCGAAAAAGATAGGTAAATCGCTTAACTAATAATTTGAAGCGTTTAAACTTGAATAATTTTAATAATATCCATATCAATCCATAGCTTATATTTATGGCAGTGTTTGCCTGTTGCTATAGTAATCCGAAAAGTTACGGTTTCTAGAGCTCCATGATGTATGTTTTTTCTCTCTTTTTCTGCTGATCTTTCACTCAAGTTCCTTATTTTCAAACTTGGTGCCTGTCAAGCATAAAATTTCTTCTTTCAAAATTGAGTTCCCGGGTTTTTTTTCTAATTTTTTAAGGCGTGTATGGTTGTTTAAGTTTCCACCTAGTCAACTTAGAGAATTAGATTTCATTTTTTGTGTCCTCGGTACTCTAAGATATATTCAGCTTTTCATTGAAGCTAAAAACTGTGGATTCTTGAGTAACCCAGAATCTCTTAAACGTTTTTTAAGAAAAAGTGCCAGATGTGCCCATTGGACTTGGCTTTTTCACAACGTTTATACCACCGAACTCTAAACCTATTTATCTTTTAGGAGCGAATTCGGCTGCTGGTAAGTCCTTGTGTGAAAGCTTTGCTTGCAAGTTTTATATTTATTTTTCCGAGTATTGTAGTTAGAAATAGTATAGAAATGAATGGAGAGGCTTAGAAATTTTGAAAAAACTTTAGAATGGTTGCATTACATTGTAATAACGTAATTAGCTGGATAATGACATGAAATTTATTTTCTGAGTGATTGGCTGCGTTTTTGCGTTGTCTAATTATTCTTATTTTTTTTCTAACACAGTGTTCTTTCTTGTATGTTTTGCAGTGAAATTTCGGCAGACGTCATAATTTTTCAAAGTTCTATATTGAATTTAATCCCAATTCTCCAATATCGCTTCAGTAATTAGTCTCGACTTGATTTAACATATTTTTCTAAGTAGTTTAGAATAGTAACACAATTTGTAAAGTATATATTTTAAAAGTCTGGTTTAAGATATGTACCAGAAATGTAGCTATTAGCCCATAGCTAAAATTTAGCTAGTTCTTAGAAAACAAAGTAAGAAAAAATTTAGTTGCCTTTTAGTTAATTGAGCCGGAACTCATAAAAAAAAGATAGAGAACACGTATATGCCGTAATAATGTCAGGTTTAGCATTTCAGAAGGTACTGCGAAGGAGTGGGAGAATTGTGAACACTTTTGAGGATGTTTGTCATCTTTTTTGCACAAAAGGGTGAAATTTCGGCGAGATCATAATTTCTCATAATTCTTGGGCCCCCTAATCTTTTTACTGATTTACTGAGATTTACTGAAAGTTCTTTTACTGATTATTTTCATATAAATTAGTGTGGTTCTTTTTAGTAGTCGCTTTCATCTATTTTAATGATCAGTATCAAAATAGCGGTTTTTTCATTATCTATTTGATCATTATCAAATAGTGTGTATAAAGTCATCATCAACTAAAGTGATCGGGAATTTGAACTTGAATCACCCCAAAAACAAAGAAATGTAACTTACATAAAGATTCCGAGCCCTATTTTCTGTTTTAAAGTTGTGTATCGTTTGTGATGGAATTTCCAAAATTCACCAGGAAATCTTAAATAAATTTTAATCAGAACAATGAAAACGATACTCATCGATGCCAAATATTTGAAATTCACATCCATAATTCTTTTAGCGGGAAAAGAAGTAAGCTTCCTTGTATATGGTGTACAAATGGCGTTATAGAATGCAAAATATTATTAAAATGTAATTACAACGATAGACAGAAAAAAAAGTAATTGATATTTAAGTCCAAAGGCTTTTACTGAAACTGTACACTAGAGAAGGGGGCGGGGGTAAAAAAAATTTCAACGGGAGGGGAGGGCTTAAAAAGGTTTTTTTCTAAAAAACTAATATATATTTTATTAATTCTACAAAATTTTGAATCAAGGTAATTTATTAGCTCTTAAACTCCACATTCACCGGGAAAATCCCTATAGATAAGCGTCAATACCAGAAATGAAATACGTACTATCATACACTAAAATATTCCACGTACTTAAGCGTATAAAGAAACACTCAAAAGTTCTTTTCTTTTTTTTTTTTTTTTTTGTTCCAGTCAATTAGAGTATTAAAATCAAAGCCACCAATTGATACACCTTTTTAATCTTTTTCTTGTGGACTTGATCAAATGGGTCTCTGAGCAATCGATTATGCTACTACTACTATCAACTCATTACAGTACTAAGCCACCTGAGGCCAACACAGCTACGCCGCTCCTCCTCCGTCGCAACCTACTCAAAGCCTTCCTCTTTACATCCTCCTACCTCATTCGGGGATGTCCTGCTGTTCGTTTGGGCCTAGATAGTTGGCCAAATAAGGACTATCTTTGGCAATCTGTTATACTTCATCCTCAGAACGTGTCCTAGCCATCTCAACGTTTCTCTCACTATAGCCCTATAAAGCGGGATTGAACCGCATTCTTCGCCGAGCGTACTATTTGAGAGACGGTCAATCAGTCGGGCACCCAAACAAGCCGTATGCAATCTTTCTGGAAAACATTTATCAAATCCTCCCCCGTCTTTCGGAGCTCCCACGCTTCAGAACCATACTGCCATTACTGTCATATTGTCATTACTGTAGCTTCCAATTTTCTAATGTTGGCTCACAGACTTATCCTGTTCTTACAAACATTTTTCAACTGTGATGAAAGACCCTCGGCCTTGGCTATTCTGCTTTAAGCATATTCACTGCACCCACCGTCCTTACTACTAATATTATCTATGTAAATGAAGCTATCAACTTGATCGATCTTCTCGTCACCCAACGTCACCTTCACTTATTCCTAGTCTTAGCGACGTAGTCTTCTCAACATTAATTTTCAAACGTATTTTGCACCTTGAACCAGGGTTGCCACCCCTAGTGATTTTCTTCTAGCTAGTGATTTATAATGATTTTTGTTCTAAAACTAGTGATTTTTTTTCTAAATCTAGTGAGTTTACACGATGTAGCGTGTCGATTCATGATTCAATATAATAAATCATACAAGAAGCTAATTTAAAAAAAAAAAAACACAAAATAGTGATTCACTGCAGTTCCTAATATGTTCCAGATTAGCATTTATGCAAATACACCGCCTTTGAAACTTATGATTTCCCACCAAATGTCTATATCAGATACAGACCCCAGAGCGTTGTCATCAAGATAAAAGGTGAACTTAGTTAATCGCAAAATTGCAAAAATTTTCTATGCTTCCTTTTTCACGACATTTACCCAAATCGAATTTTTGTCTTCATTTTTATAGGTTTTTTCCCCTATAATCTGTCAGTTCTAAATTAGATTTTCTTCTGTTAAAACCTTTGAAAGTGGAGTGAATGGTGGATATTAATACACCCTCTACATCTGTAAACAGAACAGAAATGAAGTCATTGAAAAATTAGAAGGTAGGTATACATTAAATATAATTTTCTAAACAAAGAAAGAAATCATTGAAAAAGAAAATAGGACTTAGTGTTTTTTATAATAGGATTTGTAATATAACTAGATAGATTAAATCGACTGTAGTTTGATGATTGAATTCAGTTTAGAGTAAAGGGGGAGCGATATCTATTCTAGGAATTGTCTAATAGTTTTAATCTTTACTTCTAATATCTCACCGAAACTCCAATAATTCTTCAAATTCTCTTATTTGTAATTGAAACACCTAATAAGCGCAGATAACGTCCTGTTCTTTAAGATTTTGGGTTTATGTGCTAATATATCAAACACTTTTTGGTAACAAACTGTAAGAGTAGAACGACATGGCTCAATTGTAACCGACACTCTAGAAACGAAATTTTAATATCAATCAATATATCATCGACTTATTTTGTTGATTCCTAATATGTAAGATTATTTAAGCTTCGTTTTACCCATAAAAAACTAAGAAACTGCGAAAATTTGTCTGATTTTAGAAAGAGGCAGGAAACATCAACTAAAAGTAAAAGAATTGTAATCAAAATCAAACCATTAGGTTCAGCGTATCAGAGAACTCTACTGTAGAGGTTTGAAGCCCCCTATCTGTAAAAGTGTTGAATTTTGCATTATTTGCCAGAAAAAAATCACGGATGTGTGTTAACTGGTTGTTTTTGTTTTTCAGGGGCGATCGTATCGAACAAACGGTCCTAGGACATCGGGAGAGGGCCCGTTTGAACCGAAATTAATATTTTTGGTGTCTTTTTTATTTGACCAAAAAGATCAGACGGCCACTAGCCCACCTCCCACGTCCCTTTTTTCACCAAAAATTGTTCGATCAAAAGTTTAAGATAGCCATTTTGTTCAACATACTTGAAAGGTTCCAAAACTAAACCTTTAGATTTAACATGGCCCACGCAGCCCCTGAGGATAGGTCTGGTGATGACAGTATACTAGGAATAATTTGCTAAGGATAATAAGGATAATGTACGATCTATGAAAACCAGTTTAATAGCCACACAGACAAGTAACGGGTGACAGAATGCATTGGACTTGTATAACCTGGGCTATATATTTACATATTAAGGGGTGGGGTAAGATTAGGTTAGGTGACGTTGCCCTAATGTGCAATTATATAGCCCAAATTGTATTGTTATATAAACTAAAGTATTATTTTTTATTATAATTTGGCATATTTCATTAGGATTAACGTAACTTTACTTCTTGGGTGTGCTCCGTATAATTAACAACTACCTCTATTTTAATAAAGAAGCAATAAGACCGACGCTTATCGAAATTTGTTGAGGGTAGGACCAATTTATTCCATGAAAATATAAAAAGGCCATTTTCAAAATTACCGCTGATGTTTCAGTAGTTATACTAGCTCAACTAGAGTAAAAAGAAAATTGTTACTATATTTTTTGAAAAAAAACTGGGTTTTTGAATTGACAAGCAAAAAAAATTAAAAAGAAAAAGCAAATATTTCGATTAGATCACCGATAACCAATTTTTAGTGATCGGGGTATAAGCCAAGGGTACCCGTTTTGGAAAATACAGGGAGGAAGCAAGGATTTGGTTCTATTCTCTGCATAAAGGTGTGAAAAGGCATTTTTCAAAATTTCAAGGGTAATTTTCGGTTGAGAAAAAAGAAAACGTCAGTCTAAAGGTATTTTTCCACATCTAGGGGGGTAATTTTACCCCTTCTTGTAAGTGCGCCTGTATAAAACATGGTAAAGAAACAAAACAATTATAAACTACAATGATAATGAGTATTATATTTCTAGTGATTTCTAGTTATTTTAGTTATTTTTTTTCACCGGGTGGCAACCCTGCCTTGAACTCGCAAAACCTTTAAAACTGCATTTATTTTGCTAACATTTTCATAGGATGCTTAAATTATCAGCATAATCTAAGTCTAGGATAATTATACTTCCCCGATTGATTCCGTGTTCTACCATTGGCTTTTCTGTGCTCCTTGGGGCAAAGTCCATCAAAATGATCCATACAAATAGGGGTAGGACGCAACTCTGCTTTACTCCTGATTTAATAGGAAACCAACATCAAGCCTCATTTCTTACCATAGTCGCAGCAGTATTATTCTCGTACATAGCGCTAATCATTTTAATGTATTTATCTGGTATATCATACAAGGATAGGGCCCTCGCTAAACTTTTTTCTATCAACTGAATCAAGCGCTTGCTCATAATCTATAAAACTGAGGACTCAAGGGGTTTGTGACTCAGGCACTTCTCAATTATTAATTTAAGTATGGCCAAGTAACGGCAAATATTATTTTTAGACATTGAATGCATAAACTTTCCTCACGTGAATCTAGAGCCAACATTTTTTACAAGTCTGATTCATAACGCATCAGTGTGCCCAGGGAAGGTTTGTTGGTGTTCAATTCCTCCCTAACCCCCTTTTTCTGAATTATCAAGATTATTAAAAAACCAACAAAGAGAAAAATCTCTAAAAAAAAAAAAAAAAAAAACAAACGAGACTGTGGCCAGTGGAGAGAAAAGAAAACAACAGAAACAAAACAACGCGGATATTTCGCCTGTATACAAACAAGGCGTCTTCAGCACGAAAGACACACAAGAAGAACAAGATAAAAAAAAAAAACAAGATAAAACTAAAAACCAATAAAACCACCACCAAAAAAAAAAAAAAAAAAAAAAAAAAATGTACAATCGGCGCAAACTAATCCACGTAGGGAAAAGATGCTAATATAGAGTTACTTCAGTGAGGACACCAGAGTAACTGAGGAAAAATAAAAAAAACTGTAAATTACTTTAATTATTCAGTTGCGAAATAATCCTTTTGTTAGCTATTACTGAAGCAAATCGTTTTGGTCTAGCAGGTAAAATAGTCCCCTGGTGATTATTTAAAATCTTTACTCCCTTATTGACTGTTGATTCACTCTTTAGAAGGTTATCATAAATTGGGTCAATATTTAAATTACCCGTGTCCCTATTTATGGAAAGGTTAGCAAACATATGTTTTTTAATTTCTATGGCTTCCCTGGACCATTGGGTGTACCCCTTATCATTAGAAATAGCCAAGGCTTCATCAAATTTTACAAAATGATCTGGTTGAAGCCAAATATGCTCTGCTAAAGCTGAAACGAAAGTTTCTGGAGGCTTGCTTAATTGTAGGGTTTTTTCTATTGAGTTTCGGTGTTCAATAAACCTTTCAACAAATTGTTGGTGAGTCCTACCAATATAGAACTTCCCACAAGAACACGGAATTTTATACAAAAAGTTCATATACAAAGAACTTTGTATAAAATTTTATACAAAGAACTTCCTTTGGGAAGTTCTATATTGGTAGGACTCACCAACAATTTGTTGAAAGGTTTATTGAACACCGAAACTCAATAGAAAAAACCCTACAATTAAGCAAGCCTCCAGAAACTTTCGTTTCAGCTTTAGCAGAGCATATTTGGCTTCAACCAGATCATTTTGTAAAATTTGATGAAGCCTTGGCTATTTCTAATGATAAGGGGTACACCCAATGGGCCAGGGAAGCCATAGAAATTAAAAAACATATGTTTGCTAACCTTTCCATAAATAGGGACACGGGTAATTTAAATATTGACCCAATTTATGATAACCTTCTAAAGAGTGAATCAACAGTCAATAAGGGAGTAAAGATTTTAAATAATCACCAGGGGACTATTTTACCTGCTAGACCAAAACGATTTGCTTCAGTAATAGCTAACAAAAGGATTATTTCGCAACTGAATAATTAAAGTAATTTACAGTTTTTTTTATTTTTCCTCAGTTACTCTGGTGTCCTCACTGAAGTAACTCTATATTAGCATCTTTTCCCTACGTGGATTAGTTTGCGCCGATTGTACATTTTTTTTTTTTTTTTTTTTTTTTTTTTTTTTTTTTTTTTTTTTGGTGGTGGTTTTATTGGTTTTTAGTTTTATCTTGTTTGTTTGTTTTTTTTTATCTTGTTCTTCTTGTGTGTCTTTCGTGCTGAAGACGCCTTGTTTGTATACAGGCGAAATATCCGCGTTGTTTTGTTTCTGTTGTTTTCTTTTCTCTCCACTGGCCACAGTCTCGTTTGTTTTGTTTTTTTTTTAGAGATTTTTCTCTTTGTTGGTTTTTTGTCATGGCTGGCCAGTTCGGCTTAAGATCTTTCATCAAGATTATTGTGATTCCAAAAAATAATTTATAATTGTTTTATGTAATCCGCCTTTTTTTTCTTTCTTTTTTTCAAATTTACCCTTAATTTTAGACGAGGCAGAGTCTGGATTGCAGTAGGTTTTTTTTCCCGTAGCTGGGCTACATATTCTAATCCTTTAAATCTTTATTTATATTCTTGGGCTGTTATCAGATAGCAGTATTGATATCCCTGATTAGGATTTAAATCGTCATGAAAGGTCGTATCTCGCGTCTTTTTCAAAAATGTGCGAGACAGTGGTAAAGATCCCTGTGTGTATCCACCACCCCTTGTCGCATTTATTGTGGTATATTTACGTCGTAGGAGAAAGAGTGTGTTTCTTGCTCAAAGAGTGCCTAAATATGTTTGTAGGGGCAATATGCCGAAGCGAAGCTATATTATTTGCTACATACTGATACTTTTACAGTTTTTCTCATTTTAATCTCGAGCAAAAAACGTTTATAAGCAGAGCTTAAAAATCTGACTCGTTCTCTTGTAAAACTGGGAAGATATTTAAACATGGTTTTTTTTTAGCTTGAGGTCTCATTTTATATTCTGCTTATGATTATATGATCAGCTTATGATATTCTTCTTTTGACACATCCAAGGACATATGCCTAGCACACAGATAGACACGCCTATATATATATATATATATATATATATATATATATATATATATATATATATATATATATATATATATATATATATATATATATATATATATATATATATATATTCGTTGGAATTCTCAATTAACTGTACTGGTGTGTCTATAAAAACTTAAATCCTTCACAGGTTCCCTCCGATGAAGATGCTAAGGAGATTGAGACGTGGCTTGGTATAGAGGTATTATTTAGTATCACTCGGATGAGGTGGTTTTAACATACACACCTGCTATCATAATGCTTACCCTTGTGACACTAAGCCGCTTTTTAATATTCTTAACCACGTTGATCTGCTAACCTGTGTTCTACTACCTTTTTTTTAAGCTGGGCCGGGAAGAATCGCATTTGCTTATTCCTTTGAACTTTCTTTGCCTTGCAACCTGTATCCTGCATGTCTGATATGCATGCATTATAGGGCATATTGTTCAACTACTTCCGACTTGGCTAAACAAAAACAATAACTGTAGAGTGTTTACATGATCAACGTTTGGGTACTCTTGCCTTCTACGTGGTCGGAGTAAGTCCGTTAGAATAATGATCCCGGGTAGAAAATAAGTAATATTCAATGGTTTAGTTTAGAGGTACTGTAGAGGCAAAAACAAAATATGACAGTTGTTTGTTTACAGGGGTAACACTGAACTACACCCACATCCTCATCTAGGGTGGAGTAAGTCTACAAAAAAAAAATCAGGGTCTTAGGAGTAACTTTCAGCCACTTAGAGGCAGCACGTAGGCAATAAAAATAATAGTAGAGTATTTTTAGGGGCAATATTGGGCTATATGCTTATCCTCAACTAGGGTAAAGCAAGTGTACAAAAAAGATTCACGGTCTGAGGCATGGTCGTATGCAGGGAGAATACCCGGATAAACCCCTCTCCCTTCCGAATTTTTTTCCGGTCCGTGCGAAAGTAGCCAGGATACGTGTAATAAATGTCCACGGGATGATTTTATTTGAACCCCTCTGAGCGAAATCCTGGATACGACGCTGAGAGGTTACTTCAATGCATTTAGAGGCAGCGCACAGGCAGTAAAACTAATGGTAAAGTTTTTAAAAGGAAAGTATTTGGCTATTCGCTCACCTGCAACAAGAATGGAGTAAATCCACTGAAAAAATTCATACTGTTTGAAAATAATCTTAAATGTAACATATAGCCCTTTAAAGGCTTATGACTGTCACGTTATCTGTGCCAATAAGCATTATCTGACCCTTGACAGGCTTACATAGGAGAAAAGGCTTGTTTTTGGGCCTTCTTTGCGAAAAGAATTTGAAAAAAAAATTAGGAAGTTTTTCCATTGGGATCAGGATCCGTCTGAAATTTGGATACTATACACTAAGATATATTATTAAATCAGAAACAGACAAAACCTATTCGCTAAAGTAGATAGGGAAGAGAAATTTCCAATTCTGTTGGGGAAGTTGAAGTTTGCTTTAGTGTGACATGCAGATGTGAAGAAGTGTTTTCGTTGATAAAATTGTTTAAAAGCAAAACAGGTTCGTGAATAAGTGATTCAAATTTGAAAGGTTCTATGGTACTCTTAGTAACAAACATAACAGCAACCATTAACAATTAGCCAAATAGATTATGGGTTTGTATTGATAGCAATTAATGCTAACTTACTGTAGTAGATGACAAGGACAATGACTCCTTCTGGCAAGAATTGGGAACAGACTCATCGAAGTTCCATGTTGGTCTCACTCTCAGTGCAGACAGCTGTGGTCCAGAATTCTCTTCACCAAACACCACCATAAAGTATCGCGCTCTAGCATAGGAGATGTGACCCCCCCCCCCCTAGCTGCACTCCTGAGCACAGTTTATCAAACATTATTATACTCTGTTGCAAAAAAAGACAATTTAGAAGTTGTAAACGATTTGAAAGCAAAAGGTGCTGACTTCAACACGAAATCAAAGTTCCAGACTCATCGAAGTTCCAAGTTAGTCTTGCTTTTAGTGCAGACAACTGTTGTCCAGAGTTATCTTCATCAAACACCATCATAAAGCATTGTCCTTTCGCAAAGGAAATCATTTCTGACCATTATTGACTAATGGTGCTTTATTAAACTGGCAAAATAAATTAATTTAACCATGCGATTAATTTATTCTATTTCTCCGCTAAGCGAAGCAGACTCCATTGTTGTCTCTATTTGTCAACCTTGACTGTGAACGTTAGACGGTTTTTAGAGTGCTAAAAATTATATGTCGCTCATGAACTCGCCTATGAAAAAATTCTTGCACGATATATAAAAAAGTTTCACCAGTATCCTAGACTTACTTGCTAAGGTATTGATCTATGGAATAATGAAATTTTACCAACTTTAAGGTTTTTTGGGGATTGCAAGCGACCTTGCGAGTTATTTTAAATGTATATTAAAAATAAATTAATAAGATCTCCTTAGTTCTCAGACACCCTCCCCCCCCCCCAAAGGTAAAACGAAAAAATTTTCATGAAAGTTCCAACTCGATCCCTGGGTCGTTAGACAAAACTGGGTTTACTTACCATAATACATATCAAATTTCTATAAATTTCATAATACATATCGAATCTCTATAAAGAAACATAGTTGCCTGCCTTTGGTGTTCTGCAATAAAAATAAATAATTAAAAAAAAAGCATGCGAAAATTAACAGACTCAGATCAAACGGTTCGTAGTACCGAACTGTAATTAAGGAGTGACTCGGGCCAATAGTAACTGAAATTAAAAAACGGAATTTTTTTAATAATGCAGCAAAAACCCTCTGGATATGGGGTATCCCCTAAATAAACGCTCCGATCAAGGTGGCCTCAATCTCATGAGGCAGGTGGAGCCCACCCGAGGATTCTCAGTATCCAGGCTCATCCTGGCTCTAATGAGAATCCAGGCCTAGGGTCGGTTGGGCTTGCAAACCTCCACCCGAGACCCATTGCAACGAATAGCTTAGCAACTGCCTCGGATGACCAATCTTCTTTTATCCAATCATGACCCTTGCTTGCCCTTGGACTGGGAAATTACCAGCGTTTGAATCTCTTTGACCAAGGTGGCCTCCGTATTGCCACCTGGAATGGTATTGACATTGAATTTTCCCGGAGCTAAGACGCTTCTGGTGATGGAACTGAAGCGTTTCCGCATCTCTATTGCTGGGGTATCAAAACCCACCTAGTTGGGAATGGGAATGATTCCATAGTTGAGGGATACCACCTACTCTGGTCTGGCCAGACAACCACCAGAAGAAACGGTGTCGGACTAGTTCTTGATGACAAGTCCAAGAAGTGTCTACTGTCATTTACTCCCGTATCGGATAGAATTGCCAATGCTCGACTCAGTCACAAGCAAGGAAAAATTACGGTCCTTGTTTGTTACGCCCCCGACGCCGAAGCAACAGACACTTTCTACTCTGCCCTGACGACTGAACTGGCTAAGATATCCCCTTACGATATTGTTATCCTTCTGAGTGACCTTCATGTAACTGTGAGCGACAACCCTGACTTATGGCGGCAAGCCATAGGACCAGTTGCACCATATTCTCTAAATGAAAATGGGTTAAGGCTCCTACAACTCTGCAGCATGCATAATCTTTCGTAAGTGTTCGTGATTACGAACACTCTGTTCACAAGGAAGGACATCCTCAAATATACGTGGTACAGCAACGATGGCGTTACCAAAAAAATGATCGACTACATCATTGTCTCAAAGAGATGGAGGTCTTCGATTAGCAACTGCCACATTCCTTTCCACAAACAGCTTGTGGAAACAAATCAATGCCAAAGCTGTAGTGCAGACTGACCAGGAATTCACCAGCCTAGCCGCCAACACTCAGAAACTGCTGACAAATGACTCAGAAACTCCTTTCACGCCTGCATAAATCCACTCAGCAGTAAAACGCTTGAAGAACAACAATGCCTCAGGCATATGCAGGATATCCGCTGAGCTCTTGAATTATGTCGGTCCGGCTATGCTACTTTGACTCCAGATGCTATCTGTAGTGTGGCGCACTGAATGGATCACGAAGAACTGGCGAGCTGGCATAATCCTGCCCCTCTGGAAGAGAAAGGGGAGCAAAAGAATCTGTTCTAACTACAGAGGCATAACGCTTCTTTCAGTGCCTGGAAAGCTATTTGCTATGACCCTGCTAGATAGATGCACGAATATCCTCCGAAGAAAGAAGAGAGTCCAGCAGCCTGGGTTTATGCCCGGGAGGTCCACTGTAGAACAGATCTTTACTATGCGCCAGCTAATTGAGAAGACAAACGAATTCGGGAGGAAAGCATACCTAGCCTTTGTTGCCTTCAAGGCCGCGTTTGACTCGGTGGATCGCAATTCGGATTGGCTGATACTTCGATCTACTGGGATGCTTGACAAATACTGCAAGCTGTTTGAGAAGCTCTAAGAAGAGACGGAGAGCTGCATTCAAGTCAACGGCAAACGGAGCAAGACATTTCGTATCAAAACTGGTGTCCGCCAAGGGTGTGCCGCCGCCCCGGAACTTTCCAATTGCTTCTTACGTAGACTATATCATGACATGAACTACAAATCGCCTGCCCTGTCCCGCCCCTCGAGAACATAACTGTCTGCGGAGCTCCTGTTGAAGTTGTAAGGAACCTCACTTATCTTGTCTCCGTGCTGTCTAGTGATAGCTCCATAGATGAGGAGGTACGCAGTCGAATGTCAAAAGCCTCGTCTGTCATCGGAAGGCTCAAAGCCGCACATATCTAGGCGCACGAAGATGCGAATTTATAACGCATCTGTAAGCTCGGTCCTGCTCTATGCAGCAGAAACATGGCCCCTTAAGTTGACAACCCTCAATATGATATCCGTCTGCGAGACGAAACAGCTCCGTCGGATTGAAGAACTTCGGTGAGATGTTTTTGTGAGAAACGCAAGGTTACTTACGCTCAGCTCCCAAGTGCCGTTATCCATCCAGTTAGCACAGCGCACTCTCAGATGGTTTGGACACCTCCTAAGTATGCCGACGACAACCCCATCCAGAATAATTTAGGATTTCGACCCAAAAGCTCATGGCTGGTCCCGCCCGAGAGGCAGACCATGGACCAGGTGGAAGGATAGTCTCAATTAATTCCTGGAGATGACCAACATTGCTGTCGACGAGACCCTGATCTTAGCACCAAATCAGAGTTGCGACGGAGGAGCAGAATCGGAGCCAAATCGAAGGAGCAGAGTTGCGACGCTCTCTACGACGCCCAACGCGGCAGGAGCCCTAAGTCAATTCAAAAAAATCCTGGATACGACGCTGAGGAGTTACTTTAAGGCTTTTAGAGGCAGCGCACAGACAGTAAAACTAATGGTAAAGCATATAAAGGGAAAGTATTTGGCTATTCGCTCAACTGTAACAAGAATGGAGTAAATCCACTGAAAAAATTCATACTGTACTAAAATAATCTTAAATGTAACATATAGCCCTTTAAAGGCTTATGACTGTCACGTTATTTGTGCCAATAAGCATTATGTGACCCTTACTAGGCTTACATAGGAGAAAAAGCTTGTTTTTGGGCCTTCGTTGCGAAAAGAATTTGGAAAAAAATCAGGAAGTTTTTCCATTGGGATCAGGGAAGAGAAATTTGCAATTCTGTTTGGGAAGTTGAAGTTTGCTTTGGTGTGACATGCAGATGTGAAGAAGTGTTTCCGTTGGTAAAATTGTTTAAAAGCAAGACAGGCTCGTGAATAAGTGATTCAAATTTGAAAGGTTCTATGGTAATCTTAGTAACAAACCTAACAGAAACCATTAACAATTAGCCAAACAGATTATGGGTTTGTATTGATGGCAATTAATGCTAACTTGCTGTAGTAGATGACAAGGACAATGACTCCTTCTGGCAAGAATTGGGAACAGACTCATCGAAGTTCCATGTTCGTCTCACTCTCAGTGCAGACAACTGTGGTCCACAATTATCTTCGCCAAACACCATCACAAAGTATCGCGTTCTAGCATAGGAGATGCGAGATCCCCCCCCCCCCCCTTAGCTGCACTCCTGAGCACAGTTTATCAAACATTATTATACTATGCTGCAAGAAAAGACAATTTAGAAGTTGTAAACGATTTGAAAGCAAAAGGTACTGACTTCAACTCGAAATCGAAGTTCCAGACTCATCGAAGTTCCAAGTTGGTCTTGCTCTTAGTGCAGACAACTGTAGTCCGGAGTTATCTTCATCAAACACCATCATAAAGCATTGCCCTCTCGTATAGGAGATCATTTCTGACCATTCTTGACTAATGGTGCTTCATTAAACTGGCAAAATAAATTAATTTGACCATGCGATTAATTTATTCAACTTCTCCCCTTAGCGAAGCAGAGTCTGTTGTTGTCTCTATTTGTCAACCCAGACTGTGAAAGTTAGACGATTTGCAAAGTGCTAAAAGTTATATGTCGCACATGAACTCGCCGGTGAAAAATTCTTGTGCGATACATAAAAAGTTTCACCAGTATCCTAAAGCCTCGAAACCCGTTAAGGCAGGTGGTATTTCTTCTGATGAGCTCTAATGGAAGGTACTACTTGGAAATATTTCGCTAAATTTAAGGTGCTTTTGCTTGTAAATTTACAACGACTTACATTTATTGATGACGACTTTGCATTTATTTGGACATTTCTATTTGGTTGATGGTTCGGTTATATTGTTTGGTCCTAGGTAGTTGGATAGATGAGTAGGTCAAAACCTCGTTCAAGTGCACATTTATCTCAATTGCTGGATTAGGATGACAGTCTTTTTCTTCTTCTTCTCTCTCTCTCTCTCATTTTTTTCTCTTGCCAAGTAATTACCTCTAAAACATTATTGATCTTTGGAATATTGAAATTTTACCAACTTTAAGGTTTTTCGGGGATTTCAAGTGAACTTGCGAGTTAGTTTAAATGTATATTAAAAATAACTTAATAAGATCTCCTTGGTTCTCAGACACCCTCACCCCCTCAGCCCCCCCCCCCAAGGTAAAACGATAAACTTCTCATGAAAGTTCCAACTCAGTCCCTGACAAAACTCGGTATACTTACCATAATACGTATCAAATTTGTCATCATTTAATGAAACCTACTGACTGTATGAATTTCTAGAAAGAAACATAGTCGCCTGCCTTTGGTCTTCTGCAATAAGAATAAATAATAATAATAAAGCATGCGAAAATCAACAGACTCAGATCAAACGGTTCGTGGTACCGAACTGTAATTAAGGAGTGACTCGGGCCAATAGTAACTGAAATTCTAAAAACGGGAATTTTGATAGCAATGCAGCAAAAAAATTGGCGTGTTATGCTGATTCCCCATATATAAAGTTCACTAAGTTTAATATTACCCAACAAAAGTTACGAGCCTGAGAAAATTTGTCTGATTTTTGACAAAAGGGGAAAAACAATACTAAAAGGGAAGTGATCCTGGTGAAAATCACACAACTAGATTTAGCGTATCAGAGAACCCCAATTTAGAGGTTTCAATTTCCTCTCTACAAAAATGTGGAATTTTGCAAATTGTTTTCCCGAAAAAAGATATCAGATGCGTGTTCATTTGTTTTTTGTTTTCCCCATGTGAGGTCATACGGTCACGTCGAACCAATAGTCTTAGAAGGTCAGGAGAGGGCTCATTTGAAACAAAATTAATAGTTTTAGTGCCTTTTTAAGTGACCAAAAAGATTGTGCCACGGGAAGTGTCGTTTCTTTCATTTTGAGGTACCAAACTATGATTTTGCCCCAAAGAGAATCAAATTGCTATTGATTGAAAGCTCTGAGATAGCCAATAGGTTTAAAAATGTCCAAAAAACTGTATATTGATTGTCCAAGTTGCAGAGGAGGTAATGCCGCATGGTGGAACATTCGTTCCAGAAAAGTCACTTTGTCCATAAAAGATAAATGGTTAATATGTATATTTGTCTTAATGCTTTATTTAACTAAGGTGGTAAGTTGATTTACTTGATTTTTTCATGATATTATGTGTTGTGATGTATAATCGCATATAAGTTATTATAAAGGAGATTTTGGGGGTTGTTGTGTAGGAGTGGAGGAGGAGGAGAGGCTCAGATTCCCAGAAGAGCGCATCAGATTCACAGCTGAGTCCAATGTCCAAATTGTCTAACTCTCTGTGAGCTTTTAGATAAATTTCGAAAGGAGCCTTGGGAGGAAGGGTAGTAATTAGACTCCCTTTATCAAACAGTTCGTGGTAAAGAACTGTAAGTAAGGAGCGACCCGGTAACCGAAACTCTAGAAAACGGTATTTTGATACAAATAGATACATCAAAAGAATCACATTTTAATGCTGATTTCAAATATATAAGTTTCATCAAGTTTAATCCTACCCATCAAAAGTTAGGCGCCTGAGAAAATTTGGCTGATTTTCGAAAAAGGGGGGAAAGACCCCCTAAAAGTTATAGAACCTTAATGAAAATCACACCATCATATTCCGCGTATTAGAGAACCCTACTGTAGAGGTTTCAAGCTCCTATCTACAAAAATGTGGAATTTTGCATTTTTTGCCAGAAGAAAGATCACGGGTGCGTGTTTATTTGTTTGTTTGTTTGTTGTTTTTTTTTCCCAGGGGTGATCGTATCGAACCAGTTGTCCTAGAATAGCGTGGAAAGGCTCATTGGAATGGAAATTGAAAGTTCTAGTGCCCTTTTTAAGCGACCAAAAAAAATGGAGGCCAACTAGGCCCCCTCCCACGCTCATTTTTTTCCCAAAGTCACCTGATCAAAATTTTGAGATAGCCATTTTGTTCAACATGTTCGAAAATATTATAAGTATGTCTTTTAGGATGACTTAGTCCCCCGAACTTCCCGGGGGGAGGGCTGAAAGTTATGAACTTCACCCAATGTTAACATATAGTATTCGTTATTTGGAAGTATACAGACGTTTTCAGGGGAGATTTTTCCTGGTAGTGGGGGGGGGTCAGGGGTTATGTGGGAGGATCTTTCCATGAAGGAAGTTTTCATGGGGGAAGGGACATTGCTATGAAGGGGACGCCGGACTTCCCAGCATTATTTAAAAAAAGATCATAAATTTAATATAAAAAACAAGTATTTCAACTGCAACAGCAGCAACATCGAAACTTTAAACGAACAGAAAATATTACATATATAATTGGGTTCACCCCGTAGTCAATGCCTCGCTCTTTAAGCCAAAGATTTTTTAGTACTTTCATAAGAGCTATTTATTCTAATTAACGGCCTTTGTGATTAACCGGTCATTTCTAAAGAATTGGAACAAAATTTGAATTTTCGCTTAAAGAGCAAGGTATTGACTAGGGGGCGAACCCCCTAATAAATGTATTAAAAATATATGAATACAGAAGTTCGTTACGTAAGTTAATTCGTAAGTTACGTATATTTATTTCTAATAAAAACGTTCGTAAATAAAATTAAACAAGTTTCGAGAAAGCCATTTAACTAAATAAAACTAAATTAATATGAAAATTTTGTTTTAATTATTCATGTACGGTGAGCCAAGATCAAAACCTGCATTTATTCAAAAACGTTCAAAAATTAATTAAAAAAAAACAAGTTTTTTAAACTGAAAGTAAGGAGCGACATTAAAACTTAAAACGAACAGAAATTATTCTGTATATGAAAGAGACTGTCCCCTTCTCAACGCCTCGCTCTTTACGCTAAAGTTTGACTCTGTCTCACAACTTTATTTTTTTAAACAATAAAAAACTTTAGCGTAAAGAGCGAGGCGTTGAGGAGGGGACAGTCTCTTTCATATACAGAATAATTTCTGTTCGTTTTAAGTTTTAATGTCGCTCCTTACTTTCAGTTTAAAAAACTCGTTTTTTTTATTTAATTAAGACTAAGCCTGGACAGGGGTTCTTCAGGGGCGATACCTCCCTTTTTATTGCATAAAAATGTTACAGGCATTTATGATAAAGCTTCATTTAACTAAAGTGATGTGCTTCGTATTTCCTAAAATCATATACAGGGCTGTGTAAATGTGCAATAGCTATTATGAAGGAGGGGCAGGGAGTAATTTTGTAAGAGGGTGGGGGGGGGGGCAGATTCCTCAAAGAGTGCATTTTGATGCCCAAATATTCAAACTCCCATTGAGCCTTCAGATAAATATAGAACAAATTCTTGGGAAGGGGGCAGCGGATGGAAGGTAATATCTGATCTCTCCTGATTTTCACGAATATTTTTGATCTGTTCCTTTATTTTAGGTGCTAGAGGGGGGGGGGGGGTAAATTCTCCTTCCATTGCGACAATCCTTTCTATGTGGAATAAAACACTGCATTCACAAGCCTACGGGCACAGATGTCGAAAGGCACGGAGGGGGGGGGGCATCATGAGACTAGCCTGGAAATTTCTTAAGGTTTAGGTAGGTGCTTCCAGGAGCTCGCATCGATTTAAAATGGTAATAATTCTCTCTCCTTCTTATACTCAAAATGTATTAAACATATGTAGGCCGACACAATGTCTTCAAACATCATATCTTAAACTATTGTCTCAAACTATTGTAGAGGTTCTGATGGGCTCAGCCGCGTAGAAGATGAAAAGCCATCTGAATTCTAATCCATATTAACAGTAATCAAACTGAGTCCGTTGGTTTTGAAATTATCAACTTGATTGAAGTGATGAAACACTTAAGGGCCGTGGCTAATTAGAGTAAAGCCGAGACAGATAGCCTCTATGGGAGCAAAGTTGGCCTAACAATTTCAGAGTTGTAAAAAAAAAAATGATTCATTTCACTTCTTGATGATAGTCTATTATCAATCCTAGGCAGAACTAAGGTAGATAGGCAAGGGTAGATAGGATATCACAGGAAAGGTAGATAGTCTATCACTTCTTTGAGCCATTGAAGGTAATAGGAGACCAAAAAAATGATTCAAAGATTTACGACCGACCATGTCCACAGGACTTACAGGCAAGTTAGTGACTGATATTGTTCATATTGTATGAGCTTCGTCCACCTGAAATTCTGTAGTAAAATCTTCATTAAAAACTTAATCAACAAATGACTTTTCGTCGAAAATTTTGACGAAATCTTCAAATTTGACCAAAATTTAATCATAATCCAATAATTTAATTCTTAAACAGAAAAAAAAAACAAAAAGTGGGGCTTTACAAAGCAACTTACAATTAATTATATAAACAATTCAGCAGCGAGAAATCGGGGTTTATGGGGTCGGCAGTGAGAACCTTGGTTGGAGCTGGGCATGATTTGCAAAACGATCAGAAATTAAATATATAAAACACAAGTTTTTTCAACTGAAAGATTAAAACTATGAACGAACATAAATTATTAACTATTTGAGGGAAGTTGCCCCCTCTCACTTCCTTGCTCTTTTTGCTAAAGTTGGATTTTTTGTCCCAATTCATTAAGAACGACAGCTGAGACACAAATGCCATTGAGTTAGAATAAGAAGTTTTTTTAAAGGACTAAGAAACTTTAGCATAAGGGGCGAGGAATTGAAGAGAGGGTAGCTCTCCTCATATACTTAATAATTGGTGTTTGTTCTATGTTTCAAAGTTGCTCCTTACTTTCAGTTGAAAAAAACTTTTTTTCTTTTTTTATTTAATCTGAATGTAAAATCTCTGGAGAAACCCCTCTGGAGTTGCCGTTCTATAGCATTACATCATAGATTAAGTGATTTACTTGGTGTTACGGAAACTTGCCAATAATATAGACAAAAATTTCACTATAGGCCTACCTTGTCGAACTTCTTGATAGTTTATTTCTTTAAAAAAGAATCGCTTTTTCAGGTTTCCATAAGCATATATACTTTCTACTTGGGTGCACAATTTAACGTCGATTAACATGATCTCCGAGGATTAATAAAGGCCAGGTTAATGAATGATTGGAAATGTCGAATTTTCAAGGAGGCACACTTGTGCCTCTATAAAGAGGCGACCCACCACAATGTTAAGCGATTTCAGGTCCTAGAGGTCGCAGAGAGACGGCGGTAATCGCATTTTGTAGCCCAAGCTCAAACTAAGAAACTTGCAAAATTTCATCCTCCTCCGACTTTATCTTCATGGGGTAAACTGGGCCGGAAGTTTGGACCCTCCCACCACAGCCCCCCTTTAACGTTGTCCAATTGGGCTAAAATTTAGAGGTTAAGCTTTCCTAGGGCCCGGGAGCTTATCCTCGAAATTTCAGCTCAATCCGATCACTCCTTCCCTGTT
Source organism: Artemia sinica (assembly GCA_027921565.1). NCBI lineage: Eukaryota > Metazoa > Arthropoda > Branchiopoda > Anostraca > Artemiidae > Artemia > Artemia sinica. Next base: position 23,133,632 of record CM051274.1, read on the forward strand.
TTCAAAAAACCAAATATAGCCACTTAAAATTCATCATCATTTCTTTTTTTTTTCTTAGCCACGCCTACAGGCCACAGTTGGCAACGGATCCGGTTGAATGAGGACTCATTCGAAGCAGAATTCGACCTGTTAGGGCCTTTTGATATTTTCAGACCGAAAAAATTATCCCCCGAATTTACATTTACGAAAAACCTTGGTTTTTTTCAAATAATACAGATAAACAGGTTAGACATGCTTTGTTATGAAAATATCTGCGCGTCAATTTTCATAACAAAGCATGTCTAACCTGTTTATGTGTATTATTTGAAAAAAAACTACTTTTTCTAAAGAGTTAAAGAGGCTGAGTTACAAGGTCAACCCTTTTAACGTACAGGGATTAGGAGGCACAGTTGGGGGGGCTGTTAAAGAGGCTGAGTCACAAGTTCGAACCTTAAAACGTACAGGGATTAGGAGGCACCCTGTACGACATGATTTGAGTATTCAGGAATTAAAAGCCTTAACACAAGAATGTTCAAGAGCGGGGGGTTTGGGGGGGCGGCAGCCCCCCAACTTCAACTCCTGACACGATCAGCTAACAGTTAGTCAAGCAATAATAAGTAATAAACTGTACAAAAACGTGCAGAAATTATTTGAAAAAAACTACGTTTTCTAAAGAGTTAAAGAGGCTGAGTTACAAGGTCGAACCTTAAAACGTACAGGGATTAGGAGGCACAGTTGGGGGGTTGCCGCCCCCCAAACCCCCCGCTTTCGCAGCCTTTAAATAAAAAAAAAAATTTAAACTGAAAGTAAGGAGCGACATTAAATCTTAAAACGAACAGAAATTATTCCGTATATGAAAGAGGCTGTGCCCTCCTCAACGCCTCGCTCTTTACGCTAAAGTTTTTATTGTTTAAAAAAAGAGTTGTGAGAAAGTCAGACTTTAGCGTAAAGAGCGAGGCGTTGAGGAGGGCACAGCCTCTTTCATATACGGAATAATTTCTGTTCGTTTTAAGATTTAATGTCGCTCCTTACTTTCAGTTTAATTTTTTTTTTTTTTATTTAAAGGCTGCGAAAGCGGGGGGTTTGCCAACTGTGCCTCCTAATCCCTGTACGTTTTAAGGTTCGACCTTGTAACTCAGCCTCTTTAACTCGTTAGAAAACGTAGTTTTTTTCAAATAATATCTTAATGAGGCTCAATATGTAATAGGTTGAAAAAAAAAGCTAGAGCAATCAGAGAATGGATTTATTTATATCCCACAGTTTTCTCTTGTACTCTCTTGGAGAAGAAGAAGATAAACTAAAATGTTAAACCAGAAGAAAAGCTAGCTTAAATCTATTTCCTTTTGGTTAGTGCTTTTTTATTATTATTGATTTTATTTTGTCAATTGATTACTTCATTAGACTTATACACAGATTTCATCCTACTAGTCCCTCTTTTCCTCACCTTTCTCGCTTGGTTACGGAAGTTCGATTAGTTCATGAGACCAGAGATATATTTGACGTATAAAACTTTAAAAGGGGGTCTTTCCCAAGTGAAATCTAATCATTATGCTTTTATCTACCTCAAATTGTGAAATTTTAATGTAAACAATTTTTAATTATTGACGATGATTAATAAACTGATCCAAAATAATTTTCGAGATACATTGATTCTGTCTTGGGTCAATTGACCAATTATAAGATATGCACTTAGTAGGTTCTTTTGGGTTTTTGGAATGTATTTTGCGAGAAAATAGGGAAGAAAGAACAAAACCAGAAATAAGGAATAGCTTAGCCCTATTTTCTCTTTAAAAATTCGCGTGTTCTTTATTTGGGTTTATTAATTGATTAATTTCCAGGAAGGCACTGGGGCAAGCCAAGTCAGTTCGGAAATGACAGCCTACATGCATTCAAGATCGAGCAATTCCGATTCTGTTCCTGGAAAAATGCCAAATCAACCAGATGAAAATGCTGGTCTTTAATGAACCTTTCCTACTGTAAAAGTATTAACTTTTTGGATGTATCTTATTCATAGTTTGTTCCTATTTAAATTTGTTTTTCTTTTTATCGAATAGTTTAAAATTCAAAGTGTAAAAGTTCTTGCCACTTTGAATAAAATGACTTATAAATTAGTTATGACGATTTTGAAACCAAATAGACGTTTAAATATCCCTTTGACAGAACCTAAAACATCTTAGAATCTTCTTAAATGTATTGCACCTTTTTTCTGGACTTCTTGATTTTTCATCTTGGCTTCTGTTAATTTGTTCGGTGGGTTGAAGTCCTTTTCTCCGTAATAACTTGTATTCTAGATTCTCCATGAACTAGGACTCCGTTTGAATTCGAAAATTGACATCTTTGTTCTGTATCTTGGCCTTCGCCGGAAGAATTATACATTCCCAGTACATAGGAAATTATCCACGGTATTTTAGGGATGCTTTTTGTGGAATTGTTTTCACTTTCATTTATGATTTTTGAGTCCCTACTACTCCACCCACTCCTTGGGAGACGGTTTTCTTGTTTATCCCTCAGTTTAACTTAACTAAAAATCTAGTCTGTTTGTGATATCCCAATACGTCTTTATGAAAGCGGCAGCATACTTTCTTTTGTTAATCTTCAAAAATTGTCGCAGAAGCCTTACTTTTCTGTGTGCCTAGATATCAAGTTTTCAAATGTAAAAAGCCACCTTTTATTTTTTTGGAGGGGGGATACATAATTGAGTTTTATAATGCCTGTTTGTGTTATGTCCATTCATCAGGTAACTCACGTTCTCTAAAGTACTGTTTATTTTTCTTCCTTTTTTTGCGATTCTAAGGACAGTGAGAATTGTTTTAAGACGCAATAGCAATGACCCCATAAATCATGGTTATACACGTATTTTAAGTAGTCTTTCAAAATAATCCTATACTGCTTTTGCATATATCTATTTTGTATCTGATTTTAAATCATGCTAATTTAAGTTGCAGGCTCTCATGATAAATTACCATATTATTTGCCGTATTTGAATCTTTTCAACATTTTTTTTAATTCAATTTTTTAGTCTGTGAGCCTTTCAGACGTCAAATAAAATAACCCCACTTTTGTTTCAAAGCCATCTAAGAATTAAATCTTTTTTTTAGTTTAAAATATTTTTATTTTCTACATTCATAAATTATCAGAAATGTAAGAATGAGTTCTCCGTAAACAAAAGAAATATTTTTGAATTGAATAGAAAAACATCTATTTCAAAGCCAATTTGAAAAAATATACATTATCCATACTTTAAAGGAAAATCCAGTGGCAAATAGTTTTGTTAAATTACTCCAATGTTTTTTTTTTAATTTAGGTTGTTTTGATATATTATATGAATGAAAACTATTTAGGCTCACACATCATCCAGTATTTATCTCCCTATCATTCCCCTCCCCCCAAAAAAAGAAAACAAAAAAGAGACTAAAGGTGTATGGTTGTGGAAAACACTGATGTCTCGCTATTTTCAAGATTGCTCCTAAGATTGTACCGTGTATATCCTGCCTGCATAAAAAAAAAGTTTAGAAAGTCTTCTACTCAAACTGTTTCCGGAACGGCGATCTTGGCAATGAAACCAGGTCTCTTTTGGAATTTGTCCTGGAAAAAAAATTAGAAGAGGAAATGAAAATACATCATTAGTGTTGTGGATAAAAAAAAAGAAATTTAATGGTCCAATGACTGAGAAGCCGGTCTATAAAATATGTAGACTTCTGTAACTGTATATCCGAGTGTCTGTAATAAGAAATATTATATATGTATACTAATGTTTGTTAAATATTTTTTGGAGTTCTATATTCCCTGTTATAATTTTAGAGAGATTAAATTCAGAATTTAAATGTCAATTGCTCCTACTACTTGCTATTCAGTATGTTCAAGAAGCGTCACTAGCCAAAATATGTTTACTTTCATCGATTTTCAAAACATTTTGTCGATTCTTCCGACTGGGTGGCTATTTTTTCTGACCAAAATTGATATGTTTGTAGAAGAAGAAAAAATCAAATCTTCTTTTTATTGAATTTTACTGCGATATTTCATCAAATTTTACTGGAATTTTCCTATTTTGCCATGGTTTTTACCATAATTTAATGTCGGTCGGAAAAAATTGTCAGTCAATCTGGTATATTCCTCAATTTTCAATCTTAATATATTTTCAATTGCTCTAATTTCAAGAATGAGGTTCTCATTCAGTTTTTGTTCACTATGAACTTTAGAATGTTTACGGAATGCGTTTTACAGAGGCTAGAGGCCCTTATATAATTGTTAAGAGAAGTAAATTATGAGCGTGTAAAGAAGCATCACTTTCCAAAATTTGTGCATCCCTCCCCAGTAGGCGATGCAATTCAGCTGGTCATATCCTATCTAAGGTTTTAAAACAGAGGCAAATTAAGGCTCTCAGGTTTGCCAACTAGAATTCTATTCAGATTATCTTTCCCAGTTAAGAGAGCAGTAACACTAACTAAACCCATGAAGTAATTTAGCGTGTTTTTCAACTATCAGACCCATAAGAACCTGAATAACTGACTGCAGTTCACCGCTACTCTTCTTAATCTGCTCTGATTTGTAAGTGTTTAGACTTAAGTTTATTTAGACATGCACTCTACCTCAAGGCTAATTTACGTAATCTTTACAAAAAAAAAAAACAATGAAAACAAACATACATATATTAAATCACTACGACTTGGCATAAAGTTCCACAAAATATGGAACAAACGAGTTTCAAGAATTATGCGGGGCTTATTTTCAGCTTTGGCCTGGCTTAGGTATTCACTGCAGCCGCTTGTGGTAAGATCTGGCGATGCTGAGGTGAGACGAGAAAATAAATTATGATGAACAATTTACACCTCTAAATCATACGTTGATTACCAATCGCCGCATTTGGCAGGTTTCAAATAACCTAAATATCGCGAACTGTTTGATACTGACTAATGAAATGCACTGTTTCTATATTTGGATTGGAAACAGCCATTTTAGTTTTGGACAGGAAATTATAAATTCAATGCGGCAGCTCAGAAATCGTAACACATTCCTTGCAAAGTACAGATTTTGTCTTAGATGTGTCATGCATGATTATCAAAATTGTTGTTTCATTTGATGGGGTATACAAGACGATTGCAATGTCTATTTGTTTATTCGGAAAGTGACATTTGGTTTTGAACAGGCTGGGAATAGGATGTCTTTGGCAGTGTGCTGTCTTCAGAGGACTCAATCCTTCAACAATTTTGTAATACCGGTAGCAGCAGAAACGCAGCATTTGCAATAAATATTGTAGTTTGCACTGAATATTCTTTGGTTTGCAGAACTACGCTGTGGATCGTTTTTTTCTTACGCATTACCAAAAAGCAAGCAAGTCAATAAAAGGTGTTTAGATGAAAGGAAAAAAGATGGGTATTCTTTAAAAGTAAATTTCAAATTCAGATCAGATTGGTTAGAAAATAACAACTTGGACTGGGAAAATTTATTTATTTAATCAAGGATACAAAGTAAATTTTAGTATAGAAAGCAGCTCTGACCCTTAATACCGCCTAAAATGCAGAAGGTTTACCTAAAGTCATTGTTACCCATGCTTTCTTTTTTTTTCTTTTTTTTTCTTTTTTTTATTCTTGGTCACCTCTGCTCTTGATCTAGTCACTTGTGAAGTTTTAAGAATCCATTACTGCTTAATGCATCACCTCAACTGAAAGGAGTTGAGGTCACCGTAACTCTGCGGGACTGGGGTAGAGATGTTTATTTTTCGAAATAAAGGGAGGTTGCGTTATGAGTATGCAGTAAGAGTCACAAAATGTAAAATGTTCACTAGGGGTTTTTCAGCAGGTTTGCACTCGCAGACTAGTTACAAGTGACAGCAGGAGCAGTTCATTGAAGCGTGTAGAAATTTTTACAGCATCTCCTAGCAGCATATCTCGTTTTCAGACTGTCAAGAAAACAAGTAATATACTGTTAAAAGATGTGTGCGCTGAATTTGCCAGTTATTTTTCTTGGCTTAGATATTGCTGAAAATTTGTGGAATATTTTAGAAACATCTCAATAAAATTCAGCGTAAAATTATAACTGAGGCCATATTAGCTATTAAGAAAATAAATCCGAGGTTTGCGTCAAAACGCTTGATGACTCTTTAACTTTGCATTTATTAAAGAATTGTCGTGAAAAAAAAGGTGCTTAAATGGGTACAAAAATAGTTGATATGACAAAATCTCATGACAGAATGTACCTCAAACACATAAGCAATCACAATAGAATTCTGGATTGTTTTCATTGTTTTTATGGGATGATTGATTAGGCAACTAAACTTTCATGCACGAGCTATCAAATTATGGAGAAACCAGAAGAAGGTAAGTGCTAAACTAGTGTGTTTTATGATGACATATTCAAGAAGCTATTTTTGCCGAAGAAAGACTATCAGTGGAGATATGTATACCTGGGAGAGGACCCCCCCCCCCCTGAAAATAAAACGTGATTTTGCGAATTTTTAGTACTTGTAAATCATTCGAGCTTTGATAGATTTAAGTTTCTTCATTATTAACATTATTGATTCTTGACTCTTCAAATGATTCTAATAACTTGGCATGATTCTGTAAATAAGACCTAGTTTTTTTATTTTAAAAAAAGGTAATGAGAGCAAAATTAATCTTGCATTGCAGATAGATTTTTAAAGTTTAGAAATAAATTATTACCTTTTGGAACACAAACAAACAGCAAAGGATAGATAATAGATGACGAAGAAAATGGGGATGAAGAAGCAAGGATTCCGATAGAAGCACTTCAAGGATGAAAGAGTGCAGCCGGTATTCTGAGAGGGTGGGTATAAGAAAGCACTTTTGCGCGAAATAACACATTTTTACCTAAGTAAAAAAAACGTTGATCATCTAAAGAGGTAGTTAGCCATGTTTCCTCTCCTGCAGGCTCTTCCTAAAATGAACGAAGTCTATATGGCGACGGTGAGCTTCTGGATTCCTGAAGATGTTCATTTCATGTTACATGATTTTGAAATAAAGGTTGTCTAATTGCTAATTATTTCAACATATTCCACCAGGAAAAGTTTGTTTGTTTTTTAAATTATTTCAAATCAGGCTCATGCCATGAGTAGTTTACAGGGTAAGTAGAATATTCACAGCTTTGCTAAATACGCAGACGGGATGTGAGAAATATACTCTGCCATCTATATTGCGCACTACGCCTACGAAACAAATCAAGCAGTTTACTATTTGTGAAATTGTGCTTTTAACTCTAAATTTTTCAAATTGTTTTGTTTCAATAGTTTTGTTTCATTCATTTTCTCAATAATTGGGTCTGTATAGAATTTTCGTAGAACTGAAGCCGGTCTTTCGAGGCAGTAATTGGTCCAAAGTTTAGAAATAAATCAAAATAATTTCAAAGCAAAATGACCTTACTACTTTAGAATATTTCAGACTAGATATAAATGAACTTTGTTCTATTGATTGATTCTCAACTTTGTGATTTTAATTTTTATTTGTAATTTTAGGTTATATTTGTTTTGAATACTTGCTTTTGCTGTAGAACGCTGCAGCTATCAGTGACGCTAACTTTAATTATGTCCTTCCAGACTAATTTAGAGTGCCAAGAATCTCTCCTTTATCAGTTGCTCTTACGCTTTAAACTGGTCAATAGCAAGTATGCTGTCATTTTCAACGTAAAAGGGTCAATTTTTGGGTTTCTTTTGTTTTTACATTTTTAGTTACTAATCATGAATGTCAAGGAGTCAATCTATCTTATTCCCGGATAGAAGACCATACCTTGTTTGGGGAAATTTGGCTTGAAGATCATGTACAGTTTTCAACTAATTCCACCAGTCTTACACTAAGTAGCTTTACCTCATGTCAGAAATGAAAAAATGGACGTGAGATCCCTAAGAAACGGTAATAAAAATAGGTTTTTGTCAAAAAGTGTACAATTAGACCACAACATTCCAATTTTTCTTGGAATAAGGGTTACTTAGATCAGTTTTATGGAAGGCCCCCTTGCTTATAGAACTGATGGACTATTTGAATTACCCTTACTTCATGCCTACCAGCCTTAGTTCTGCCCTAGGATGGATGGATGATATGTCAACAAGTGAATTGACACCATTTTCATACAATTCTGAAAAAGGTTTATGCCAGTTTTGCCTCTCACTCAGACTTTCTGTCTTGGCTTTTTTTTCAATTAGCTATGGCTCTCAACTTTTTTTTATCAGAGTCCACCAACTTGATTTTAATTCCAGATTCTTATGAATATTCTAGTAATCATCAAGATAATGACAACCTACATGACTATAGTATATCAAGCATATGAATACCGGATATATTTTTACGCGCTTTTTTTATGATGATAAAAGTACAACAAACTTCTACACTTTATTTACCTGTGACCTGGGAAAATACGGATATAAAATGTTTCTTTCTTATTAGACTTAAAGTAGCAAAAAAATGCTGCGATTTAAAATATTTTTATTATTAAGCCGTAAGTAATTAAATATATAATAATACAATAAAATATGGAGTAATAAAGAAATTTAACATCGTTTGTTACTATCGACTTCGTTAAATACATCAGGATTGAAAAAAGTCTCCGCTGACTTTGAAAAAGAGCCTTCTTTTGTGATGGATCGTATTGTTAAATTTACATCAGATTCTGTCGGTAAATTATACAACACTGCTTTTGTCCGGTCCGCACTTCGGACACGCTGTATTTCTTCTCCGTTGGCACATATCTGAAAATGGATTTGAAACATGTAAAAATAAAATTAGACGAAGCAAAAAAAGAGAAGGGTTTCTACATGAGCACAATAAGAGTCTATAGCAAAGAGTATGGGTTACTTATATTAAGCTACCCATATTAAGAGTATAGGTATATGCATTACCCATACTCTTTGGTCTCTAGATTAAAGAATGGAACACAAACTCATTTTAACATTGAAAACAAATTAAATCAAACGCCTAAATCCAATCAAAATTTCAAACCCAGTTTTATCAAACAACAACAAGGCCAGCTAAGTCTTCTGAGATATTTTGATAGCCTGTAATTATTGGTTTTAATGTCTTTTTTTAACTGTTGTTTTCTCATTAACTGCAATGTTCTCTTTTATGGGTAGTATGCTATCTTTATTGCTCTGTTCAACAATAGATCAATTAATGGTACTGTACCCTCATTCAAGTGAATGTTTGTTGGGGTATCTATACATAAAGCTGTTCTTCCCTTTTCTTAGGATTGTCTTATATAATAACATCCTTTAACTCTTAATTAACGAAATTGATAAAGAAAAATAGAAAGAACAGAAAAGATATCTGTTTTAGAATTTAAAATACACTAAGTGTTTCTAAACTCACTGACACTGAAATTAAATACTATTTGCAAATTCAATTGGAAAATAAATAGCCATTGTAAAAATTACACATAAAAAGGGGGTGACATTGCCTCTCTAAAACCACTTTTTCCGGCCCCCTTCCCAAATTTGCAAAAAGGTTGAGGAAAACATGTTAAAATCCAATAATTTTCCTGAATGTACATGAGGATTAAGACAGGTTGAATGCCCCCTCGTTTACAATAATAGTATAATGAAAATAAAACCTACAATGTAACCGCATATAGCATCAAAATCTGCTGGTGGTATCCACGCAACCACAAGCCCATCGTCACCTACACGCCGTGTCACTTTGAAATCACTAGGAGGCGCCACTTCTTCATCTGTCAGCGACTTCTTTTCTAGTACTCGCTCTTCAATAGTCTTGGGTTCGAATCTGACACTTCGTGGTCGGTCTCTTGGGGATCGAACGCCGGAAAATGATGAAGATCTACCAACTGATCGACGTTTTTCAAGCGTCTGTTTAACGACTGTAGCCTGTAACATGAAAGACTAAAAAAAATTTGCCCTCAAAAATAAAATAAACACGCTCCTCAATAGCTTCGTTATTTTTTTGTCTTTTTATTAAATATTGGGCCTTAGAAATATATAAAATAATCTTGGAGTGACTATGTGTTAGAGCCCGAACTTTGTATGGGTTGGTACCAGAGATATGTGGGGACCACTTGTGTGGGAACTAAGATCACCCGCTGGATTTTTTAGAGATAGGGAGGTGGGGGTTAAAACGTGTATAGGTGCTTTATTCCAATGGCTGAGGGGGGTTAAAAAGAAGTTTGCTAGAAAAGTGTCAGAATTATCTCAGCAGCTCGCTCTAGTCGCGTGTCACTGAGCCTAGTCAGATGCTATTTTTATATAATTTCTGTAATGAATATACAGGACCGAGTACATCATGATCAATCTTAGCTTTTTCTGAAGTGCAAATATTATCAATTTTTGCTATTTGTGCAGTCATAATGATAAACTAAACCCTATTTATAGAATAGCATGTACAGGTATTCACCGGTATAAAATCAATGTTTGTGAAATTTGTACTTAATTACTTTTGTTTTAGGACGGTTATATCGTGCTTCCAACCAAAGAGGACTTAAAAAAGAGTGTTCATTCTGTTGATCAAAGGGTCGTAGATAAAGTGGATACACTGTTTACCAAAGGTGACTGAAGATTGATGAGCACAAATGAAATCAGTCGATTGAGTATGCTCAGTTCAAGTGGGTGGGATATGAATCTCAGTTGAGAGTAAAATACCAAATACCGCCTTTTGAAAAATATAACCAAAATGTCCCGGAAAATTGTATCAATTACAGCAAATATTACCAATGTCAGCAACTTTTTACTGCGGAAAGAAAAGTTCTGATTAAAACAATTGTTCAGTCTTACCTCTTGCAATGATTTTCCAAGTGCTATTCGTACGCTTTCTAATTCCTTTTTCAGCTTATCATTTTCACCATTCGTATTATTCAAGGTTTTTTCAAGGTCTTTTATCACAGCATCCTGCAAAATTGATTATAAAAAGGATTACATAAAAGAGAAATGGTTATATTATATTATAAAAATTTCAGTTAACGGTGCATTATAATTCATATTAAGAAAAAGTTACGAAGGAATATACCGAATGGATACAGAAGTTGATAGATGGGATAACAGATAGTAGGCAGCTAAAGGTAACGGCTGTGGTGATTCAAAAAGCTCTTTGTGGCAATTTTTGCAAATGACAGATTAGCAGCTAGCCCCCTCGAGCTCAAAATCTCGAATTAAATCTGAAATTTTCCTGTGAGCCATAATGATCAATCACCATTTTTTTCATTTTCAAAATTTTATTTCATTCAAAATCTAGTCTGCACAAAGTCAGCCTAGGTTGGTTTGAGAAAATTTTGGCAGCCTAATTGGTTTGTTGACTCTAAGCTGGTAGACCTATTGGTGACAAAAAACAACTTTTTTGTCATTCCCTACACTTTAAAGTGCCTAAAGAGATGGGTTTGCTGGGGTTTAGGGTAGGTAAAAAAGGAACAAAATCTCCAAACGCTAGATGGTGTTAGCAATTTTTCAGACAAAAGTGTGATTTTCCACTCTTGTAAGTTTCCCCTACTCTTTGTTGTAATGTAATACCATTTGAGTTAGCACATCCAACTATGTTGGAATCGTCTTTTTTCGAAAACCAAAGGTGTACCTGAACAATGGTGACGGCGATGTTCAAATGCGATTCAAGTTTCCTATCGTTGTCCATATTTTCGATCGTCAGATCGCAACACATACCCGACCAGTGGCTATAGCTCTATACTGAATTAATACAGATTGGTGCAAGGAATTGTGATTACGTGATAAGAGAACTTAAAAAGATTCGCATGCCGTCAAATGCGCAGGTACCGACCTTCTGATTCTCAGCATTAAGTCGGGAGTGCTATGCGCGGTTGCGTGATATGGAGTGTATTATAATATAATAGAGGTATCCTTACTTCAAAAAGATAATTTATGGTAGATAAAATGTACATCAAACAAAGAAATATGTTTTAAACAAATAAATAATAATATGTATTGGAAATCAAGATTCGGAACCAGGCATTAGGGTGGTAATAGACGTTGAAGTTTTATGCCCAAGTTAGAGAAGTTTTCGGTTATGAGTATTATTTATATATATATATATATATATATATATATATATATATATATATATATATATATATATATATATATATATATATATATATATATATATATATATATATATATATATATATATATATATAATATATATATATATATATATATATATATAAATTGCACTGTCTTGGAAAAAAAATTTCCATATTGTTTTTAAGTTGTGTTTGTTTGGAATAATGCGACTGCGGGATCGGGCTTCTTCAACACGAGTTTCGCATGGAAAGTTTGCGCAGAAATTTGACCCATGGATTACTGAAGGTATTTTGACATCGTTAAAACATAAGAATAGAAAATTTAATAATTATTTAAAATTACAGACACCTGAGTCGTTTGAAGAATTCAGAGTTTATAGGAATAAGCTAAATTCAATTATCAGCCATGAGAAGAGAAAATATTATAAAGAGAAATTTTTGGAGTAAAAATCGGATATGAGAAAAATATGGCAATTGATAAATGAAAAAATACGTCCTCATAGTCGTAAAAGTAATAATGTTAATTGCCTTGTTTTAAATGGAGAAAAGGTTACAGAGACCAATGAAATTTTAAATGCTTTTGGAGATTATTTCAGTAATATTGGTTCTAGACTTGCATCGACTATGAATATGCAACTGAATTCCCCTTCTGTTCCAGCTAATGAGCAACATGAAGAAAATTCGTTTTCTTTTTCTGAGATTAAGCCTCATGAGATTGAAAAAGTTATTCTGAAGCTTAAACGGAGTTTTTCTAAGGACGAATTTGAATTTTCGGCTCAAACCGTAAAGCAAATAGCGTCAAGCATTTCACCTTTGTTGCCACATATTTTTAATCTATCACTTATGCATGGGGTTTTTCCTGAGCTTTTAAAAAAAGCAAATGTTATAGCATTACCTAAAGCTGGGAGTTCAACTAACCATTCAGATTATAGAGGCATTTCTCTACTTTCGGTTTTCAGCAAAATTTTGGAAAAACTTGCAAATAGTCAATTACAAAAATATTTATTTGATAGTAAGATTTTACACACGTCTCAATATGGTTTTATAAAAGGAAAGTCAACTGAACTGGCAATTCATGAGCTTTTACTAAACATTAATAATTCACTAGATGAGGGTCAACACGCGTTGGCGATTTTTCTTGATGTCGCCAAGGCGTTTGACACCGTAAATCATTCGTTGCTTCTTTTTAAACTCAAGTCTTATGGGTTTTCAACACAAGCTGTTAAAGTTTTTACATCTTACCTTTCTGGGAGACGACTAGATTGTGTTGATAAATCTCGTGATCTCCGTTCCGAAACTTTTCCGATTAATTACGGAGTGCCTCAGGGCTCTGTCCTTGGGCCTATTCTATTTCTTCTTTTTATAAATGATTTGCCAGAAGTTTTGCCTCTTTGTAAAATTATAGTGTTTGCTGATGATGTAGTAATTTTTGCTTCTCACCGGGACTTATCAGTTCTTTTCCAGAACCTCGAAAGTAGATTACTAACTGTATCTGATTGGTATTCAAGGAATTTACTAGCTCTTAATGAAAAAAAATGTCAATATATATTATTTTCGCGAACTGGATCAGTAGTGTCAGATACCTTCTCTCTTTTCTTGAATGGTTTTGAATTAAAACGGGTAGATCAGTTCAAATATCTTGGGATTATTTAGACGAAAATTTGTCGTTTCATAAATATGTAAAAACACTGTCGTTAAAAATTTTTCCGAAATATTGGCATGCTAACTCGTCTTCGTCATTTCTTTCCTAAAGCTATTCTAAAATCTATTTATTATTCTTTCGTCCACCCATATTTTCTCTATTGCATTTCGGTGGGGCATCTATTGCATTTCGGTTTGGGTATCTCTCCAAATACTTCAGAATAAAGCAATGAGGATTCTTTTTAATGTTGATTGCAGATCTTCAGTTAGACACCTACATGGGACTTAAGGAATTTCTCTTTGGACCAACTTCATTTAATTTCTATCTCTAGTATTTGTCACGATTATCAATATAGTAATTTACCTTTAAATTTCTCCGGCATTTTTCCAACTAATTCTCAATTTCATAATTATCCTACTACGCATCGGTCAGACTTTTCGTGCGAAATTCGCCCGACATCGAGCGGGATCCAGCATCCGTCACACTGGCCCAAAAATCTGGAACTCAATTCCAGTATCAGTTCGAGAATGCAGCAACAAGCGACATTTTCTAAGACTGGTGAAGAAATATCTTATGACATGCTAAGCATTTGGTTCATTAGGGTTTTCTTTTTCGTTGTTGTAAAATTTAGTTAGAAAATGGCTGTGTATTTTCGTTGGCAATATTTTCAGCGCTAAAGTATGCCACCAGGCATGTGCGCTGTTTTGTGACATTTATTTATGTATGTGTTATAAATAAAAATATTCTACTAATATTCTACATTCTACTATATATATATATATATAAATGAATAACTTCAGTGCATTATTTAGCTTCTTTTTTTTATTTTGCTTATCTTGATTCCTTGTTTTCTTTGAGCTTCCTGTGCTTTTCACTATTATTAACTTACAAGCTTGAGTAGTAATTCTTATGACTAAGTTATTGCTCCAATGTTATTTATCTAGTTACGTTTTTCGTTTTATTTTATAAATAATCGTAAACAACTTGGACTAAGTTATCACATTCAGACGTCTACCTTATTAAGCATGGATCGATGATTTGGCAAATCTGTTTTCACCCTGATTTTTACCTTAGACTTTCCCTTTATTTATTTTTTTATGTTCTCATTTTTAATTGGAAGAGAAGAAAGTTTGGTTGCTGGTTATATTCCTTGATTATTCACTAACCATAATCATAATGGTGATGATTATAACTTGTGTACTGCTATTTAGACAAAAAAAACCTTTTGAAATGTTGCAACCAATAGACACCTCTGGAATTTTATAATAATTATGCCAGCAAATTTTACGTGTCACGCAATTTGGTTACAATCGAAAAAATACGTGCTATGTTACATTTCGAAAATTGGTCTCTTTTTTTAAATTCCGTTTAGATTCAGTAATTAATGATAAATACTCCTTTTTTATCTTTTTATTTATTTATGTTCTTGACCAACAGATACCTCCCCAAAAAATGAAATACTTTTCTTCTCTTTACAAGTTGATCATTTTTACATAGGGGATAGTTTTGTAAGTTGTTACACACGGTATCTTTCGATAAGTTTTTGCACAAGATCTGCCAGAACCACACAAATGCTCACTCTTAAACTAAGTGCCAACGGACTGCAATAATTTTATGCGAGTTTTATTTTCTTGACGCAGATAGATAGATAATATTTTCGATAGCCTAGCAAACGACTTAAACATTTTCTTTTTTTCCAGTTAGCATTCAGATTCAGTTGACGCTCATCGTGTGAATACTTTTTTTGTGGGTATTTCACCTTATGTAAAATCCAGTTGCTCTACATTAGGGCTTTTAATCTTTTTTATAAGTAAATTCAAGAAACACTTAAGATTAAAAAACAACAGGATAAGGGCAAAAATAGCAAAATAAATGATAAATATTTACAACCAATATTTGTTGTCCGCCCTTTGCTCCAAAAAATGGACAGAGAAAAAAGAACTTAAAAATGAAGTCTGAAAAAAAAAAAAAAAAAAAAAATTATAATTATGTACATAGTCTTCTTTAAGTTTAGTTTTTCTATTTTAGTCCTCGTTTTTTTTCCCGCATTTTTTCCTCCCAAGTTTTTGGTGATGAGGAAGAACCATAAACATCGGCTTGAAATTTGGGCAATTATCTTGACTATTATTGGCCTTCAAGGCCGTATCTAGGAGAAGAGTTTCAGGGTTTGAATCCCCTCCCCCTGGAACTTTTGTCTGACTCTTAAAAACGTAACAAAAACCTATATTAACAATATGCGTTTTTGAAGTTTTTTTTGTCATCCCCCCCCAAAAAAAAATACCCCCCCCCCCCCCACACACACACGAAAATCCTGGATACGCCCTTGTTGGCCTTATTTCATTATTTTGTTATTATGAATTTCTTTTTTTTTCTCTTTGAATGTTGCGTATGGGTGTTATTTGCGTATGAGTGTTAATTGCTTTAATTGTGTATGAGTGTTAAAAAGTATGCCATTAACAATTCATGTCTTGTTCATTTTTAATAGTCTTTTTTTTTTTTTTTCTTTTTTTTTTTGCTCGGTTAATCCAGCTCATAAGCCTACCTTTTCCTGTATTTTCATTGTAAGTTGTTTAGCTTCAGCATCAAGTACTTCAAGAACTGTTTGCTTCTCGATCAGGTCATTTTTGAGCGCTTCTAGCTCTCCAGAAGAATTTTTGTCGGTCACATCAAAAATGTCATCGATGAATTTTTCAGTCAACGCAATATCTTCCAGAATTTCTTCAGAAGACAGACGATTCTTTATTGAACTTTTACTGACCTTTAAGATATAGCACCAATTATCGAATATAGAATAATAAAGTTTTCTAAGAGTATGGGTACATTATATTGTGAGTTAAAAACCTCCCACTAAGTGCAACATTGAAAACCTGGGAGTAATAAAAACATGTCCTGGATGCAGTGGTATCAAATCCCGAAAATTTAGAGGGGAAGGTCGGATGCATTTTTCAAAATCTAGATGGGGACACTTTTGCCATTTTATCAATGAAAACACCAAAAAGGCACTTTTCAATGGAAATACCCCAAAAGGTATTTTTCTTTAATTTAGGGAGGGAAGAGACAAAAATCCAAGGGGGTGATATTTAGCCCCTCCCAGTCAACTGCCCCCCCCCCAAATAAAAAAAATACCACTGCCTGTATGACAGAGTTGGTTACCCATTTAGCATAGCTAAAGTGAAGAGGAACATTCGGAGCATTGCTTAAAGAAGCATGCGAACTCGTAACAGATTAGGGACGTTTATTTAGGGATGTTCGAAGGCGTAACTCTGTTCAGTTCGTTTCATTGGATACTTCTTTTTTTAGTCAGAAGAGACTCATGATCTGTTTCTTTGTCAGACGATTGAATTGAGTTAAAACTCTTGGTTCAATATGTTTATAATATTTTTGTGAATATGGCCATATTTTGATTTTAAATACTCATTAGCTTATCTTATTGTCTATGAATATCATTGTTGTAAAGCAGGTCTTGTATCTTGTTGAGGGCGGAAGATTTCTGTTTTAGATATATAAACAATACAAACAATTAAATAAAAAGTGCAGATGGAAGTTCGACTTAAGATATGTTTTTAACAGACACATCGAATAAAATTTTAACCAGAAATTAGAGACAGACGTTCAGGCGTAAAAGAGATAGACGTAGAATTTGGACGGACATTCCAAAAAATTTTCTTTTATTTTCCAGGAAGTTTGAAATTATTCTCAAGCATAAGGATCGGATGTTATAGCTCAAGTAAAAAAGTTCACTAATAAACTTACCATTTTACTGAGAACTTCTACTTGTACTCCTTTACAAACGCGGTGTGGTGTCTCTGTCTGTGCTTCCGCAGTTTTAGAAAGCGCCCTTGGTTTGAATTTTTCTGCTTCGCACCTCGAAACATTCAGTTGCTCTCTTAAAGAGCAGTTTACTGATTCCAGTTCCTTCATTTGGCTCTGAGCTATGGAGAGCTGGTTTCTCATTTTAGAAATCTAAGAAGAAATGAAATGTGTTAAATTACCGCATGTAGTTATCAAAAGTAAACAAATAAAAATGACAAAATGCATTAAACTATTAAATGTAGCAAATTATTCACCAACACCTTGCTTTTTAGATTCGAGTTGTATATGGTGAGGAGGGAAATAAGATATTATAAGAATTCTGGAGAAACAGAAATAGTTTGTAGAATTCAAAATGTTTTATCTTGTACGTAATCTAAAATTTGAAAATTCATGATCTTGACTGGGAGAAGAATGCCTAACCCTTTCCTTGTGGTGAACCTTAGCTTGGTTACAATCCCCTCCAGGTTCAAGTATTTGACCCTATTGAAACTTCACCCCCTCCCCCAGAATTGCAATGTCCTTAGGTCCATGTCTCTACCTCCTCTATTTCCCAGGTATGTTCTAGCGTCTAACTCAATTAGTAAATGAAGGCTCAAAAGCAAAAAAAATCTTCAGATTTTCTGTCCATTTGAGCTTTGCTTTTCTAAAGGCCACTGAAGCCGTTCTTTATTTGTTCCAAGTACAAACATAAAACACACATTTTTTCTTTATTTTGTGGCTAAGATCTCAATCAATAAATTTTTACAGAATTTACTTTTAGTAAGTAGGGTTAGTAATCTGTCTAATCAAAATACAATAAAATACTCGTAAATTTCAGTGAAAGTTTTTTTGCGTTCTCTTTATTAGGAAACTGAATAAAACAATCATTCCTGATAGAGTGAAACCTCATAATAGCAAGAAGCAAATGACGCTCAAAAATGAGAAATTAAATAATCATTTTGTTTATTCCATTTCCACAGGAATGAAATCTTACACTCCCTTGGGCAAAAATGGGTAAAAATGTGTGAAGCCGTTTCCAAAAATAAAGAAAGTTTTTTGCTCCCTAAAATACTTATCCTGGTTGTTTGTCCCCTCCCTCTAGACAAAATCCTATGTACCGTTTGCCCCTTCCCTCTTGACAAGACTATGTGCATCAAAACCGGCTTAGTAGAAGACATTTAAAGGATATGCACTTTTTTATTCAGTTTTTTTTTCCAAGCTATCATTTTAGTCGTTTTCAATCTTTGCAGAGAGAAAATTGAGAAGACATCAATAGAGTAAATTACTTACTTCCGCACGGAAAGAGGCTTCTTCAGAGTTTTTCTTCTTTTCTTTCGCTGGAGAGTCAGTAAGCAAATACACCTTCTGCTCTAAAAGTGTTTTAGCTTCTTGTAGTTCCACTTTGAGAATCTCCAGTTCCAGAATCTTATTTTGCCTAGAAGTACAGAGAGATAAGTACGTTGCTTGATAAGTTTAATTTTTTTTTCTAATGTTTTAAATTTGTTTTTGCTGCTATTTGGGTTAGAAGAGAAACCTTGTAGATGGATCTGTCGATAAATGTGTTTAATGCCTCAAAATTTAGAGAATTTTTTTTCTAATTTATGACTCGAGCATTTTATTATCTAACAGAGAAAGTTTATTTAAAATAGTGTAAATACAAGTAATCAAATTTACACTTCTGTGCAAGGTAGCATCCGCAAATGCTAATTTTTATAACCCACCAATAAGGGGGTCTTGAAAAGTGTTGTCAATTCATGAGAATTGCGGGGAGGATATATTTTTCAAATATTGGAGGGGGGAATTTATCACTTCTTTGATTTTTCCAATAAAAAAAAAATAAAAATCATTTTTCAATGAAAATAGCCTACCCCCCCCCCAAAAAAAAAGAGGATATTTTTCAAAACTTAGGGTGACAAAAATCTAGGGATAAAATGCCTCCTCCCCCTCCAATTAACGCCACTGATTTTCAAAGTGAATTGAAGAGGATATAAAAGAACAAAATAAACACCTAACAATACGAAAGACAGGAATTCAAGATTTTTTTTTTTTTTTCTCTTACAACGGCTCCGGCTTACAACGTTTCCATTACAACGGCTTAAGGATCTTCATGACCTTATGTGATGTAATATATATATTAAACCGTGCTTGGGATAATATAAACTTAAAAATAACAAGAATAAATAACAAAGAGACTCAAATTCCGGCATATTTTTTCTAACTCTCTTAAATTTGTTATATTTTGTGAATAACTTTGTAAAGCTTGCATGCACTTTTAACCCGACTCCCCAGCGTTTCATTAGAATACGTAAATGTTCCAATTTGAAACACTCCTTAAAATTTCGACTTCTCTAGCAGGTTCCAGTATTGAAAAAATTATAGTAAATACAATGATTAGACATAAATTCTATGGTAGAATCTCTGTCATGGAATTGCAAAACAAGGCGAAAATAAATGACAAAATAAAAGCTAAGTAAATAAAATCATGCTCACAGCTCACACTGGTCACGATAAATTTTGCAACTCAGGGTCATTAACTCTCACAGTTGCTTGCGTTATGAATTAATGGTAAAAAAGTAATTAATATGACAGCTACTAACCCAAGGTGTCACAATACGGACACCACTATACGGATTGCTGAATATTTTTTGAAAGGAAACATCTAAAAACATAATGGGTTCACGCCACTTTATCGAATATTCGTATTTAAATTGTAAATTACTTAATTGACTTTTAGTTTTGGATATCCGAAATCCGATTCCATTATGGCCAATGCACATGAATGCTTAGCTAGACATCAATGTCTGGGCACAATCAGTATCCACCAATCATAATTTGCTTCCTGTTTATTTGTATTGATCAGAAATTGGTCTCTGATTGGTCCAGAGTGAGGATGGCTTGAAATCCATGACTAGCTAAGGACTCGGTTGTATGAACGTGTCTTAAAGATCAACACCTTAAAATCAGGACTTTTGACGTTAATCTTATTTTCTTTGAGAGACATATTTAACTAAACTTTTCCTCAAATATACTCTATCTCCATGCTCAAACATGCAAACAGATATAAACCTATTCTTTTCAGGTAGAACAAGATCAGAACTAACAATTTATATTCTGTGTTATTTTTATGTTTCCCTTTTTTATGAAAGATGAAGCCGATTTGCTTTGGGTCTAATAGCGAAGGTGCAGGTACGGTATTTAAAGAAATATAGCCAATGCACTTCAAAAATTAGCATGAATTACCAAATTCTATTTACGTAAGGATTCAATGCAGAGTTAATATTCAGTGGTGACATCTATGCATAATGCATGAATAGAATTGTGTTTTATTAAATGTGCTGATGCGTTTCATTTATGGTTTAAGAAATAAAATATTAATACGTACGTCAAATATTTCATCATGTTTAAAAATAAGGGCCGTATCTTGCACATTATAAATTCATCGAAGAAGCAAAATAAAATTTTGAAGCATTTCACGGAACAGTTCTTTTGGAATTTAAATATATAAAAAATCAGAAGAATGACAGTGTCTAACTAAATAAGCTTACCCCGTTTTGGGATGTAATACCTAAGGTTATGCCTGAAATTCTTTGAGCAAGAAGTACCAAAAAAGGTTTTGACCTATTATAGATGTGCAGAAACAACTCCCCCCCCCCTCTCCTGATGGGTTTTGTAAGAGAATTCGCTATTTTCAAGGTGGTAAATGGGAGTCAAAATGCCGGAAGTTGAATGCCCTTTTCAGTTCTGGGCATGACAGTATGATAAAGAGCGGCTAGTAAGTGTGGTTAAGAGTGAAGGTTATTCACTCCCTTAGATGATTGGGGAAATTCCCTGGGTAATACTGAGCGTATTTAGATTATTCGGAAATGTTTTTTGGGTATGTTCTATTTACTTTATGTTGAAATGAGACATTGATCGATTCAACTGTTTTTATGGTTAATTTTTCCTTTTCTTTACCACTCCGGACGTTCTTTGAATGCTCTTTCCGAATATGCTAATCACCGCCCCTACAAATATGTCCACCCCTCAATGAGAGACAAGGATTTATTGAAAAAAAAACCATATAAACAAAAAAAATAAAAACAGAAAAACAGGAACGGGAAGAAATACCTCTAGGTACATAGAAGTCTGCACAACCCCTTGTATCGTCAGCATAAACAGTAGACCTAATGGACAATATATCACCAAAACAACGATGCTGAATGTCCTGCTGCAGTTCAAAAATAAACCACAATACATAGAATTCACGAAGGGCTGCGGCCGGCAAAATTTTTAAAGTTGGGTAAATTTCTCGAACAGACTTACGTGGAGATATGCCGGCTAAAATCCTTACTGCATGATTTTGTAGAACTCTTATTGGTTTTACGATAGAAGAAAAAGAAGAGAGCCAAATACTAGAACAATAAAGTGTATACGGGTGTATTAAAGAAAAATAAAGATGGCAAAGGACGGATTTAGGGAACCAATGCTGGAGTTTCTTCATTATACCTAGATTTCTTACCAGAATTTTGCTAGTTTAAGTTACATGTTGCTTAAAAGATAGAGTTTCATCTATTACTATCCTAAGGTATTTCAAAGACACAGTCCGTTTTATAACGCCATTGGACATATCTAATTCCTTGATCCATGGGTGAAAGTCCGGTGATCGCGAGAAAACATTAAATTTAAATTATTCGGCAATGTTTTTTGGGCACGTTCTATTTACTTTATGTTGAAATGAGACATTGGTCGATTCAACTGTTTTTAGGGTTAATTTTTGCCTTTTCTTTACCACTCCAGACGTCCTTTAATGCTCTTTTCGAATATGCTAATCACCGCCGGTACAAATACGTCCACCCCTCAATTTGACTAGAAATAGCCATAGCAGCCATAGGCTATATAAAAAAGTTTTCTGATTTTGTGGGGTTCTTTTTTTCAAATTGGCTCTAATTGGTATTATGAATGTTGATGAAAAATGAGCACAAACAATAATGCAAACCCACTAAATCAGAAAGTTTTTGTATATAGCCTTGGGCTATACATAGCCACATAAGGGGGACGTGGCGCGGCAAATTTTCGAGGCTAGCGAATTAGTATATTCTGAAAGAGCTTTAAAATGCATGTCGGGTGAAGATGAAAATAATCGCCTTTAGCTTATACTCATCTTCTAGTTAGCGAAATAATCGAAAAGAAGAAAAATTTCATGCTTTTCGCTTGCTTTTTTTACTATTTTTACGATGACCCTGTCGCCTTCGTTTGCAGTAAACTATCTACCCTGCCATCACAAAGCTCCTTGGTTAACTTATATTTAAAAATAGTAGCCTTGAAAATATCCTTTAGATATAAATTAGGGGTTTCCAACTTTTGACCTCTGGTCATAGATAAATACACATAATATATATATATATATATATATATATATATATATATATATATATATATATATATATATATATATATATATATATATATATATATATATATATATATATATATATATATATATATATATATATATATATATATATATATATATACATTTGTGTTAAAATGGATATATTTTTCAAACAAACAACAAAAATCATTCAATAAATAAAACCACTAATCCCCACAAAGGGTCCATGACCTGTAAACGGCCAGTCATTGTGAATTTAAAGTTACCTCAAGGCCACCAACTTCTAACTACGTTACGGCAGTTTATATTCCAAGAAGGGTGTGATATTCAATCCATTGAAATGCGATTTAAAAATATATGCACCCTGGGGAGAGAAAGGGGGGGGTCTCCCAATTTTTGTTTTGAGAGCCACAATTGGAAAGCTAATATAGACCAAATACATAAAGAGCAAAACCCAATATTCAAATCAATTGTGTTAAGCATAGATCTTTCGGACCATTCTGAGGGGAGGGAGGCAATTTACACCTTAGCAGTCCTTTTTTTGAAAAGAGTAAATCTATGCTATATGCTAAAAAAATGGGTGCTGTTGGGGCGGCAGTCCTTCTCTAATTGCGGCAAATTTTGATTGCAAAATTAAAGATAATATTTAAATAATTGTCTATACATACAGAGCAGGGGGGAATACGAGCGAAGAAATTTTTTACGGTAGAGCACAACTTAAAAAAGGTAAATTATATGGGAAATATAATAAATTAAGGGGGACTGATAATATTCTTGAGATTTGTAATAGGAGGATTAAAAGCCAAAAGCCCCTACTCCATGCGGTTGGGTCTTTTTTGGGACATCCCCAAAGACCAAAATTGGTTAACCCTAGGAGAGATCTTAGCATTCAGGTTTTTTCACTTGAGAACCTTCCCGTCCCCTGTTTTTTTTAATGTGCATTGTTTTGTGGGGTACTCAAATCAAGGTGGTGGCTATAAGAAATGAGAGCAATATCTGAAACCGAGCTTTGTACTCTTAGCACCCTATTCAAACAGTAAGAGATCACGGATCTTCTAGATTTTCAAATAATAGTTGAAACCTAAAAAAAAATTATGCATACCAATATTTACTTATTAAACATAGCGATGTTTAAAACTCTGCTATGTACAGGTATATCCATTTTTAACATTTTCCTCTTTAGTTCTAAGTTAAACGCGGTGACCAAATTTGACTTTTTCAGTCAAAAGTCAGTGGCAGATTAAACATGAAACCAAATAACTGCATTTTTAGAAGAGAAAAGTTTCCACCCGACTCCTCCACTTTATTTGAACTATTTATCCATCTACAAGTAGTTTTTAGTCCATTTTTACTTCAAAGGCATAACTTTTACCCGAAAAGGAATATATTCTCATTCAAGGGCGTATCTAGAATTTTGTTCGGTAGGGGGGGGGGGGTATAAAACTTACAAAACGCATCAAAAATTTGTTTAGATGCATTTTGTTCCGTTTTTACGAGTCGGATAGAATATTTTCTTTTTTTTGGGGGGGGGGAGGTTCAAATTCGGTAACATGCCTTGATACGGCGTCTATTTACTGACAGAAAAATATCTCAGGTTGAGCACTCAACCCTTAGAATAAGAGTCGGATGCTGTACTTACAGAGTTAGCCTGGTTTATTTGCTTGGTTTTATATCTTTATTGTATATATATTACTGTATAAAAAGGTTTATCTCTCGCTGAGTTTACAGACTCCTCATTCCCGCACTCTTCTCGATAAAGCTTAGCGTATTCTCTACTGAAAACTCTTCATAAAATAACAAGTAAAGTAAGTTGGTCATTACAACTGAAATGTCTAACTTTTGCCTTCCCGTTTTTCGTTTAAGCTTTATAGGAGTTACAGTCGAAATTTGTTAGGCCCCCTTGCAGCCCCTTCGGTTTTTTTTGAAGTTAGAAACCATAGAAATGAAATAAAATAGCATCACGCCTTCTTGATAGGAAAATTAAGAGGCATGTTTTATTCCAATCTGGAATTCCAGGGGTTTTAGTCCAATCGTACATACAAGTGGGATTGTCAGCCTCAGACATTTATCAGTAGGTTTTTCGTCTTTTTCCCCTATTTGTGTTTCTTCTGTGTTTTAATGCACTCTATCTAGGTTTTTCCATATTGTCCTGTCTTTAAATCCTATTTTTAGTCGAAACGCTACAGATGTTATTTTCAAAATCGCCCTTAAAGAAAAATTCGAATTATCGACAGCATTCTCTGGAGAACCTGAAAATTGGCTTGATAGTTTGAAAAAAGAAGAAAAATTCGATTTGTTTCGGTCCATCGTAGACATCACTTGAACCACCCCTCCCCCTTGCGTACTTGCCTGCACTCAAAACTATTAACAACTGTAAATAAATATTTACTATTAAAAGAAGTTTTCTCCTTGCCCTTGGCCCCGTTCCTTTCTAATAAAGTGATACATGTGCTCAACAGAGTGTTCTTTTAATACGTATTGCAAGATCAATATAGCAATGAAATAAAGGAAGTTTCATTTCCTGATCATCCCCTGTAAAACAAACCATTGGTGCAATGAGAAGAAACAACTTCCTCCTGGACTTTCAATTCTTTTAGTTACTGGGAAAGGTACAGTTGGTATTGACAAGTCAGATTTAATGCTAATTACCATGAGATAACAAAATCATATTTATTTTGGAATTTTTATAGTACCCCTTTGAAACTAAATTCTGACAAAAGATGGTAAATTTTGTCGAGGAAAAACTAGAAATGTTCGAAATTTTTCGCTTGTATGTTTTATTGA
Organism: Artemia sinica; assembly: GCA_027921565.1. Classification (NCBI taxonomy): domain Eukaryota; kingdom Metazoa; phylum Arthropoda; class Branchiopoda; order Anostraca; family Artemiidae; genus Artemia; species Artemia sinica. Next base: position 23,159,176 of record CM051274.1, read on the forward strand.
AAACGAAATGTTCGAAAACAGAAAAAAACTTCTTTGAATACTTGTTACTGCGAATGTCCGAAATTTGGTTAATGTCGACATTCACGGTGAATGTCCGAAATTCCTTTTTCTCTGCTTAGATTCAATTAGTTTTGCGAATCAGCTTTTTCATTCTTATGCAAACTTTAATGGTAATAAGTCAAAGTTAAATTTAGGTTAAGTTAAATTAGTATATAAATTTCAGAAATGGATCAAAAACCTAACCTAGCCTGTCACCATCAAACCTTGCATTAAACTTAATAAGTTGACTGGCAACGCTGACGAAATCCAAGGAGAAAAAAAGATATTACGGACATTCACCAATTTCTGACACTCACGGTAACATAATTATATTAATAAAAACAATATTGCACAGTTTTTACCAGCACATGAATAGAAAAATTTTCACATTTTGAACACAATTCCCGTGCCGGAGAGAAAAATTTTAAAACTCTGATTCGAAACAAGTGCAAACCGAATATTCACGCAAATGAAGAGGTACCGTTTTCCATCAGGCCAAACGAAATCTGACTGTCGAAGAGATATTTTAAAGGCGATTAGTAAAAAACCTTAAAATCCTTTATACTGGCTGCCTGTAGCAGGGTCATCACCGAATCCCCAATTTTATGGGGATTGTGGATCGTTAGTGACCTAATGCCAGAAACACTGTCAATGGTATCCGAAAGCCGGAAATAAAAATTTTCAAGAATATGTCCCTTTGTTTTATTAGATAAAACTTTGTCAACATTAAGTAAAACCGCGTTAAAAAACGTGTCTCAGGGAAGCATGACAGAAACACAGAGTATGAATATTTCGTATATATAAATAACTTGTTATTGGTTTTCTATAATAGAATTTGTATTATTCCATTAAAAGTATAGTAACTTATTTGAAATAAGGTTGCCCAGCCAAGGCTTGTGGGGATTGGAATGTTAACGTAACAAGATGCTAGTGAACGTAATATTTAGCGACAAATGGGACTGTAATATCCAGCAGTGCTAACATTCAAAGTTCACCAAGAATAACTGAGGTCAGGAAATATTATATATAAGGCCTTTGATCTTCATAACAATAACTGAGGTTTGCTGAGAAAAATCAAACATCAGTAGAATCCGAGCTCACGATCACTTGCACACTAGAAACGCCAGCTGGTCTAAATCGAGAGACGGTGCTACATGACATAAGCACAGATTATCTATTAGACTTCACCAGATATCTCACTTCTAGCAAAATACATGGGCCGACGTGTTTCTCAATTACATTGGCTATCTAGCAAAACATGGCCGTCCATGCAATGTCATTGGATTAAATAACACCCCACCCAGGCTTAGATTGGATTGGATAACGCTCCGCCCGGGCAATTCATTGGATATTGTCAATCTTCAGGAAGTCAAATCATCTGATCGGATGGCTTTTGAGATTTACATAAATATTGCAGTGAGAAATTTTTTTAAACATCAATAATATGTCATACAAATCTTTATGAGAGAGCGGGAAACTGAAAATCATGTTTGAGTTTTCGATTGTTTGCTTTATTCAACTAGTTGTCTGCACGAGGGAGGTTTTACCCAACTCGACAAGTAAGAAAAAGGCACATCAATTATTTTGCGAAGACAAGAATTTTATATATAGCTTGAGAAACAAACAAAATAATGAACAGAGATTCAATAAATCAATAAAACATGTTGGTTTTAAGAGCTATTTAAGAATTCAGCAAAGTGACAAGAGCCAATCCCCCCCCTCCATATCGATTTTGCACACCAAACTAGAGCGTTTCCTCTAGTCAGTTGGTTGTATGTCAAAATACTTTGATATACTATTAAGACTTAGAGGCCGGATCCCTTCGTTGTATATCGGAGGTTGTGGTTTTTGACTACTATTGATGAAAATTTGCCGAAATAAATTGCTATTATTGAACATCTCTGCCAAAGGTAGGTTAGGGATTAATTATATCTTGTATCTCTTATCTTGATGCTGCAACAATTTACTTTGACGTAGGCTACTTAATTATTACAAGTAAAAGCACCCCATCGGCATTTCATCCATTGTTATTCTTGCTTTATTGAAAGCTCTAATTCCCCAAGATGCATCGATACATCGATTATAGCATATAAGAATTTATCGCATTTGATATTACTTCCTTATTGCGAAGAAACAACACATATATTCTTCGTAGTATTCCTAAGAGAGAAATAATAGAAAATTGGAAAAATAGCCCATAGAGATGAAACCAATCCGTAACCGATTTTTCTTTTATCCTATTTGTTTATTCATTTTCTGAGGGAATTTAAAAGGGGCTAGGCAATATATGTCACGGATGTACACGAATCTTTGCCCCTAATCCTTACAATTAGCCCTATCATCTTTTACTATGAGTTTAATTATGTTCTACACCCGCAAATCTAACCCTACGTATACACCCTCCTGCATCTGGTATGCACAGGGAGAAAATATGTAGCCTGTCGGGAGTTACCTTACGTCTATTTTATTGTTATTTGTTTTATCGTTTTTTTCTCCTGGCATTGGTGCTGACCTGTTGGTGGAGAGTGCAATCAATAACTCTTTTTGATAGTTTTTTTTTTATTCTTTTGTTTTTCATTGTAAATTATTCCAGGACTCCCTGTCGAAATCTGACAGCATAAACTAAATCTGGGCCCGAAAATAAGCAGTATTTTCGCAAAATTTTCGCCCTCCCGTCAAATTTTACTCCCCCCCCCTAAATTTTGAAAAACACCTTTTTTTTGTCATTATCACTGAAAATAAGTTTTCCTGGAAATGTTATTGAAAAAAAAAAACAGAAAATTGCAAAACCTAGATTTTAAAAAATACATTTTACCTCCACCCTATATTTTCTTTAACTGACGCCTCTGGTGAACTTTCTTACACGACTTGTATCTAAACTATATTATAGTCACAAATGTGAATAACTTCAGCTTTCAAGTGCCCCCCCCCCCCCACATCACTTACAAAGATATGGACACTTGGAAAAGCTTCTGTCCTAGTAAAAATATGTTCTGTGCTTTATTCTCTTGAAGTTTGCAAAAGGATGCCAGGAGATTCTACTCGTACCGAAAACTAGCTAGCGCTATTTGAGCCAATCAGATTCTTCGTAGGATTTTCTTATTGGTTGAACAATTTTATGAAAAAAACCGATTGGCCCAAATTAGCGCTAGTTAAGTCTCGGGCATAGTAAAACCTAATTGTGAATGTACCTTAAAAGATAATGCCAAACTTATGCTAAAGGACAGTAGTTCTTAATAAGGTACTTGTATGATATACCCACTACCAAATATTCTTCTAATATTTTTCTCTGACGCTCAATCCTAGTAAAACATACTATGATAAAAATCCTATAAAATGTAAGATAAAAATATAGTGCTTTAGAAACAAACTTGGGCTAAATATTTGGACATTAGGGGGGGGGGGGTAAAGTATATTGGGTCTGCTTGCCTAATGTGTTAGGTGCAATTATTCTGCATTTTATGTAGTAAGAATTGTTTTCTAAGTTCATATTGTCCAAATACTTTACCCCCACTCTTAGTGTGCAAATATAAAGCCCAAATTACATACTTTACATCTACTCTGTCACTCCTCTTTGTCTTGTCTCACGCTAAGCTGAAACAAACTAACGAAAAAAACGGTTCTACAATGCGTCAATGAATGAATAACTTGAGCGGTAGGAGGTTTATCATACAAGTACCCTTAATAATAATAAAAAATGAAATCCAAAACATATATTTCAGCTCTTGCGCTCTCCTACAAAAATTATTAGTGTTTAACATAAGACCGATAGAAATGCCGCAGTCGATATGTTCCTCAGCATGTTCCACTAATACTACTATTGTGACGAGACTTAAATTCTTATGTTATTTTTTACAAAGCTTATGTTCCATTAAATTTTGCATAGTTTAAGGGGATAGACCACACAACATGCGTGTATTAAGGGCAATGTCACCATGTTCTATGTTATCCATGTGACCCGTAGCTCCTATGATCTTCAACACAGGTTTTTACACGGACCAGGAAGTTTCGAGTAAATAGCCCTTGTGGAAAATTCGGAAACGTCAGAAGCAGGTCAAAATTCCGTTGGCGAATGTTTGGCTTGAAAGTTATGTGGATGACTTGAGACGGAGTCAAGTATGGAGGGAGAGAGTAGGTGTGGAATGGATGAGTAAAATTGAGTTTTAGTTTTGAAAATTTTGATTTAATTGGTATAAAATATTAAAAATAAAAAAAAATAAATAAATAAAAAAAATAAAGTAAAATAAAATTTAAAAAAAATTGAGGAATTGATGTTAGTATTATGATAAATCATATTAATTTTTTTTTGTTGGTTTTTGTTTGATTTTTGAGTAGCCAAATGGGTATTAAAAAGGTTCTAGTAGTTTATTTGTTTGTTATAAAAGAAGGATTAGAATGGCGTGCCTAATGATATTGTAAGGGCACAGCTTTCTACTCCTCCTAGGTTTGTTTTCGTGTTGAGAGAAGGCTGGGAGGATGGAGGATGATGTATAGTTGATTGAGAGCAAGGTTTTATGAAAATTATTTGTCAATTATTAATGTATTTCCACGGTGAAAGGGGTGTCCGATGGCAGAAGAGCACCCTGCTAAACCGGGAATGGTACTTTTTTTGCGGTTTTGAATTTTTTTGTAGTATACCTTGTCTTTGTCAATTATGTTTGGCTACCCAAATCCAAATTTCAAAAAAATAAAAGTTGTTTTTAAATTAGTGTAGGTGACATTAAAGTTTAAAATTAAGTGAAAAAGATTATTATGTCACCGAGAGGAGAGGAGGTGAGATTTAAAAAAAAAGCCCCCGCGCTCTGAAGAAAATCAGTAATTCCTCCTATAGTTTCTTGAAGTTTCATTCTGATGCATTTATTTTTGTAGCTATCGATACTTTTATGATTACTCCTATAGTTTCTCGAACTTTCATTGTAATGCATTCATTGTAAACGCTGAAATAAATTTCTCTCCAAGTTCTGGCCTTAGAATTAGATTTATCAATTTATAATGAACCAATTCATGCAAAAATTTATACTTAATATGAAATATTGTAAAAAAATTATTGATTTGGGGGTAAAAATAAAGGTTTCCTAAAGAAGTATCATTCTAAGAAGTATCAAACGAAAATACAATACGTATATGCAAGGCCGTATCCAGAGGGGGGAGGGGTTACGGGCTTTGAATCCCCACCCCACCCCCACCCCGAATTTTTTGTCCGAATCGTAAAAACGTAACAAAATGCATATAATACGATTTTTGATACTTTCTGAAATTTCTTTATTGTAAAATCCCCCCAAACAATAGTCCTGGAAAAAAATATATCTAAGGTCTTGGAGTGATTTATTGATTTAAACACAGATTTAAAGCAATATTCCTGATTATATACTTATCCTCGCAGGCAGAAGGTTCCCATATACAGACACAGACTGGTGCTTTTGATAGATTAGTTCGGATAGCAGGGGAGAAAAAAGACCACAATAAGGACAAAATACTTACTGTTCTCCTATGACCTTTCTACTGTTATTTATACTCTTTTGTAGTTCTGCCTTTTCTGCTTCTAATCGGTCGATAGTAAGCTTGAGATTATCTATTTCTGACCCACTGCCTTGAATTTCAAAACTGTTTCTTGTATTACTTTCTTTGACTAGGAGTCGTTCAAGCTCACTGATTCTGCTAATATACTTTTGATACGACGCTGAATTTGTTTCTCCTTCTTCAATAAGTTTAAAATTAAGTTCTGCATTGACATGTTCAAGTTCAGAGATTTGTTCTTCTAAAGAGGTCACTAGCTGATAAGAAGCGTTCAATTTGGATATCAGGTCGTTGTCATTATTTTTAGATTGAAGAAGGGATATAAATTTTTTCTCGCTAGTCTCTAAAACTAAAATTTTTTCTTGTAATTGACGCTCATTTTCTTCGAAGCAACGCATCTCTTTACGATGTTGATCTTCCACTCGGGACATGATTGCATCAGCTTCCTGTAAAGTTTCACGATACGCCCTTTCTTTTCTTTCTAGATCAATATTTTTCTGCCGCAGAGCACACTCTTCGTGAAGCAAGTTTCTTACCCTCTCAATTAATATTTCACCAGAATCATCATCAAAAACAAATTCATCTATTGATGCAAAATCACTTGTCATTTCTGGCCTTTTCATCATATCGAACTCCAGCTCTTGACAAATATCATTTAGAAGACCACGCAGTTTCTTTATTTTAATTTGAGATTCATTTTCTTTTGCACCCAATTCTTCATAATCTTTCAAAAAAGCCTGTTTTTGAAGAGTCATTTCTTTACGGTAAAATTCATCTAACTGTCGAAGTTCAGATTCTAAGAACTTGATGCGGTTGGATGTCTCATTGGTCGACTTCTCTTTCCCACATTCGTACTGCTTAATCTGCTCATTCAAAATATGTTGTTTTTCCAGACCTTCTTCAATCTGCTTCTCAGCAAGTTTTAAGTTCTCTGTCAGCTCTTCCACTTGTAGGTTTATTTTTTGCTTTTCTTCTTCATAAGAGCGTCTCAACCCTACTTTCTCTTTTTGGAGGCTGTCAATTTGATCCAAATAAAACTTTTCAAGTTCTTTATTTAGATACATCTCGTTATTTTCATTCAAATCGGAGTTAAATGTGTCTTTTATATAAATACTGACAGTATCAGAGGTATTCTTGTTGCTATACAGTCTCATACACTCGCGCAAAGCCTCTAAATTCTGTTTAATACACCATACATCACTATCATCACCTTTTTCTATACCAATATCTGAAAAGGCCCCTATGACTTCGTATTCGATTTCTTCAAGGTAGCTCATTAATGATTTCCCATTGGTCATTTCTGTTTCTAGTTGATTTACAGTGTTGACTAATGCAACTTCGGCTGCCCCCAATTTTTCTAGAAGATTATTAATTTCAGCTTTAGCTTCATTCCATTTAGTTTGCAGATGTCGCTTTTCTTCGTTTATATTGTGAATGTTTTCTTTAAGTTCTTTCAGGCTACTAGATTCGCTTTCAAATTGTACTGCTTTGTCACATTTGTCTGTAAGGAGAGGGAGCACTGGTGCTAGCCTTAAGTGCTCAACACTCTTTTTAAACTTTCTCAGCGTCTCGATTTCTTTTACAACCATCTCAAAATCTTCAAATTCAGTTTGACTGGAAAAATCACAGGGACGGCTGTCTTCAAATCCAGAATCGTCAAAAATTCCGCTTTCTTGCAATTTTTCTGATCGCATTTCTGGTAGCCGTATTCTAGTAACGTTTTTAGACTGCTTGTCTTGGCATTCTTCCAATAGATCAGTTTGTTCTTTTACTTTTTGAAGTAGCTCTTGGTATGATTCCAAAATGGAGACAGTTCGCTGAATTAATGACTTCTCCTCGGGGTATGTTAACCGAGCAGCTAAAGACCGCAGATTGCTTTTGTTTTCTTCAATTTTTGAGTTCTAAAAAAAAGCAGAAAAATATATCGGTTTTGTGGGCAATACAAGTTCTCATGTGAACTCTTTGCAGTTGATTAGTTTTACCAGACACGCGGCACATTTCCGTATTTTACGGGTTGTTAATTTGGTTATTAACCTTGACACAAAACCGCTACTTCCGTTTAAATTTCGTTCAGAGATTTATTATAAAAATAAAGATATACGTAATATGAAATTATTCACCGCTCAACGTATGCCACAAAATCAATTAAAGCTCCAGGAAAATTGCAACATCACTGATTTCAATGTTTCCAGGGCCATAGAAACAATTTCTAGACCAAATCTATCATACAAATCAAACATTACTTTTTCTTTTTAATCTGATTTTTTTTTTTTTTTTTTTTTTTCAAATAAACCATGCACAAAAGAATTTATTTCTAAATGAGTAAAATATCCTAGGCCGAAAAATTTATGTTTTCATCAGAAAAAAAAAACAATATAAAATAAATAAAAAATGAAACATTTAAAACCATTGGTTGTTCAAAAAATGTTCCAGGAAGATGAATAAAAAACTTTTGAAAGAACTCTTGTATATTTCAATATATTTGGGCTTAAAAGTACTCAATCGTATACCAGTTTGTATTTTCTTACGAATATAAAAAGGCGCTGGCATCTTAAGAAGATAATAAATGTAAAAACACACAAAAAAAGCAAATACAAACTTAAATTTTAATTTAAAAGTTTATATATTTCTACCCGAAACACTTTTGTTTGATTTGTGGCATTTTAAAAGAGAATACGGTTCTTTACTTTTCATAACTAGTTTTTCAACGAAAATTCATTTTTTTTATTTTAAAAAAATTAGAAAAAAAATAATTTTTTTAAAAAAATGATTTTATGTTGTTACCAAAAAACTATTAGTTTCCTTCTGAATTTTGTCCGAAAAATTCTTATAACAATAATTGCATAATATAAACATTATTCATGCATTCAACAATAGAAATTCAATTGGAACTGCTTGAAAATTGTTCCCAAATTCATTCTTTTTTATATCCAATTTTTCAAGAGTACTAGAAACAATTTCTATAACTCAAGTATCTAACAAATTCAACTATTAATGTTGAGGCTTTACGCAAAATAATACAAACAACAGCTTACATCTTATTTTTTATACCATTAAATTCTATGACAAATAAAAAACTGAAAGAATTTTAGCACATAAACAGGTTTAAGGCGAGTAAAAAAGTCAAAATGGAGAAAAAAGAAGGTAAATATTTCGCCTTTGTCATGCAAAGCGTATTAAGTACACGTGATAACCGAAATACCAAAAAAAGAAAGAAAACAGAAACAATAATAAACCAGCAAAATTAGAACAAAAGCCTAAAAGCAAGTTTAAGAAGGAAAGTGAAAAAAAAAATCTAAAAAATAAAACAAACCAAATGTACAATAGTTACTTCCACCAAGTCTAGGTTTCAACAAAATAAAACAGTTAACTCAGTTATTTCAGCTAAAACTATAAAGTAACAAAACCTAGCAAACAATTTGAGTTACCTTTGTTACATTCATAAAGTAACCAAAATTAGAATTTAGAAAATACTTATTAATTCTGTGGAGAAATAGTCCTAATGTTGACATCTCTGCAGCTTCACGTCTAGATTTTAGATACTGAATTCAATTTGATTCACTAGATGGTTTTCGTTTTTTAGTTATCTTTTCTTAATAATAATTTAATTTCCCCATTTTGCATATTATTACAAGTTGAGTTAATATTCGGATTACTAGTATTCAGTGGCACCAATTGGTGGAGGTGGGCATCGAGGGACATTTTTCCCCTATATCTGTTTGTCCCCTCACCCCTTAGATTTTGATATATGTCATTTTTTGGGTATTTTCATCGAAGAAAACGAAAAAAAAAAACTTTATTACCCCCCTGTATTTGAAAGATCATTCCTCCTTCCAATGTGTTTGGGAATTGGCACCACTAGCACTATTTTAAATTCAGAAATTTTTAGACAATCTTTGTACAAGATTCATTTTCAGAACTCAACACTGCAATAGCAAAAGGGTAATAACATTTGATTACCCATTCAACACTTTTTTCAAACATAATAGGTGCTAACATCTTGCTCAACGCCCCCCACCCTTATGACCGGATATAGCCTTAAGCTATATAGAAATTTTTTTTCAATTCTATTGATTCGCATTATTTTAGTATTAATTTCTCATCAATAATCGTTTTTGATGCCAAATAATACCAATTTAAAAATCGCAAAAAATTAGTAAATTTTCAAATGTAGCTCAGGGCTACATGTAGGAATAAGGAGGGGGATCTAAAATCAACTGTCAAAGTTGTGCTCGTTATATTTGGAAAGTATGTTGAATGAGAAATCGAATGGTTCTACTACAACTAATAGTTCATCTACTACTAATAGTTTCTTAGTTCAGAAATAAGCCGTGAACCAAGATTAGAATTGTTTATTTATTTCATATTCAAAGTCACTTCCAGTTTAACTGACCACCTCCCCCACCCTAATACTTAGACAGAGCCCTGGGCTGTAAGTTAAATTTATTCATTTTGTTGGTGTTTATTTTTCAAACTTGTATTATTTATTGGAGTTATTAACCAACGCCTGATGAGAAACAAGTGCAAAGAATAAATCAAACCAACAGAATAGAAAATTTTCGTGAACGGCCTAGAACTATACCTCCTTATTTTGGGGGTGAGGGGGTGTAGGGGGAAGACTCAGTCGAGATGAAGTAAGAAATATGTTATTATAGTGGTTAGTTCAGAATAGGAGATCAATTTCGCTGTTACCAAATCCGACAAATAGCTACAAATTAAAACCTTGAATTTATCAGAAGGAAGAGGAGATGAAACTTAACATTTTCGCTGATTTTTTTGCAATATTTTAATTACCATGCAAAAAGATATTTAAACAATTATTTACCTATCTAAACTATGGTCAATGTAATTTCAAGAGTCGCTACTAGAAAAATAACACTTTTTTTTTAAATTCAGTTCATAGTGTGTGCAGTATTGTTCTCTCGGGGTGGAGCAACATAACCCCAACCACAGTTGAATTTCGCAAAATTAATTGCATGGAGTACGGTTACTATAACTAATGACACTAATGGCATTAAGTTGAAACTTTTAGGGAACGTTTAGGGGGGGGGGGGGTTCAATTAAACGAAAAAACTATATGCATGCAGGTATTAAAAGGGCATATAAGCAATATAGGGCATATAAGAACATATGCAGCACTGCTCTATTATAGCTAGTAATATCATTGATGTTTTAAAGGAGCTAATTCGATTCGAATTAAAAGTTTGAGTGCCCTCTTTAAGAGTCAAAAGTGATTGGCTCATAATTGTCCAAACCCTTTCAATCAAAATTTTAAGACAGCCATTTTTTTAACATAGCTGAACGGCCTAGTAACTATATCTCTAGAGTTATTGGGTAGGTTACCCTCCCCCACAGTTGTGTAATTTGAAAGAACTGTGTGTATGGTGGTTGCCAATAAGACATCTCAGCAGTATACCCACAAACACTGAGTCCGTTAATTTTGAATTGAAAATCAAGTATTTTGCAATAGGCATCAAGACATGGCTAATTGTAGAAAAAAGCCAAACACTATTCACCGTATTACTAATCATCAGAAATTTCTTTTTTAATTTATCCTATTATTTTTTCTACAATCGTATAACTTAAAACCACCGTAGCTCAAGATTTATTTATTGCAGGCAATATATTGCGAAAGTCGAGGGCTGCTTTATCTTCAGTCAGTATAGCAGGGGCAAAACCAAATATTTAAAACTAAAAGGAAAAGTTTAGGTATCTACAAAAAAACTGAACCATGGTCCATTGCAGGGTAGTTTTTTTTCAGTTTCAATTGTTCGAAACTACCGAAGGAACTACAACTGGTTTTTAGTTTTTCCCAACTTTATCAGGGGTAACTAGAGAATACTTGTACCAATAAGCCTATTTTAACGCGTTGTACTAGATTTTTGATAAAAATAAGGTACCCTAAATAAAAATAAAAACATAAATAAATCGATTTAAGCTTGCAATCCGGCAATTTTGTTTAACTTTTGGTAATTCTTCGATGACTTGTTCGTTCTACTGCCAAACCTGTTCAGCATTCCCTATGCGTTTGACTTGCGATGCTATCCTTAAAGCTTAAAAATGTACAAAAGAAAAAAAAGAAACATACAACATATTAAAAACACTACAAATAAAAATAATTAAAGAAGAATATGGAAAATAAAAAAAAAGTATTTAAGAATAAGTAAAATATATAACGTACGATCACTGTGTAATGATTTTCCTCTTTATGTCCAATCCGGATTGAAATAGGGGCATCCAAGGTCCACTGACCTGAACCAGTTACTTCCAAATCTTTTGTTCCATCCATAATATCTCTTCGTCTATTCTGAAACACATTATTAAAAATCAATAGCCTAATCGCACTTTATTTGACCAGCTAAGTTAGTACAAAGCTAGACACTGACACAGGAATAATAAACGATGAGATGTTTGAGTTTGTGGTCAGAATTCAATTGGCTTTGCCAAACTAATTTCGGTGCCAGTGAAACCATTAATCGAAAGTAAATGTCAGGGACTTATTGATTTATCAATCGGAAATAATTACTGATATATATCTTGACCATCCAAAATCAAAATATATTAAGGAGAAAACATAATTCAAATAACTACTGCAACAATCCCGACACAGCGTTAAGCCATCCGAAACTAGCGAACACTCCTCAATCGTATCCAACTTCAAGATTCTTCATTTGTCTGCCTCTCGACAGATTCCAAAAAATTTAGATAATTTTGTGTAATATCCTAGCCTAATCTAGCGCTTCTGGCTTTTCTCCTAACCCGATTTAACTTGAAGACAGGTTGAGAAAGTCATGGCAACTGTATTATATTACAAGTGTTGTGGAAGCTTAAACGACTTCACTCACAAGGAGTGGCCATCGGTATCTTAACACTATGCCTTGTGCCTAAAATTAGTCTCAAATAATTTATAAAAATGTGTAGCATAGAGCATTGGTTCCTCCTTCTGTCTTTTGTGCCCATAAATCTGCGCTATACTTAGCCAGTCATCACTGCCGTCTCAAATATTTCGAGCTTCAATCCTGGCATGTATAAAGGTGGAATGGAATGGAACCCCCTACCCCAAAAGAAGATCTTTTATTTACCTCGTAACCAGGGGCGTCCTGAGGGGGGGGGGAGGGGCGCGCCGCCCCCCAACATTTTTGGCATTCAATGAATTTTGGCATTCAAAAAATTTGGCAGAAATTTTGCAAAATTGGCCGAAATCTAGCGAAATTCTTGATTTCTGCAGAAAATTCGGCATAAATCAGGTAGCGATTCGGTAAAATTTACGAATATCCCCCCCCCCCCCCCCCAATAAAATGAGCCTCAGGACGCCCCAGCTCGTAACATATATTTCATATATGTTCATCATGAAAAATGCACCTAGTGGGTTCTGATTTCAGATTATCGAGTGTATTAGATTGTATCAGCTCTATTTCAAAACTAGATTGTTGAATAAAGAAGGAATTAGAAGCGATGAATTACGGGTTCTTAGTGTTTCCAAGGTCTTCGTATGAATGTTACGGCACAATCTCACACACCCTCTAGAATAGACTGCAATGTTTTTGCTGGAATATTGCTTAAAATATGTACCGTTTAAAGTAATTTCATAGAAGCACTTTATAATTTCTTTTTCTAAAATCACCTCTAGGAACTTCTGAGTATCCAAAATCAAAGCACGTTGAATTCATAAAACAAGCACGGAGAGCACGCTTTTTTTTAATCCAGAGAGACTAGAGAGGGGAATTCAGCTCGTTTTGAGACATCGATTGGTACAGCAGGACCAATAACTTTACACGGTACATCGAGCGCAAAAGTGTGAAAAATGAATTTAAGGCGCTTGGATGTTGGGTGTCTATGAGCTAAGCAGCCCATTCAGAGTCCAAAAATTGCAGAAATGTTTGCGCAACATTTTCGGCGCCAGTGAAATCATTAGTGGAAAGTGAATGTCATGGTCTTGAAAATTTATCAATCGGAAATATTCAGTAATTTACATCTGTTGTAAACTAACGATTACCAAGAAATTAAAAAGAATATAAAACCATGAAAAAAGATGAATACTTATAGGAAGATGCATGGGAATTTATTTGACGGGTGGAGATAAATATGTTAAAAAACGAAAAAAAAATCAGGGAACTGCATGGAACATATAAGCGATTAGAAAAATAATTGGGATATGCTCTTAGGATTCCGAGGGGGGATTCCTTTCGGAAGAATACTACTGCTACTACTAACAACTCACTGCAGCACCAACCCACTTGAGGCCAACAAAGCTGCACAAGCTCTTCCTACATCCCAATCCATCTGAAGCCTCACCGTGTACCCCCTCACAAAAAGGTCAAATTTCTTTACATCCTTCTTACAACCTCTTCCCACCATACTCGGGGATGGCCTGCTTTTTGTTTGTCCCTAAATGGATGATCGAAAAGAACGATCTTTGACAATCTGTAGTCCTTCATCCGAAAAATATGTCCTAGGCATCTCAACCGTTCTTTCATTATAACCCTAAAAAGTGGGATAGAACATCATTTTATGCATAGCTTGTTTTTTTTTTTAATACGATCAGTCAAACGGGTGCCAAGACTATCAACAGACAATACCTCTGGAAATCATATCACACATCCTAATCCGTCTTCCAAAGTGCCAACATATCAGAACCATACTTGACCACTGTTATCATTATAGCTTCCAATATTCTAGTCTTCTTTGACTTATCTTCCATTTCTTCCAAACTTTTTTCAACTGATAAAAAGCATTCTAGGCCTTGTACATCTTACTTTAAACATCTTCAATGCTTCACACCATTTTTACTAATACTACTACCCAGATAAGTGAAGCTAACCATTTTATTGATCTCCTCATTACCCATCGTCCCCTATTCACCTTCATCTATTCCTAGTTCAAGCAATTTAGTCTTCTTAATTTTCAAAGATAGTCTTCGATTTGAACCCTCAATACCTCTAAAAATTCCTTCATTTTCCTTACATATTTATCTAGGACACTGAAATCATCTGCATAATCTAAGTATAGAAGAGTTTTACTTTCCTTTTGAATTTCATGCTTCTCCGTAGCCTTTGCCGCGTTCCTTAGGATAAAGTACATAAAAATGATCCATATAAATGGGGATAGAACACAACCCTGCTTAACTCCTGATTCAATACCAAACCAGCAACTAGCCTCATTCCTACCTTAACCGCACCAATATTGCAGTATTTTGTGGGATAGATTGGGACATTTTCTTTTTAGGTGCAATAAAATGACAAACCTAAGCGGAAATTCGTTTAATGGTGGAAATGATGAGCTGCTACTGGTGATTCTTAAATCAACGTCTCCTAGATATATGTTGGCAATGGGTAATTTTATTTTAACGGGTTTAAAGGCTCGAGAATAGGAGTTTATTTATTTATTTCTATCTGCTTGTTTATATGCAATGCAAGGATCAGGGGAGTAGCTATTGGGGGGGGGGGGCAAGAGGAATCATATCCAGATAGTCAAGGGGCATGGGCTATATAATAGTTATTTTTTTTTAATTATTGGGTGGGGGGCAACTGCACCCCTTGTCCCCCCTCGAAACGACGCCCCTGGCAAGGATAGAACCCTCACTAAAGCTCTTCTATCGGCTGTATCAAACGCCTGTTCTTAATCTATAAAACTGATGACAACAGGGGTCTAGTGATTCAGGCATTTTTCAATTATTAATCTAGGAATGAAAATTTGGTCGACCCATCCTCTCCCCTTCCTGAAACTCCACTGTTCTTCTCTTAAAACTTTATCTAAAGCATACCTGAGTCGAAAAAGTGTTATCATACTAAGTAATCTTCATCCTAAGGAAACCAAGCTAATACCTCTATAATGACAACACTCACTCACTCACAGTTCTAATTAAGTTTTAACTAAAACTTTCTTACAATCGCTATGTACTTTTCCTTTTTAAAACATGATATTCATCATCTTTAGTACTTTTTTGCAACCACCATATCTTGAAAATTCATTTACCACACTGTCAACACCTAAGGTCTTATTATTTCTAAATCCTTTTAGTACTGTCTCTTACTATTGTTCGCAAAAAAAAAGAAAAAAGTCTTCCTTCATTATTTTCTATATCATTTCCTATTGTTTCATCATGGTTTAACACATTCTCAAAATGTTTTGTCCATCTCTCTTTAACAATTTTCTTGTCACGAATTGTGGCCCCTTTCCTATCTTTAACTGAGACAAGTGCAGATTCACTATTCCCTCTCAGATTTTTACCATGTCAATACAGGGTTTTACTATTATGCCGTCTGATTACATCTTCCATATCTTCAACAATTTTATCTTTGGCCTCCACTTCACAACATTAATACCTTCTCTACTACTTTTTTCTACCTGGTTCAAAGCGTTTTCGCTAACGTTCTTGGCTGCGTTTCTAACTTTCTTCCTTAAGGCAACATCTACTCCTTTGCAAAATATTTTCTTAAAATTATTCCGTCTATCTTCTCCATTGTCAAATTTTAGACTCTCGGTTTCATATCCAAATGCTCCCGGAAAGTTCCTTTCAAAATCTCATAATTTAGTCTACCAACGTCATAACTTTCCCGAAAGTAATTACCGTTCCTAAATTTCAGCTTTATATTAACTCTAGACACCACTAGATCATGATCTTCACTTTAAAAATCAATAGCAGCAATCTTTTATACCCTAGTATCTTATATCAATTCCTAGTATCTTATATCAATTCGATTTACAATAACACAATCAATGAGGCTGGCCGTGTTACCATCATATGAGAACCATGTCAACTTATGGGCCATCTTATATATTCAACTGGTTACAAACGAACTTCAGTTAATTTACTTACCAAAGACGGATTTTACGCGTAAAACATGAACAAATAATTTTTATTAATAGCAAAATGAATTTCTCTCATATTTACTGCAAAGTGACGTTTTATTAAAAATATTTTGCAATTGTTGACTATCTTGGCGAAATTTTCTTATGATTTCCACATAGACAGGGGCGTAGCTCCAGCATTTTTATTGGGGGGGGGGGGGATCAAGAGGAATCCCATCCGGAGAGTCAAGAAGCATGGGCTATACAACATTTTTTCTCCAAATTATTGGGGGGGGCAACTGCCCCCCCCCAACGACGCCACTACACATAGATTGCATTTTATTTCCATTTTGATTAGTTTGAACCACTCCCCTTCCCCCTTATCACTGACAAATTCTAAGTACTGGTATGCTTGAATCAAATTACTACTACTACGACTACTAACAACAGCTTGCCGCAGCACCAAGTCGCCTGAGCCCAACACAGCTACGCACACTCCTCCTCTATCCCAATCTATTCAAGGCCTCCCTTTTTACACCCTCCCAGGAAGTCCCAATTTCATTTAAATCTTTCTTTATGACATCCTCCCACCCCAGACGAGGACGAATCGCTTTCCGTTTAGCCTTAGATGGTTGGCCGAAAAGGACAATCTTCGGCAATCTGTCATCCTTCATCCGCACAACGTGCCCTAGCCATCTCAACCTTTCTTTCATTATAGGCATAGAAAGCGGGATTGAACCACATTTTTCGTACAGCCTATTGTTTGAAATACGGTAAGTCATCCAGCCCAGAACACCCAGCCTGGTACCCAGAACAATCCGGAGGCAATTTCTCTGGAAAACATCTAGCAAATCTTCATCCGCTTTTCGGAGCGCCCATGCTTCAGAGCCATATTTGACCACTGTCATCACAGTGGTGTAGCTTCTAATATTCTAATCTTGGTTTGCAGACTTATCTTCCTATTCTTCCAAACTTTTTTTTAACTTTGAAAAAAACACCCTGAGCATTAGATAATTTCGGAGACCACACTGCCTTTCCATGACGATAAATAAAAGTTCAAATAGGGATAAAATCTACTTTATCCTCTTTTAATAACTGTCTTTTAAAAGGATTTTATCCCTATTTGAACTTTTATTTATGACCCTGAGCATTGGCTATTCTACTTTTAACATCTTCACCGCTCCCACCGTCTTTACCAATAATACTACCAAGGTAAGTGAAGCTGCCAACCTGATCAATCTTTTCGTTATCAAACGTCACCTTTTCATCTTCACTTATTCCTAGCCTTAGTGACTTAGTCTTCTTAACATTAATTTTCAAACCTATTCTAGCACCCTGAACTCGCAAAACTTCTAAAAGTTCATTCAATTTGCTCACACTTTCGTCTAGGATGCTTAAATCATCAGCATAATCTAAGTCCAGGAGACTTTTTCCTCCCCATTTGATTCCGTGGTCTCCCATTGCCTTTCCTGTGCTCCTTAAGACAAAGTCCATCAAAATAATCCATATAAAGGGGGAAAGAACACAACCCTGCTTAACTCCTGATTTAATACAAACCAACCTAAAATCGTTAGGCACTTCCCCTTTTCCAAAAATCATATTCATAATCTTCAGTAACTTACTTCTAACCTCAGAGCCACCATATTTAAGAAACTCATTTACCACACTATCAGCACCTGGAGCCTTATATTTTTTTAATCCTTTTAATTCTTCTTCACAAAACAAATATTCCTTCACATCCAAGGCATCACAAACTTTTTCATTTTCTTCTTATCTTTTTTGCAACTCTATCTCAGTTTAGCAAATTCTCAAAATGTTCTGCCCATCTCTCTGTAACTCTTTCCATATCACTAATTGTGGCCCCGTTCCTATCTTTAACTGGGACAAGACCAGATTGACTACTCCCCTTCAATTTCTTAACATGCCAGTACAATATTTTACTCTCCATTGTCAAATTTTAGACTCTCGGTTTCATATCCAAATGCTCCCGGAAAGTTCCTTTCAAAATCTCATAATTTAGTCTACCAACGTCATAACTTTCCCGAAAGTAATTACCGTTCCTAAATTTCAGCTTTATATTAACTCTAGACACCACTAGATCATGATCTTCACTTTAAAAATCAATAGCAGCAATCTTTTATACCCTAGTATCTTATATCAATTCCTAGTATCTTATATCAATTCGATTTACAATAACACAATCAATGAGGCTGGCCGTGTTACCATCATATGAGAACCATGTCAACTTATGGGCCATCTTATATATTCAACTGGTTACAAACGAACTTCAGTTAATTTACTTACCAAAGACGGATTTTACGCGTAAAACATGAACAAATAATTTTTATTAATAGCAAAATGAATTTCTCTCATATTTACTGCAAAGTGACGTTTTATTAAAAATATTTTGCAATTGTTGACTATCTTGGCGAAATTTTCTTATGACTTCCACATAGACAGGGGCGTAGCTCCAGCATTTTTATTGGGGGGGGGGGGTGTCAAGAGGAATCCCATCCGGAGAGTCAAGAAGCATGGGCTATACAACATTTTTTCTCCAAATTATTGGGGGGGGCAACTGCCCCCCCCCAACGACGCCACTACACATAGATTGCATTTTATTTCCATTTTGATTAGTTTGAACCACTCCCCTCCCCCCTTATCACTGACAAATTCTAAGTACTGGTATGCTTGAATCAAATTACTACTACTACGACTACTAACAACAACTTGCCGCAGCACCAAGTCGCCTGAGCCCAACACAGCTACGCACACTCCTCCTCTATCCCAATCTATTCAAGGCCTCCCTTTTTACACCCTCCCAGGAAGTCCCAATTTCATTTAAATCTTTCTTTATGACATCCTCCCACCCCAGACGAGGACGAATTGCTTTCCGTTTAGCCTTAGATGGTTGGCCGAAAAGGACAATCTTCGGCAATCTGTCATCCTTCATCCGCACAACGTGCCCTAGCCATCTCAACCTTTCTTTCATTATAGGCATAGAAAGCGGGATTGAACCACATTTTTCGTACAGCCTATTGTTTGAAATACGGTAAGTCATCCAGCCCAGAACAACCCAGCCTGGTACCCAGAACAATCCGGAGGCAATTTCTCTGGAAAACATCTAGCAAATCTTCATCCGCTTTTCGGAGCGCCCATGCTTCAGAGCCATATTTGACCACTGTCATCACAGTGGTGTAGCTTCTAATATTCTAATCTTGGTTTGCAGACTTATCTTCCTATTCTTCCAAACTTTTTTTTAACTTTGAAAAAACACCCTGAGCATTAGATAATTTCGGAGACCACACTGCCTTTCCATGACGATAAATAAAAGTTCATATAGGGATAAAATCTACTTTATCCTCTTTTAATAACTGTCTTTTAAAAGGATTTTATCCCTATTTGAACTTTTATTTATGACCCTGAGCATTGGCTATTCTACTTTTAACATCTTCACCGCTCCCACCGTCTTTACCAATAATACTACCAAGGTAAGTGAAGCTGCCAACCTGATCAATCTTTTCGTTATCAAACGTCACCTTTTCATCTTCATTTATTCCTAGCCTTAGTGACTTAGTCTTCTTAACATTAATTTTCAAACCTATTCTAGCACCCTGAACTCGCAAAACTTCTAAAAGTTCATTCAATTTGCTCACACTTTCGTCTAGGATGCTTAAATCATCAGCATAATCTAAGTCAAGGAGACATTTTCCTCCCCATTTGATTCCGTGGTCTCCCATTGCCTTTCCTGTGCTCCCTAAGACAAAGTCCATCAAAATAATCCATATAAAGGGGGAAAGAACACAACCCTGCTTAACTCCTGATTTAATACAAACCAACCTAAAATCGTTAGGCACTTCCCCTTTTCCAAAAATCATGTTCATAATCTTCAGTAACTTATTTCTAACCTCAGAGCCACCCTATTTAAGAAACTCATTTACCACACTATCAGCACCTGGAGCCTTATATTTTTTAAATCCTTTTAATTCTTCTTCACAAAACAAATATTCCTTCACATCCAAGGCATCACAAACTTTTTCATTTTCTTCTTTATCTTTTTTGCAACTCTATCTCAGTTTAGCAAATTCTCAAAATGTTCTGCCCATCTCTCTGTAACTCTTTCCATATCACTAATTGTGGCCCCGTTCCTATCTTTAACTGGGACAAGACCAGATTGACTACTCCCCTTCAATTTCTTAACATGCCAGTACAATATTTTACTATTATGTCGTCTAGCTGCATCTTCCGGATCCTTGGAAATTTTATCCAAGGCCTCCACTTCACACCTCCTTAGTTCATACTTTAAAGCTTTCTTCACTTTCTTTACATTCCTTTTGTTTTCATATGATCTATCACTCCGATAATTCTTGTACAAAACCCCTTGTCCTCTCTAATAAACATCAAGCTTTTTCACTAATATTCTTAGCTACAGTCCTAACTTTCTTCCCTAAGACACCTTCAGCAACTTCACAATTTTTTTTTCTAAAATTAATCCAACCATCTTCCTCATTGTCAAATATTAAACTCTCAAGTTTAGTATTCAACTGTTCCTGGAAAGTTTCTCTCAAATCCTCATCATTGAGTCTACCAACATCATAACTTCCCGGGAGGTAGTTACCCTTCTGAAATTTCAGCTTTAAATTAACCCTCAAATTCAAATTAAAGTGACTTCAGAGAACAAATGGGTGCAAATTAACCTAAACAGACATACAGAACTTCCAGTATTGAAATCATGTCTATTGTGAGATAAAATAAGGTGAAATCTCCGTGGTTGAACAGTGCATGAATATAAGAGTTAAATGAAGTGCATTTTTACCCTGGACTTCCTAAACTTTCGTAAATATCACCTTTAGTCATCTTTTGAAGGAACACGGAGACTTACTTGGGTCTGGTATTCTGAGCATCATAAGGGGGAGCTATACGACGTTTAAAGTTCACTATTTACCCCCCCCCCCCCACCACCACCAGAAGGCCTATTATGGTACGGTTGAGCCAGAGCACGGTTTACTGCATAGTACAATTTTCTATGAAAATCTGCTCGACAGAGGTCCCGTTAAATCTTAGCTGGCAACTTTTTCGGCTAAGAAAAAGCACAACATCGCCAAATGAAACATTACTAGTTGTACTCTTTGAATATAAATGCTTGTAAATTTATACTGTATAGCACAGTTATTATTATCCCTAGAAGTTACACTAGACATGGAGGATGGAGTACTTGTTGATATCTTTAGAATACCAACGTTTTTTGAGAAAAACGTCTGATCCTGGAAGGTACCATTCCATTTGATTTGCCCATTCCAATAATATGCGGGTAAAGTTTTTTTTTCCCTCTGCATCAACTTTCACTTTCTCCAAATGTTTGATGTATTTGCCGCAATTTTCTACATGGCCGCTCAGCCTATGAGGGTAAATTTCCCATTTTGCGCAACAATTTTTACTCGAAAAAAAAAAAAAACGCAAATAGGCCTACAGGTGGAACTATATAGAAAGTATAAGAAATTATAGAAAATATATTAAAATTTAAAGTTTCAGAATTTTTATTATCTCCCTTCCAAAAGCTTGTGACCGTACTTGGGCTCTTACGTAATTTTTTCGAGGAGGGAGGGAGAAAGCCGGCAATTTTTTTTTTTCTATGGGTAACGCTCTTGGAAAGCTCTTTGGTTTGGGAAAGCTCTTTTCCTGAAAATTGTTATTTTTTATGATACAAAATTTTGCAATTTTAACATTTTGACCTTCCAGGGAGGGTTGCTTAAATTTTAATCGTAATTTAATCGACTTATTACGATAGACTTCGTTCTTTTGTATATGAATCAATCCTTGTTGAAACCCTTAAATATGTATAAAACTGACTAGGCTGAGGGACACGCGGGAAAAACCCTGCTTTTTTATTTGAGAGAATTGAAGGCACTACGCGTCTATACTTTCTCCTATTTCCCCATTTTTTTTTCGGTTTAAGGATAAACTGATAAACATATTTTTGTTTATAGATATACGATAAATTTAGATAACTACAAATTTACATTTTAAAACAGGGTTAATTGTCTTTTCCCACAATTTCAGGAAGTAAATACCGTGTTTCTCCCCCGTGGGAATCTATGTGTCTGTATGAAAACTGTAAATTTATATGTCCTTTACATGCTTTCTTTTTAGTGTTAAGTGGCATTCTTTCGCCCCCTCTTTAAGCCATTGCTCCCCCTCAGGAAAATATGGCTGGAATAGTATGAATATAAATACATTCTAACCCCACGGCTATACATAACGTATGACAAAAAGAAAAAAATATAAAAAAAAAATTAGAAAACGAGGGAAATATCAGCCAGTGGACAGAAAAGACAGAAAATGAATAAAGCAGGTATTTCAGCAGGGACTTCCGCCAAGCCGTCTTCAGTGCTCACAAGAAAAAGAAAAACTAAACTTTGAAGTATTTAAAAAGGTTACTAAAAACAGAACAGAAAAAACACTTATAAAAAAGACAAAAAAAGCCGATGATTTTGGCTTGGTTTTCTGTTTGTTTGAATCACTGTTTCTTCTGCTTTGTTTGAGTTTACTTCAAAAAGTTAGTTTTTCTTTATTTTCGTTTCTTTTTTTGAGCACTGAAGACGGCTTGGTGGAAGTCCTTGCCGAAATATCTGCTTTTGTTCTTTTAGCTTTTTTGTCCACTAGCTGATGTTACACTCGTTTTCTTGGTTATTTATTTTATTTTACTATATTTTTTTTTTTTGTAATAAGTTAGAGTATAGATAAACCAAAGGAATTTTAAAAATGTTTACATATGGTATCAATCAAATTTCTTTTAAAAATTCCCCAATTCTGGAAAGAAAATCAAGGTTATTTGTTTGTGGAATTAATTTGCAAGAACATAAACCTTTTATTTCAACTTAAGAGCTTAGAATTCTTTTTTATTTATTTTATGACACTAATCGCAAATAAAATATATTTTAGATGGTTTGAAATGTTCTGCGAAAATTTTAGAAGTCATAATTATCATAAATCAACATAAATATGTCTTCAGCTTTTTGTAGTTTATTTAGTGCTTAATTAGTAAAAAAAAACTTTTTTAGTAAAAAGGACTGTAAGGGTTTATAATGAATATTCTCAAATTCAACTTTAAATTCTGTCTTACGAAAATTTTGGACCAACACAAAGAACATAGAAATAATGTTCAGAATTTAACAACAAAAATTAAAAATAATCGGTCGTTGCATTTATTAGTTTACTACAATACAGACTCCTAATTTGAAATTCAAACCTCTGAATCAGTAAATATACCGAAATAGACTGAAAATTTAGGCAGCAAGGGAGGAAAAAAAATGTTGTGGATACAGCAGAAGACATACATTTCAATAACAGCAATGACCAATGCGCTTCCAACGAAAAGAAAAAAAATACGGTTTACGTACGTGTACATTTTATATAAATTACAGTGAAGCCCACAAAATAACTCATAGTTACAGAACTTAAGAAATGTCATATTTAAATGCAGAAACTTAACACAAGTAAAGGAAAATACCCTGAAGGCGAGTTGGCTATTTAATGTGTTTGATAAATCTGGATGGATTTTTTTTATAAGTTTTATTTAAGGTTGAAGGGGTCAATTTATTCATTAGCAACGTTTCTTTTTTTCTTTATATTTACGGCGATCTTTGGGCTTAGCAAAATAGTCAATAACGTTTTGATTGCAAAAAGTGTAAAAGGAAACTGCGCCATCTATCTAAACAATTAAATTGCACTGTTTTTCTATGATGTCACATCTGTTTAGGTAAACACCTTCCACTAAATTGCCTTTTGTGTCTAAAATTGACAGCGGTTTAAAAAAAAATAAGAAATTGGTGACATCATTTTAAAATTGAATACAAAAAGATAATGTTTTAACTTATTAATTTTAACTGAACGCTGTTTTCAGACCACCCTACATCCAACACGGTGTTGAACACAGGTTGCGCAAACTTTGGTGTTGAATACCAGTGTTCAGGACTTTCGGAATCTTTATTCAACTGTACTATTCTGTCGCGGATTAATTTTGAAGAACCCGTGTCCAACACACTTGGATCCTGTAGATGAAAACGCTTTAAAGTTTCGCTGGGTTGAACACGGTGAACCTGAAAACAATTTTGGTCAAACCTGCTTAAAATGTGCTTCAAACCCGGTGCCTGGAAATTCTAATCGTCTTTGTAAAAACAAAGAAAAAGAAAAAAAAGAAAAGAAAAAACAACCTTGATTCTTTGTTGTTTTTTCATCAGATTGACTTCATTAGATCTCTTTTTATAGGCACCTTTAATTTTGTCCTTGAAGTTTCATTCGCAATTCCATTAAATTGTCTAAAATATTCACTATTTTTCATCTACTTTTTTCATGTAATCAGGCAATTTGTTTAACAGTGTCAGCTGAAATATCCCATGAAAATTTTTTAAAAGCAAAATATAATGAAAAATATAATCTTAAACCGATTTATACATTTAGGTGATTTATGCATTTATATACCGAAATCACGTAAATTACATGCAAAACAGAAAAAATACGGTTAGAAACTGTTTTAAAAAAGGAAAATAAAAAGAGCCTCATCATTCTAAAAAGCAAAAAAATATATTCTCATTCAAATTTCTTTTCAAGAAAAGCTAGAATGGAAGAAAAAATAAGGAATAAAAAATGAATTGCTTTACTTACCCCTTGGCATTCTTCCAGCTCAAGCAGTCGAAATTCTAGCAACTCATTTTGATCATGCATATCTTGCAACTCGCTTTCTAATGCAATGTTGCGTAAACGTAGTCTTTCCAATTTCTTCTCATGAAAGTTCACTGGGTTATCTGATCCATCTTGAATAGGCACATATGGGTGACTTTCATGGGTCTGAATGTCTAAAAAAAACGTATAACCTTATCTAGTAGTTAGCATTTCTGGCACGCCAGATAGGGTGGACACAGTTATGAGCAGTGTATGTTATTGCCAGGACGGACATAGTGATGCGTTTTGGCCACTATCTCATTTTTGGATCACGGGAAAACAGCAAGACCAAAAATATACGAAATTTGGGACATTGGGATTCATTATTTTCAATTTTTCGAACACAGCCAATATGACTCTTTCATGCGCGCGTCCCTTCATTCCAAAAGATTCCGATTTAATTTCAATCCAAACATCTCTTTAAGGGCGCATTAATTTATGAAAATTCCCAAATACGTTGCACATTCAATAAATTCAACGCACATTTTTCTTTAATGTGAAAACGGTTCACTAGTCCAGAAACTCGTCCTTTTTCTGATCTAGGGCCCATTGCACATTAGGGGCGAGTGTGTTTCCCACACAAATAAATTTTAGATTCAAATTTTGTAGAGTACCTTATCTAATTGAATGAAAAAATAACTGTGTCCTTAAACTAATGAATACTATCTACACTGATATGAATATAATGTTCGGGTTGCCACACTGTCAGTTTTCCCCAGTGCAACTATTAAAGTTGATTTATGGCAACGGTGTCTACTTTAATTCCTCGATTGTTCAATGTCATAACAAGTTCTCTAAAAAATTAGGTTTTGACAAATACGCACTACGCATGCTTATTTGACCTTCTGCACAGGTTGGCACGTCCGCGACGTCACTCGAAACTGTTTTTTTCTTTTCTTGTTTTAAACAGTAAATTTGCTAAGGCCACATACGCAGATAATTTTATAAAAATTCTAAGAACTATGATAAAAATGGTAAAAATCTTAAGACTTCGTGGGGTGGGGTGGGGTGGGGGTCCGAAAGAGATAAAACGGTCGTTAGTTAAAACCTATCTATTTTCCCCCAAAAAAAATCCTTCTTCAAGGATTATTGGATTTATATCTAGAAAGTTTGTCACTTTCACCTGGAATCTAGGCAAATTATCGGGTTTATATCCAGAAGGTTTGTCACTTTCACCTAGAATTTCACCTTTTCTGATTCCAGGAGCTTGTGGGTACTCGCATCACTCCTACTAATTTCAGCTCATTGTGGACTCTGTACCTGTTTCTTTTTTATTTTATTCTCTTGTGCTATTTGGTTTTTAATTCGGTTTTTTTAACACTTTGGTGATCATTTTGTAGAATAGGTGGTGAAATATTATCTACGGTTTAGTCACCGAATAAATTGTTCCTTCAATTTCTGAAGCCCGGTTTATATATAAAAAAGAAATAAAGACAGAAATATCAGATGGAAAGTACTATCAGGTTGATTGCTCGAAAACAAAATTAAAATTGAGTTATTAAAGGACTACTAAGACTTTTAAGGCTCTTTGTTTCTTTGCTGGTTGCTACTGAAAAAGTAGAAACTTTACCTCCTTCTAAAAAAGAATAATTAAAATTACTTAGTTAATATTTGATAAGTTCATAATTGATTAGTTAATAGTTAATTTAGTTGATATTGGTCAAAATTGATGCTTTCTAATATTGATTATAGTTCATCAGTTAAAAATCGTTACGGAACTCACGGACATTCTTCTTTAGACCAACTACGTCTAATTTCTATTTCTAATATTTGCAATTATTATTTGTACGGTATGCTGCTTTAGCAGCTAACTAATACTAACATCTCGCAATGAACAAATAAACGTTCAAATGGGGATAAGTCCATCTATTTAGACTATGAAAACATATTACGGTCACATATACAATACAGCAATCGTCATCGGTAGAAATATTAAAGTATTAAAATTAAAACTAACATATTTATACAAAACAAAATAAATAGCTTCCGATTCATTCACTAGATTTTTCTGAGAGAGTTTAAAAACAGAGTTCATTCAAAGTCTTGATACGTAGCTCGTATATACATTTTCTTCTTTAATACTGTATAAATGTAAAGTGAACTTCCAGTGAAGGTGGCAAAGTCTTGTCTGTCTTCTAATTGTAAAAGAAATGTTGAATTTATAGTTGTGTACTTGATTGGTCTCACCTACCCGTATTTACGACTCAATTTCGACGTGATACCTTAAATTAGGTATCCTTTTCCCAGACCACACTGGCTTTCTATGACGAACAAATAAACGTTCATATGGGGATAAGTCAATTTAGCTAGATAGTGGAAACAGGTACAAGCATATAGGGAGATGAGACAGAGAAGACTTTGCCACCTTCATTGGAAATTCGCTTTAAATTTAGGCAGTATTAAAGAAGGAAATTTGTATATCAAGACTTTGAATGAACTCTGTTATTGAACTCTCTCAGAAAAATCTAGTGAATGAACCGGAAGTTATTTTTTGTATAAATATCTTAGCTTTAATTTTAATACTTTAGTATTTTTACTGATGACGATCGCTGTATATGTGATCGAAATATCTAGACTTTTGTGCATGTTTTAACTGTCTAAATAAATGGACTTATCCCCATTTGAACGTTCATTAGTTCGTCAATAGAGGCAGTGTGGTCTGGAAAAAAGATACCTAATTTAAGGTATTACGTCGAAAATACGTCTCGTAATACCCTAAGTTAGGTTAACGATTAATAGCCGTGGAGTAATTTCGAAAAAAGGCTAAGAAAGGGCCCTTTGTGACAGAAGCCTGAGTCCCCTGGAAAATCAAGGGTAGGCAATCCTTGTGCTACTACTCATGAAAATTCTCTTATTACCCAGTTAAAAGAAGGTGTCACCTGCCTAACAATCTTTGAAACAGTTGGCAATGAGAGGATCGACTGCCTAAAGCAACTGCCTGTTTTATGACTGCCTAAAAACAGGTGGGAGAATGTTGGCGTTTTTATGCTTTTATGAGCGCAGAATTTGTGTGCCAGGTCTGTCATACGCTAGTGATTTCTGGTAAAAATTTCTTTAGACCGTACAGTGATTTAGTACCACATTATTAGAAATCCAACAGCGAAATTGCCAAAAAAATAAATGTTGATACTGACAATTACTGAAAGAATACAAACGAAGACTGACAAGAGAAAGGAATAGAGAGAAAGAAAAGAGAGAGGATGGCAGAAAAAGAGAGGCTAAATACTCTAATCTATGAATCCGAGCACGATCTTAGTTAAGAAAATTTTCATGAAAGCAAAGTATCAAAATTGCTTCTGAAAATTCTCACCAGTGTAATCCCACTTAGGACTTTCTGATATTCTTCGTCGTTCCTTAGCTGGCAATTTGCCAATTATTATAGACGTGGCTGCATGATTACGCTGTAGTTCCTGATGTTCTCGGAATAAATGGGCGTACATTATTTCCAGTTCTTTCCTTCCAATCTGAAATTAAAGAATATGTAATAAATAGGTGAACACTCAAGACTAAAGTGGATTTCTGGGGATCATAATAATCATTATTGAAAGTCCAGATATCTTAACTTTTTGACAATTGAACGGAAATCTCACAAATTTTTCCCAGGGACAGGGGAGAGGGGGGGGGGTGTCCTCACACGCTCCTTCCTAAAGTGGTAATAATGTTCCAAGCATAAAGATAACAATTCTCCTAGGAAGGTGAATACTTTCGTTGTTTTATTTATTTCAATAACGATAATTTCAGCTGTTTAGTTTCACTCTCAAAATCCAAATTTTACGCGACATAATTAAAAATTCATCCATCCATGCATAATACCATACTTCAAAATAGCCATTTTCGAATATTTAATTTCGTTGAAGTATCTCTAACTGTATAAACAAAAATTGCTGGATAAGAGAATTTCTGCAAGATATATATGAGAATAGTTTGTGAAAAATGCTTTGAAAAAGCCTTTAAAAAGGTCTAAATAACCCTCTCGCAAACACATTTTTTATAAAATTATTAAATAGATTAGGATCAAGACAAAATATCATTCAGAGAATTAGTGTCTTCATGTTCATAATGTCCATGGGCTTACGTAGCTTATTCTCTAGGGGGGGGGGCAGCTGATTCTTTGATGAAAAGCGGGGGGCTGAAGTTGTATTGGCAGTTCACAAAACCTTATATTGCCAGCAAGTTCTATCATACCTATGAAACCTTTATTAATAAGAAATCACCAAAATTCATAAATCATCAATAAGATTCAGCATTAATCAATCTTCTTGGATTAGAACTAAATCTTTCCAAGACATTATGTATAATTACTTCTTATTTGACTTTTATTCTGTCATTCCAGCAGTTTATTTCCAGCTTTTTCAACCATCTACCTTTTATCAACTGCTTTTTAGCCATCTACCTTTTTTCAACTTTGTTCAACCTCTGATTTTTCAGCAATATCTACAGTAAATTTAAAGTTCTAGGGGAGCAGCTTCCCTCCTTCGTACGCCATTGATAATTTTTTCAGTGTCATCTATATCTCAGGATAGTATCAATTGAAAAAAAGAAAAGAAATGAGCATCATAATCCCCCTAAATTTCTGCTAAATTCAGCAGCATCTGAGATTCTGAAGGTACATCCTCCCCCTATGGCTGGATATGGACTTTGTCATCAGAACGTTTTAATTAGTACAAATTTCAAAGTGAAAAGACTTAAAATTTGATTTTTACCTCAATTTTTTTGGAAGGGGGGGGGGGTCAGAACAAAATGTATCAAAATTGTCCTATGTCATTCTAACCGGGGCCCTAGAATTCTGAAATTTAGGAAAAGCAACGAAATCAACTTCTTTGTTCCCGTAGCATGGAAAGAGGATATTCAATATTAGGTAAATCCTCTTATTTCAGTTCTTAAATTAAATTTGCTCATCTTTAAATAAGGCACATGGTAATGTACCCCTGAATTGTTATTTCAATTCTTCTTTCTCGATTTCTTTGTAGGAAGGTATTTGCTACTCTTGTAGCAATTCTGACATGCTTGTTAATAATTTGGATCGTACTTCCACAACGGGGGAAAGGAAGGGGATCCTATTCTCACTAAAATAAAATGAGAAGACTCCCTCTCCTGGAAAACAATTGAGAAAACTATTTGAAATGTGTGACAAATCCTGACATTGTGGCCAGAAGTGGACACATTTTAAGCGTCAGACTTCGAAAAATTCAGTCAAACCCCTGCCCGGAGCCTTAACTGTATAGATATATTTATTTATTTATTAATACCAAGATACGGTAAGCTCTTTAACAAGCTTGTCGCACACAAGCTATATATATATATATTTACATATATATATATATATATATATATATATATAATATATATATATATATATATATAATATATATATATATATATATATATATATATATATATATATATATATATATATATATATATAAAATAATGTTGTTCACTTACAGAAAAACATACAGAATATTTACTATATTTAAAATAACATAGCCATAAGCGCAGCTGGAATCAACTGAAGTTTGGTTAACGGATAATAATCGAAACACACAAGCGGGAACCGCAGTCCCATATTTCGTGACAATAGAATATTAAATTTTAACCATGCAAAATACCATGACGGGTCTTCCTCTTCTTTTTTTGTTCTCTTTCTTTGCTGTGCTATTAGCATGAGGGGAAAATATAAATATATATTTTTTTTTTTACAGAACATTAATTTTTGTAATATGTCGAAAGTATTAGATTGCACATGTAAACCAAAGACAGTTTCAAATGTCTCTAATATAATGCCTAACATAATACCAACTAAAAATCATTTTAAAATACCTTCATCAATGTGCGACATGATCTGTGTCTGGTGTATGTAAAAACCACTTTGCATCTCAAACCCTGCCTTGTTGGCACTTGTAAGACCTTTCGATCAGTTCGTAGTAACGAGTTGTACGTAAGCAGCGACTCGGTCCAGTAGTAACCGAAATCAAACAGTTAGTTGTTATGATTTTGATGACAACTAATACCTCCAAAGAATTGACTTTTTATGTTGATACCAAATACATAAAACCCACTAAGTTTAATGTTACCCATCAAAACTACGGACCTGAGAAATTTGCCTGATTTTGGACAAAGGGAGAAACACAGCCAAAAAGTCAAACGATCTTAATGAAAATCATACCATCAGATTCAGCATGTCGAAAACCCCTACCGTAGAGGTTTCAAGCCCTTATCTACAAAAATGGGAAATTATGTATTTTTGCATGAAGAAAGATAACGGATGTATGTTTATTTGTTTCTTTGTTTTCCCCAGGGGTGATCGTATCAGAATAAAGGTTTTGGAAAATCGGCAGAGGGCTCATTCGAACAAAAGTTACAAGTTCTAGCATCAAAAACATTGAAGGGTAACTAACCCCCTCTGAATCCCTTTTTCCCCTAAAGCCGTGTGATCGAAAATTTGAGATAGTCATTTGGTTCAGCATAGTCCAATAACTATGGCTCTGGTGAAGACACGACCCCCACAGCCCCTGGGAAAAGGGCTATAAGTTATGCAACTTGTCCATTACTTACATTGTGAAATATACAGAAATTTTCCGAGGGGTGTTTTCCACGGGGAGGAATTTCAAAACGATCAGCAATTAAATTAAAATATTAAAAGCTTTTTCCACTGAAAGTAAGGAGCAACGTTAAAAATTCAAACGAACAGAAATTATTCCGTAAACGAGGGTGTCTGCTCTCTTCTCATTCCCTCACTCTTTGCGCTAAAGTTGAATTTTGGCCCCTATTTTTGAAGAGAAACTGCTCAAACACAAGGGGCGTTGAATTTGAATGAGAAGTATTTTTAAAAACTTTAGGCTTTAGCTTAAAGAGCAAGGGATTTAGGAGGAGGCTACCATTGCGCACGGAATAATTTTCTAATTGTTTTAAGTTTTAATGTTGCTCCTTAGGTTCAATTAAAAAAAAAAACTTGTTTTAATTATTTTTAACACAAGTACCTGTTTATCGCTTGGTGTCTGAGCTGCTGAGGCTACACAAAACACATTAATACGGCAAAATACAGATATTTCAAGGGACAGTGGCCCACGCCCCAACGCAAAATGCCTGATTCAATTAGTATTTTGTATATCAAATTAGTATATAATAAATATAACAAACACTATATCACTTATTCCAAGTAATATAATTAAGTAGCAAAATTAACTAGAATACTTAATATTAATTCAACAATGGTCGTTAGATAGTGTGATTTGATAAATCAACATTATTATTTGTCCTCAGAAAGCTCGGATAGTCAGCAGCAAGAAATCACCAGTTCAAAATAATAATATATGCATACATATATATAATTAATGATAAAAGAAGGGACTCAGTCAGAGACTGGGGCCGAGAAAGCTCCATTAAGGCCTATATTTCCAACGAATTTAACTATATTTCAAATCAACAACATGAGACGAAGTTGAGCTGAAATTCCAGTTGTTTTTATTTTGTAAGAAACTTTATGGGGATTTATCCTGTTTTTTTTCTATTTTTCCTGATAAAGTCCCATTTTTGAATTCGGCAACTGAAGTGAACTGAAATGAAACCTCCGTTGAGATTTTCCTATACAAAGCTAGAAATTAGAATCAGCTACAATCCTATCTCCATAGAAAGTGTATTATTGTTTTTACAATGCAATCCATTTCTATACCATCTTCAGACGCTTCCTTTACAGTACAATACTATCTCCGTAGAGCTCTTATTGCTGTCCTTTACTAGAGATTAAATAAAAAAAAACAAGTTTTTTTAACTGAAAGTAAGGAACGACGTTAAAACTTAAAACGAACAGAAATTATTCCGTATATGAAGGGGGCTGTCCCCTCCTCAACGCCTCGCTCTTTACGCTAAAGTTTTTTTATTGTTTAAAAAAATAGAGTTGTGAGAAAGTCAAACTTTGAAAAGAGGTATTTTAATGGTCGGGTATTAGGTAGATTAAGTTCATTGTCTGGCATCATGGGTGCAGTAGCGGCTGCAACCTAGTAAAGGGTGAATGGCAGCACATAGTAAGCAAAATCTAATAAATGGATGTTTAAGGAAGCTGCTTAGTGACGAATATTATCTAAGTGACACTGGTTTGAAAATAGTAATTTTTATTCAGATTAAACTGAACAGTTATTTGTAATAACGCCACGAAATTTTTGTGAATTTCTCTAAACTGAGCCTGAAATCTCTCAAAAATGAGGTTAAGTTTAAATAAAAAGTGACCATTGACATCACCATTTTGGGAGGTTTACACTTCCCTCATCTTAAAATCAACAAGGTAAATGATATCTTCGAATGGGTAGCAAAGATGTGTCTCTGTTTTTTGTTGTTTTTCAAGAGTAATTGTGTAGTTCTAGTGGTTAAACAATATCGAAAGATGGTTAACCTTACCTTAGATCCGCCTTTGCCTCCAGAGGCACCCAGGGCATCAAGAAGGAGCCGTCAATGAAGCATGGTTAATCTAACCGAAAATTCAAACATATAGTGCCTTTTTAAGTAAGGAAAGAGACCAAGCCGAAAACGATGCTGTAATTTGCAACAACAATGCTGGCCCAAATAGGGTGAAAATGCAAAAAAATACAAATTCTGAAAGAGCCAATTGATTTTTTTTACAGCCTAAAACTTTTTTTTAACAGATTTACAGTCCCCTCTTTCACGCCTCGCTCTTTACGCTAAAGTTTTTATTGTTTAAAAAAAAGAGTTGTGAGAAAGTCAAACTTTAGCGTAAAGAGCGAGGCGTTGAGGAGGGCACAGCCCCTTTCATATACGGAATAATTTCTGTTCGTTTTAAGATTTAATGTCGCTCCTTACTTTCAATTTAAAGAACTTTTTTATTTCAAAGGCTGCGAAAGCGGGGGGTTTGGGGGGCGGCAGCCCCCCAACTGTGCCTCCTAATCCCTGTACGTTTTAAGGTTCGACCTTGTAACTCAGCCTCTTTAACTCTTTAGAAAACGTAGTTTTTTTCAAATAATAACAAGACGAAACTTCACGTAAATTCCTTTTTCGAGACGCCAGTTATCGGGCAATTTCAAACTTGAACGGATTCCTGCTCCTTTCCGAGATAACGAGGGTAAGTAGTAAATTTTACGAAGCGACAGTTATGGTGTAATTTTTTTTTTTTTTTTTTTTTTTTTTTTTTTTTTTTTTTTTTTTTTTTTGCGAAAATCAGAGCTTGTATATTTAGTTTTTTCTTGAATTTGTGTCAGTTTTCTTGTGACAAAGCTGTTGAAAGTCTAATTTCAATAGGTGCTTAGTTAGGAACGTGCATGTGTCCTCAGGAGCCTGAACGTTGCAGTCACTACTCCTTTTCGTCTCTTTTTCTTCTCGTTTGTTTATCATTTTAGATGGCTTCTAGAAGGTTTACAGGCAAACAGATCCAAGAATTACTCAATGCAAGCGACAAAGAGCGTAGCATCTCAACTCTTAGTGACTCTGAAGAAGATCTAATCGGAGAAAATCTGGAGGATTTGGAAAACAGCAAACTCCGATGAAGATTATGTAAAAAAGGCGTTCTGAACGGAGTTCCATGTTTTGCTCTGACCAGGAGCTTACCGTGATTTTATGCGTCTCAAAACGAAACAAAATGGCCGTTCTGTTGTCTACAACGCACGAGAGATCTTCTTTAACCTAACCAAGTCAAAACCGGAATTCATCGAACATCACAATTCGACTAAAGGTTGTGTTGTTACCTTCGACCAAATGTGTAGCGACATGTCCTGTTCGAGGAAAACTAAAATGTGGCCCTTATGTGTATTTTATGGGCTCCTAAACATCACTTCCATTAACTATTATGCGATATTCAGCTTGAACAGCGGAAAGATTGGATGGAAGCCTCCTATAAGGAAATTCTACATGAAGGAACTC
This sequence comes from Artemia sinica, assembly GCA_027921565.1. NCBI lineage: Eukaryota > Metazoa > Arthropoda > Branchiopoda > Anostraca > Artemiidae > Artemia > Artemia sinica. The sequence continues at coordinate 23,194,108 of CM051274.1, forward strand.
TATATAAAGGTAGCGCAGCCTCACGTACAGTAAAGACTCTTGGGTAAACGTTTGAGCCGCTCAGTCCAAGAACATATCGAAGGTATCGAAGGAATTGCTGGTCCTTTTGGAAGCCAAACATTGCAGGACTGGAAACGAAAAATTTGCTCACTGTTTGGATTTTGGATTTTTGAGGGACAGCCCTCAAAAATCCATAGGATGATGACCACCTTCTGTACCAAGTGTGGTCGGGCCATCAGTGCAGAACATCGAACGAAGATATGCATCCCTTGCGGCAGCAAGTTATAAATTTTAACTAATTCTCCCTTTTTTGCATTTTTTTACGTGTCGCTGATGCACTACTAAAACAACTATCTGATAATTCTGCTCCTCGAGTTTTTGAAGGCATCCGTGATCTTTCTTCTGGCAAAAATAGCAGAATTCTACATTTTTATATATAGGAGCCTGAAACTTCCACAGTAAGGTTCTCTGGTTCACTGAATCTGATGGTGTGATTTTCATTAAAATTCATTAAATTTTAGGGGGTGCTTCTTCCCTATTTCAAAAATCAAGCAAATTTTATCAGGCTCGTAGCTTTTGATGGGTAAAACTAAACTTGACGAATTTTAATTATTTGGAATCAGCATAAGAAGTTGATTCTTTTGATGCATCTATTGATATCAAAATTTCGTTGTTTTAGAGTTTCGGTTACAATTGAGCCGAGTCGCTCCTTACTTACAGTTCGTTACCACGAACTGTTTGATATTCAGTAAGAAAATATTAATTATACATAGGTCGATTAATTAAAGTTATTAACTTTAATATTTACTAAATATATTAATTTGAAGTCATTTAGCTGGTACTTACAAATTCCCCTAATAGAAAAGACAGCATCTGCATGAAACTTCGGGTTTTTCTAGATACCATAATATTTTGACTTACAGAGATGGTTTTATTTTCTTTTTCACAGATAGGGCGATTGCAGTAATCTAGTAAAGAGCGAAAGACGGCCCAAAGTAACCAGAAACTTCAGACGCTTAAAAAATAACTGTCATTAAAGATGATTCAGAAATTGTAACTATTATTTCGATAAATGTTATGGCAAAAACAAATTTGTAGGAATTTCGAAAAAGAGCTTAAAGCCCGTCGAAGATGACGTCAGATCGAAATGAAAAGCCCACCATTGGAATTGCCACGACCAAATTGCCAATGAGGAGAATTAAAGCCCCCTTCCAGCTTTAAAAACAACGGAAATCCCTTTTTTGGATGGGAAGCACCAATGTCTCTTTTTCTCTTCTGTTTTTTATTTCTTTCTTTCTTTTCTTCGCTGCTAGTGGAGCACTGGAACATCATGGAGAGCTGTTTAACGGCTCGTTTTGAAAGATAATTTCTATATTTGCGTGCTTTTGTTTTACAAATTCCACTTGATACGTCATCAAAAAGTATCATATGGCACCAAAAAGGGGCAATTTGGGTTTCATTCTTAGAGTGGAAGGGCTGGGAAGCAGAAAAGGGTACCATTCCATAGTTGAAAACCCTGAACCTGAGGTTTAAAATTCCCCCTCTTATAAAATCCTTCTCCCAGTCCCCTTAACGAGTTTAATAAATCGTATGTTGGGTATCAAAACTATCAGGCTAGTGGAAACATGTTTAATGGCTAAATACAAAGCTCTTGATCATACCAGCGTGCTATTAGTTGATTTATATCTGAAAAGAGCATAAACAGGGGGCATCGAACAGTAGAGTCAATTTGTAAAAAATTAGATGGGTGGGCGCAAAATGTATTTTTAATATCAAAGGGAGTCAAGCTTGTCGTTTTTTTTTTCAATATTTTCAATGAAAAATGCAAAAAGGCATTTATCAATGAAAATACCCCCCAAAAAACTTATCTTTAAAAATATTGGGGAAGTTGGGTGGTAATAAAAATATAGGGGGTTACCGATGGAAGTTCAAGTTCTATCTTTTTGCCATCAATTTCTAGCACGTAATACAAGAGTGATTGGGAACAGCAAAAACTATAAAACAAACCCTGTTACACAAGACGTGATGGTCCGGGGGTTAGGACCCTTCCTTACGGCCGTAGTAACCAGTTTACGAATCTTCGTTATGACAAATATATATATATATATATATATATATATAATATATATATATATATATATATATATATATATATTATATATATATATATATATATATATATATATATATAATATATATATATATATATATATATATATATATATATATATATATATATATATATATATATATATATATATATTATTATTATTATTATTATTTATTGGAAAACCCGTCATACAGAAAAGGAAAAGACGGAGCAATAAGCAAAAAAAAGCAATACACATAAATTTAGGAGTTATACATGTGGTTTTTAGTGACGAACGCTGGAGCTAAGATCTAAATCAGCTCTTAGAACAAATTACACAAAACGAGAAACAAAAACTCAATTATACACTGCTCTGCAGGTACACGACATGTTTCTTTTTTTTAGGCTCCTAAATACTGAAGAAACATAAACAATATGAACATCATTGCATCAAGCCGCAATTGGTAAAAAAAAAATAACCCAAATAATCATTAGTGATTTAAAAAAATTTACAGTAGATAATCATATCAACTAATGTAAATATGACAAGAAACGGTAAAAACAATTAAACGACGCTTTCGCCTGCTGGTCCTGAACTCAGATCACTCTCAACAAATGATTCATTTACTCCGATATACATAAATAGCAGAAACAAGGAAATTATTCAATCACGGGTCCTTTTACATCTTTACTCAAAGCAAATATACTTAAAAGAACCGATAATTAATAAACAATTAAATTATTTTTAATATACGCAATATATTATCAGAGAAAAATTGACACCAAAATTGAGAATAACCAGCGTCACTTAAATTGGACTCCTACGAAAAGAGACTAAATGAACTGCAACAATTACACTAAGCGCGAAAACAAACACTTAAAAAAAAAACAAAAAAAAAAAAACAACAAATACCTCTTAACTACTGGGCCCCAGTACTGACGACCAGGGATGGTTCAACTTCATTAAACGGGAATTATAAGCCCGAATTTGCTTTTCCACAGCTATAATGGGGTCAGCAATGCTGAATTTTCTAATTAGATAAGAAGTGCGCGTCCAAGATGAAAACGTAAAAGATATTTTGTGAACCGGAAGAAAACTGAACGAATTTTTGACTTTTCAGAATTTGCGAGTATTTTTCAAAACGGCGATATGTACAGATAATGTGGTAGAGCGACAGAGTTAAAAGGTTTCGAGAGAAGATGGCGGTTGAACCGTAACTTATTAGTTGCAAAAAGAAGCATATGATAACCCAAATCTACGCTCAATGTGAGCAATTAATAGTTGTCGCGTGCACATTACTGACGAACCAATGGGAAGACCGAGGTAGGTGATATGATCTACTGGCTTAATCCTACTATTTCCGAAAGGAATATCCCAAGGCGACGCTTGCTTCCGGTTGAAGAATACAACTTAGGACTTTTCAGCATTAAACTGAAGACCTAGTTTTGCATACTCAGATCGTAGCGTTGCGAAAATCTCGCTTATGTGCTGGATAGTGCGGCTCAAATTCAGAATGTTATCTGCATAGCATATGAGAGATAAATCAAGACCGGCAAAGATGAATGATGTGGGAAAAGCTGACTGTGCATCAAGAACTCCATTATTGAAGAGTGAAGGGGAAGAAACAGCACCTTGACGGGTACCTAATTCGACATTGACAAAAATATTAGGGGTTGGTGCGTAGACTTGAGAGCCGTCAACTTTAGCTAATGGGTGAAGTATTAGGCGAACTTTAAGACGATAATACATGTCTCGAAGGGCTCTGATATATGAAGGGCTCACTCCACGTTTTGCTGCATGGAGTAGCACAGCGGCGTGAATGAGAGAGTCGAACGCTTCAAGAATATCATGCCCAGCTAACACGAGAGTTTCACCTGATGCATCACCATCGATCAATGCGTTCGCGACAACCGACAAAGCATGGGCACAACCGAGACGTGGCTGGAATCTCAATTGGTAAGGTGGAACATAGCATTTCGCGTTTCAGACGGTCAATGAACAGAAGTTCAAAAAGTTTACAGAAGGTAGTAGCCACTGCTATAGGGTGGAAGGACAAGCACTGGGTAGCGAGTTTACCTTTCCTTGGAATTGGACTGAGATCTCCGATTCAGAAAAAAGACGGTACAACTCCTTGGGTAACAATCTTCTGCATCAAAAGAGGAATATGGTTTACCAGCAGCTCGCTTCCATGCAGAATGTGAAGAGCGCTCATTTTATCGATGTCAGAAGGTTTCTTGCGCTTTAGTCGTTGGAATGCTTGCAGTACAGAATCAACTGAAACAACAAAATTGTCGGTTGGACAACTAGACAGAAATTTATCAAGCTTATCTTCATATTCGGATTGTAGGGCGGCATTTGGTGGGGAGAGTTCAGCAAAGAAGTATGAATTCCGTTCGGAATCAGGAATAACTTGAGCAGATAGGCGAGCCCAAGAGGATCTCTTGATACATTTCTCCAGAAGGAAGGTTGGGACATAGAAGCTTGCTGGGATGTTTCTTCAACTATCTGGTTCATGTGGATAGATAGTTCTCTTGCAAACTTTCTTTTGGTAGAAAGACGAATGTCAGAAACCCAGCCAGAGCGAGGACGGTCACACTGGAGCCACAAATGGTACCAAAATTTGGATTTTCTCCAAGCTTCAACGAGGCTAGGATTACTGGTCCAGCGCTTTGTGACACCCCGACGTATACGTTTAAGAGATATAGCGACTTTTTATGCGCATCGCAGAGCATGGCAAATTTGTGCAAGATAGATATCTAGCAACACTCGTATTTCATTTGCATCAACTTGTGGATTTTTCATGAGCAGCTGGAACAGAACATGGATTTTATGTAGGACAGGATTAGTAACTGCAGGAAAAAGATCATCTTGGATGTTTTCCCAATCCCTGTAAAATTGGGCGTGGGGCTGTTGTGGTTGTGCGGTGAAGTAGACTGAGCAGAGGGACAATAAGTAGATGCAGATATTGGAAGGTGGTCTGATAGTTGGAAATCAGTAACGACGTGAACAGGTGACACTTGGAGATTTATAGAAGAAACTGCATGGTCAAGGTTCGACATGTGAATTGAATGGTGTGTGTAAGTGTAATCAAGATCTTTCGGCAATATCCTAAGCCAATCGTAAAAAATGCCCGACAAAATAGAATTACGCAATAACGAGGCCTCGGTTAAATTACAGTTAAAATCTCCTATAATAATACAACACTTACCTAACAGGCGAATCTTTGAAAGGCAAGACCCTAGTTTCTAACACGCAGAAGTAACTAAAAATTCCGATCGGTCGTTGCGGTTATATGTCGGGAGATAGACGTTTACAATAACATACTCTTTTACACGGACAGCAAGAAAAAAATCACATGAATCAAAAATACTCGACCGGCACGAGGTCCTAACAAGCATCGCAATACCACCCGAGGGGTGGCCACTGGAAGCGGATCGTTTAGGCGGGCACCGAATAGCTAGTAAAATTATTGTCAATTTTCAGAAGGCCTAAACTATGACTCGTCAAAAAATGCTCTTGCAAGCACAATACGTCACAATTTGAAAGCAAACCTTTTATCACAAGAATTTTAACTAAAAGTCCACCATTAATATTCCACGAAAGTACAGCTTGCGTAGAAGTAGACACATCGATGTCATACCATGGGCTTTGTTAGTTGACTGTTGTTATTAGGACACTTTACACTGTAACAAGTATGGCCGGTAACTTTACATTCTGGACAGAACATTTTTTCCGAATACGGAGAGGCACTGTTTGAGGTGTGATCGCATGATCCACAGCGAGAGCAGAGGGCCCGATTAGAGCACTGCGAGGCCAGATGCTCAGTCTTATGACACGAGAAACAACACTTTGGGAGATATACAAATGATTGTGCAGAAAGATTTTCGTAGCCAACTTTCACAGACACTTTCAAGAACTGATCCAGGTTTTGTTTTGACTCAAAGTAGACCTTGAACACTCAGGACTTTCCGCACTGTGAAATTTTCACGCAATTTGGTACAAGGGATTTTACTTGATTCTCATCGTATTCGATCGGTACGCCTTTCAGGATCCCTATAAACAGTGGGGATTTCACACTCACCGAGATACCTGAGGTTCCACAAAAATGTGGAATTTTCTGTTTTTAGCATTCTCGGCAATTTTGTTCGCTGCACCCTTTGATTTAACAACAAGTTTCCATTCCGAAGCCGATTTTTTAAGCTCAGTTATTTCACCTGAGGCCTCAGGGCAAAGTTTATCGACGAAGTCCTTACGAGCATTAGGTGAGGTCAGGTTTGCAGGACAGTTTTTTAGTACAACGGCAAACGTAGGAGCTGGGGTAGGGTTAATTGTTACATTGATATCAATTCTAGCTGGCCAAACAGGGCCTGAATATATATATATATATATATATATATATATATATATATATATATATATATATATATATATATATATATATATATATATATGTATATATATATATATATATATATATATATATATAATATATATATATATATATATATATATATATATATATATATATATATATAACTTGGTTTTCACTTTCTATCGCCCGACAAACGACGAAGAAAAAAAGAAGAAGAAGACAAACAAAGGAGACACTTCAGTGCTCCACATGCGAAAAATCTATTTTTCTTGTTGTTCAAGGTGGGGGACTAGGGTTTCCGACCAAGGTAATTCTAATGGCGCAATTCTCATTTCTAATGATCAGTTTCCCTAAAAATTTCTTTAAAATTTCCATTAGGGGTGATTTCCTGGAAATATTTTCCGTACAGCGGGATTCCCCAATAACCTTAAAAAGGATCAGAAATTACATAAGAACAAGTATTTCCTCAAATGAAAGTACGCTAAGGAGCATTTTTCAGGCGGAATCGTAGGCAGGAAATTTTCAGGGGGAATTCGCAGCGAGGATGGAATTGTCCGGGGATAATTTTCCGGGGGAAGAATTTTATGGGGGGGGGGGGAACTTTCTATGGCGGGATTTTTCATGTCGAGGATTTTCCACGGAATGGGATGGTTTTCATGGGATTATTTGAAAAACGATCATAAGCAATGTTTTCTACTGAAAGTAAGGAGCAACATTAAAACTTAAAACGAACAGAGATCATTCCGTACGTGAGGAAGGCTGCCTCCTCCACAATACCCCGCTCTTTATGCTAAAGTTCAATCTTTTGTCTCAAATCTTTAAGAACGATTTGTGAAACACAAGGACCGTGCAATTAGAAACAAAACCTTTTCTGAAAGTTCTCAAAAAAATTGTAGCCTGAAGAGAGGGGTATTGAGGAGAGGAATCCCCCCCCCTACGGAATAATTTTTGTTCGTCCTAAGTTTTAATTTGGCTAATTACTTTCAGTAGAAAAAAAACTTGTTTTTTTATTTCATAGGTAAAAGGATTGAGTAACAATAGATTAGGATAAGAAATCTGAATATGTTAGATTAAAAAAAAAAAGTTCGTCTTTTTATGCTCATCTCAAGGATCAATTACTTATCAATTACTAGAGGGACTTTGTATCTTAATATTCTACAAGTTCAATTTTACACGACGCATTACGTTAGCGAGCAAAAAGTAGCATACGATGAGAAGAAGATATTTCTTATCTTTTCAATCAAGAGAGATTAGAACTCATGACTGATCATTGTAAGTACATTATTTCAAAGAAACCTATCTTTTGATTGATTGTCTGGAAGAGTGAAAAAGGGCCTTAAGGTGTGTTATTCTTCTGTTAGATTTCATTGTGCTTCATAGATGTTCTGTCTATAGCATCTATACAGTGTTTGGAATGCATAAGATAAAACACACGTCACTATACAATGCTTCACTCCAAGGGGGGCGCCAGAAATACCCCTCCACCCAGCAAAAAAAATGGGAAAACCTGCTTGACAATACAAACTGTTCGACTAAATGGTTACTGAAGACATTTAATCGCTTTAAGCAGCTATCACACTACGTACGTAATTTTCTATACTAATTGATTAGGTTGCTAGTTTTCACACTTGAACAAACCCCTTCATACTAGGCTAACATAAAAATTCATGAAAAACGTCATAATTATCGTCTAAAATGATTCCAATCATCATAAGCAAACTATTAAAAAGTTAAAAATATGGAATGGAGATGAAGATTTAAGCTATAAAGTGTTAAAGGTTTTCTCTGAAACTGTGTACCTTCTTCAGTAGCGTCAGTTCACAAAAACTTAGAGGGCTAGGGGCAAGGTCGTATCCAGGATATTTGTTCGGAGGGAATGTTAATTTTTTTTCGGGGGACTGGGTACAAAACTAACTTTACAAAATGCATCAAAACTATATACATATGCATAATCGTTATTTTTTTACAAGGAAAAAATCGGCGGGGGTACAACCTGGCAACAGCCCTCTGGATATGGTCTTGACTGGTGGACAAGTGTATTTTCCGAAACCTGAGGGAATTTTTTTTTTTGTTTTTTTTTTCGCTTTTTCCAATAAAAATACCAAAATATTCAATGAAAATACATAAAAAAAAGGATATTAGAAAGATACCCAAGATTTAGGGGATACAAACAATTTCGGAGGGCAGATGCCTCCCTCGAGGTGACACTAATGAATTTATTTTTAAAATTATTGCTCATCAAGAACTTCCCATCAGCGGTCATCCAGACCTTTGCATAACATAACACAAATTTGCACAAGTTAAAATTTTATGTAGAACTCGAGTCTACTTAGCTCTCTCTACGTTACGGACAAAATTTGCTCTGTAAGATAAAATACCGTAACGTGATGTCTTTTTTTTATTTTGCACAGCACAACTTTTGGCCTGAAAAGTTCTGAAGTTATGCTAGTGCAAAAGGTTCTACGGCGTAGTGTGAAAGGACCATAACTGGACATGATATGTATTCTGAGCGGTGTAGTTTTTATCTGTCGAAATACCGACAGAAAAGATCGTCATAATTATTCAGATTACAGGAAAGAACTAATGAGAGCAGATTGATTGTTTAAAATACAATTATATTAATTCCTAAAAGGTATCAGCAATCAGTAAAAGTATAAAATGACAGACACAAAATGCCACATTCAGCTGACAGCCCCTTGGCTATTAGTGTGGCAATTAGTAGGTCAACGTGACAGCATTTGTTTACTAAGGAATTTAACAGTTACAACATAGTGGATGATGATGTACATCTTATCATAATAAAACAGAAATTCGTGATGCACTTTTAATATCTTTTATAATTTATTTCCCATTAAATCTCCAAGGTAAAAGTACTGGAAACTGTATTTAATCTTCTATTGTGCTATGTTAAAGTGTGGATGCATCATCTTTCAGTGAAACTTCAAGAAGGTATTTAGTTTTAATCTTATTTTTACTGTTGTTTTTTTCCTGATCCTCTGTGCTTCATTACCAGGCAGAGAGGGATCTCCAGGCCAGGGGGTATTTGTCGGTTATTGGAAATACACCCACAAAGTGAAGTCAGGTTAATCCTAATGAAAAATAACAAAACATGATGATAAAATTATACTTAAGAAACACAATTAGGGAAACCAAACCTAACATAACCCAGGAACTTTTACAGTCATCGGTTTTTCTATATTATAAAGTACATATTATGTAATAGTAAGTGCATTAGTAAGTGTCATCCAGCAATGCAAACTTAAAGTAAATATATTTTTAATTATTTGAAAAACTCATAATTTATCCCTCATTGTCAAAAACAATTTGCTTAAATTTTTTTTTATTTTGAGGGTACGGCGGGGCCCTAACAAATGCAAGGCCAGATTGGACCCATTCACTCCAATCTTTCTTTGTCCGGCCCTGCCCACTCCCATCCTTAATGTGCAAATACACAGCCTAAATCCAATGCATTGTATCATCAATCACTTGTTTTTCTTGCTATGAAACCGGTTTTCTGAGATGTAACCTAAGCGTAATTCTTGAATGTGTTTCCAATAACCGACAAGTACCCAGGATCTCTAAAAATTCCGGGACTTTTCCAACTTTTCCTGGAATTTCTTGGATTTCCCGCATAATTGACCTTTTTGGTAGCTCTAACCATTTTGAACCCCCCCCCCCCCCCATGGGCTCTGGCAGGGGGAAGGGGTATGGGGACCACGGCCCCTCGGAAATTTGGGACTATAAAGTAATCATAAGAAAACCAAAAGAAAAAAAACAGAATCTGGAAAAACCATTCACCCTATAGTAAAAGTGTAAGAGCCTAACTATTTGTAACATTTAATCAACGAATCAGCTTTTTATGGTGGTCATATATATGTATTTGTTTATTAGTAAATAGCGCAGTTATCTGTACACAAGAAAGTTCGTATAATTATAGAAAACAGCAGGAAAAGAACTTAATAAGGGGCGATCTCGCTAAAAATATGCCGCCAACTTTTGCTTTCATTGCCAGAGTACCCATGAGCTGATATATGAAGCACTATAATCAGAAATGTTTCTCCTGAACGAAATGCAGGGAATTTTTGTATTTTCCCCCTGAACGGATATGTTTTTTTGTGTTTTATTGTCATTTATTTATCAAACCGTTCGTGGTAACGAACTGTAAGTACGGAGCGACCCGGCTCAATAGTAACCGAAACTCTAAAAAAGGGAATTTTGATACCAATAGATACATCAAAAGAATCAGATTTTAATGATGATTTCAAATATATAATTTTCATCAAATTTAGTCCTACTTATCAAAAGGTACGTGCCTGAGAAAATTTGCCCGATTTTTTAAAAAAGGGGGAAACAGCCCCTAAAAGCTATAGAACCTTAATGAAAATTACACCATCAGGTCCAGCGTATAAGAGAACCCTACTGTAGAGGTTTTAAGCCCCTATCTGCAAAAATGTGGAATTTTGTATTTTTTGCCAGAAGAAAGATCACGGATGCGTGTTCATTTGTTTTTTTTTTCTGTTGTTTTTTTCTTGTTTTTTTTTTCCCAGGGGTGATCGTATCGACCCAGTGGTCCTAGAATGTCATGGGAGGGCTCATTCGAATGGAAACTAAAAGTTCTATTGCCCTTTTTAAGTAACAAAAAAATGAAGAGCAACTTGGCCCCCTCCCACGCTCATTTTTTTTCCCAAAGTCACCCGATCAAAATTTTGAGAATGCTATTTTGTTCAGCATGGTCGAAAAATAATGTTTTAGAGGTAATTACTTGGCAAAAAAAAAAAAAAAAAAAAAAAAAAAAAAAAAAAAAAAAAAAAAAAAAAAAAAAAAAAAAAAAGACTGTCATCCTTATCCAGCAATTGAGACAAATGTGCACTTGAACGAGGTTTTGACCTTACTCATCTATCCAACTACCTAGGACCAAACAGTATTACTACAACTACAGTTACTGTAACTAATGACACTAAGAGCATTAAGGTGAAACTTCTAGGAAGTGTTTAGGGGACGTTCCAATTAAATGAAGAAACTGTATGCGTGAAGGTTTTCAAAAAGGTATATAAGCAATATCAAAGGGAGCAACACTATAATAGCTAGAAATATCATTGAAACATTTAAAGAAGCTAATTCGATTCAAAATTAATAGTTTCAGGGTCTCAAGCCGATTTATTTCCCAAAACATCTAGTAAAAATTTTGAGACAACTATTTTGTTCACCAAAGTAGAACGGTCCAGCAACTATGTCCTTAGGGATATTGGGCATGTCAAACCCCCCAATTATGCCAAACTATGGATTCTTATAGAAAAAAAAACGAAAAAATATAAAATATTTTTTTTAATGAAAATGACTTTGTCAAAAAAAAGAACAGAAATTTATCTAAAAATTCCTTTTCCACGAAACAAGCTTTTCAAAGAAAAGTAAAGAGCTCCATTAAGCCAAAACTGGGCAGAAATGAAGTCATGTAGTCACCCAAGCATTAAACTACCACAAATCCCTATCAATAAATAAATGAAACTCAAAATGAACAGAAATTAGAATAAATAGCCGAGTCGAACTCGAAACGAGCAAAAATTAACATTAGTAGGGCTGATAACCCCCATGCCTTCTCAAGACCAGCATATAATTAGCGCTTTACTGAAAACAAAATATGTTTAAATGTTTTTCACTTTTTTACTTAAATAAGTAAAACCTTTTTTTTACTCACCTTTTTTACCCATTTTTTTATTTTAAGGAATAAATATCAGTATAGGTATATTAAACTAACGATCCACAGTCATTTTTTTCCAGTAAAGTCTAAGTTATGTTCTGGTCTTGAGAAGTCATGGGGGTTGTCAGTCCTAGTAAAGTCAATTTTTGCTCGTTTTGAGTTTGATTCGGCTATTTATTATAGTTTCTGTTCGTTTTGAGCTTCATTTAATTGTTGATAGTGATTTTTGGCAGTTTTACGCTTGGAAGACTATTTGACTTTATTTCTGCCCATTTTTGGCTTAATAGAGGTCTTTACTTTTCTTTGAAACTTATTCTGTGGAAAGTTTTTTAAATTAATACAAATATATGACACCTTCATTCAGCCAGGGGGGGGGCTGGCTCCCCCCTTGCCCCCCCCCCCCTTATGGGCACTCATGTGCCTGCAATAGATACCACATTTTGATTTTATAAAAGACATGTAAAATGTACCTGTTTCATATCAGGACACTTCTCACCCTCGAAATTAAATCCCTTATATATTCAGACATTAAAAAAAATAGAATAGCGAAGGAAAAACAAAATATTTCGTATTTCAATGATCTCTGTTTGGATTTTGATGGGGTAACCAAACGGTTCGTGGTAATGATCTGTAAGTACGGAGCGACCCGGCTCAATAGTAACCGAAACTCTAAAAAACTGGATCTTGATACCAATTGATATATCCAGAAAATTCGCTTATTATTCTGATTCCAAATATATAAGTTTCATTAAGTTTAGTTTTACCCATCAAAAGCTAAGAGCCTGAGAAAATTTGCCTGATTTTCTAAAAAAGGGGGAAAGACCCCCTCGAAGTCGTAGAATTTTAGTGGAAATCACACCATCAGATTAAGCGTATCAAAGAACCCCGCTGTAGAGGTTTCAAGCGCATATCTGCAAAACTGTGGAATTAAGTAATTTTTGCCAGAAGAAAGATCAGGAATGCGTGTTTATTTGTTGTTGTTTTTTTCCCTAGGGGTAATCGTATCGACCCAGTGGGCCTAGACCGTCGAGAGAGGGCTCATTCTAATGGAAATGAAAGGTTTTAGTGTCCTTTTTAAGTGACCAAAATAGTTGGAGGGAAACTAGGCCCCCTCCCACGCCACCTTTTTCCCAAAATCGTCTGATCAAAATCTTGAGTTAGTTTTCTTATTTTAGCATACTTGAAAGGCCCTATAACTGTGCCTTTGGAGACAAAATTACTCCCTACAGCCCCTGGGGAAAGGTTTTTAAGTTATAAAATTAACATATTTTTTTATTTGTGTTTTATTTGGGAATATGCATACACTTTTCGGTTGGGAAAGGGAGGAAGGATTTTCTGCTGAGAGGATTTTACACTGGCAGAATTTTTCATGGAGGATGTTTCAGAATTCCTATAAGAAATTTCTTTATGTCTTGCTTGTTCTTTACCGATTAAATTTTAGGCGTGGAGTTGTTAAGCGTATTGTAAGGGTAAATTTTGGCCAGGATTGAATTGCCAAGAGGATATTTTTGTGGGGAAAGAGATGTTTCCGGGAAGGTGGAGCTAAGTATCCTGGCGTTATTAAAAAACGGTCAAAGATTAAATAAAAAAACTACTTTTTTCAACTGAGAGTAAGGGGCAATATTAAAACTTTAAAGGAACAGAAATTATTACATATATGAGAAGGGTTGTCCCCTCCTCAACACCTCGCTCCTTACCGTTTTTTGTCCCAATTCTTTAAAAAATACTACTGAAACACAAGGGTCGTTTAATTAGAACAATAAGTTGGTTTTTTTTTAAGTGCCGAAAAGCTATAGCGTGAAGAGCGAGGTGTTGAGGAGGGGACAACCCCCCTCATATACGTAATAATTTTTGTTCATTTTGAGTTTTAATGTTGCTCCTTACTTTTAGTTGAAAAAACTTTTTGTTTTATTTAATGAAGCTTAGAGATAAACATTTTTATAAAGGCAATGAAAAAAGTATGTCAATTAAAGTAAAAGTATGTAAAAATGGAAAAAGTAATTAATTAAAAAAATACACTAAACAATAGCCTACTTACAAAAACTAAGATATAAAGTCCCAGCATTCAGTTCTGTTGAGCAATGCTGAAGCGTTGGACGGATATTTTTTAACAATATTGACAGTTTTGAACTGGTTATCAAACAGCAAATATTTAATGCCTTTAGACTCGATCAAACAGTTCGTGGTAACGAACTGCAAGCAAGGAGCGACCCGGCTCAATGGTAACCGAAACTCTAAAAAACGGAATTTTGATACCAATAGATACATCAAAAGAATCAGATTTTAATTCTGATTTCAAATATATAAGTTTCATCAAGTTTAATTTTACCTATCAAAAGTTACGCGCCTGAGAAAATTTGGCTGATTTTCGAAAAAAGGGGGAAAGACCCCCTAAAAGTTATAGAACCTTAATGAAAATCAAACCATCATATTCAGCGTATCAGAGAACCCTACTGTAGAGGTTTCAAGCTCCTATCTACAAAAATGTGGAATTTTCCATTTTTGCCAGAAGAAAGATCACGGATGCGTGTTTATTTGTTGTTTTTTTTCCCAGGGGTGATCGTATCAACCCAATGGTCCTAGAATATCGTGGGAGGGCTCATTGGAACGGAAATTAAAATTTCTAGTGCCCTTTTTAAGTGACCAAAAAAATGGAGGGCAACTAGGCCCCCTCCCACGCTCATTTTTTTCCCAAAGTCACCCAATCAGTTTATTGGGACCCGGCTCAATGGTAACCGAAACTCTAGAAAACGGTATTTTTGATACAAATAGATACATCAAAAGAATAGGATTCTAATGCTGATTTCAAATATATAAGTTTCATCAAGTTTAATCCTACCCATCAAAAGTTACGTGCCTGAGAAAATTTGGCTGATTTTCGAAAAAAGGGGGAAAGACCCCCTAAAAGTTATAAAACCTTAATGCACCATCATATTCAGCGTATCAGAGAACCCTACTGTAGAGGTTTCAAGCTCCTATCTACAAAAATGTGGAATTTTCCATTTTTAGCCATAATAAAGATCACGGATGCGTGTTTATTTGTTTTTTTTTTTTCCCAGGGGTGATCGTATCGACCCAGTGGTCCTAGAATACCGTAGGAGGGCTCATTGGAACGGAAACTAAAATTTCTAGTGCCCTTTTTAAGTGACCAAAAAAAATGGAGGGCAACTAGGCCCCCTCCCACGCTCATTTTTTTCCCAAAATCACCCGAACAAAATTTTGAGATAGCCATTTTGTTCAGCATAATCGAAAATATTATAACTATGTCTTTTAGGATGACTTAATCCCTCGAAGCCCCCAGGAGGAGGGCCGAAAGTTATGAACTTTACCCAATGTTAACATATAGTATTGGTTATTGGGACCCGGCTCAATGGTAACCGAAACTCTAGAAAACGGTATTTTGATACAAATAGATACATCAAAAGAATCGGATTCTAATGCTGATTTCAAATATATAAGTTTTATCAAGTTTCATCCTACCCATAAAAAGTTACGCGCCTGAGAAAATTTGGCTGATTTTCGAAAAAAGGGGGAAAGACCCCCTAAAAGTTATAGAACGTTAATCAAAATCACACCATCATATTCCGCGTATCAGAGAACCCTACTGTAGAGGTTTCAAGCTCCGATCTACAAAAATGTGGAATTTTGTATTTTTTGCCAGAAGAAAGATCACGGGTGCGTGTTTATTTTTATTTTTTTTTCCCAGGGGTGATCGTATCGACCCAGTGGTCCTAGAATATCGTGGGAGGGCTCATTGGAATGGAAATTAAAAGTTCTAGTGCCCTTTTTAAGTGACCAAAAAACGGAGGGCAACTAGGCCCCCTCCCACGCTCATTGTTTTCCCAAAGTCACCCGATCAAAATTTTGAGATAGCCATTTTGTTCAGCATGTTCGAAAATATTATAAGTATGTCTTTTAGGATGACTTAATCCCCGAAGTTCCCGGGAGGAGGGCTGAAAGTTATGAACTTTACCCAATGTTAACATGCAGTATTGGTTATTGGGAAGTATACAGTACAGACGTTTTTAGGGGAGATTTTTCCTGGTAGTGGGGGGGGGGGTAGGGCAGGGAACGTACGCAGGGGGGGGGGGCTCCTGGCCCGGGTCCCCCGAAATCTCACGATTTTTTTTCATTTTCCCATAATTTTCTGATTTTTCTCACAGAATAATGTGTTTAAAGGATTTGGCCCCCCCCCCCCCCGAAACAAATTCCTGCGTACGTGCCTGGGGTCGGGGGTTATGTAGGAGGATCTTTCCATGAAGGAAGTTTTCATGGGGGAAGGGACATTGCTATGAAGGGGACGCCGGACTTCCCAGCATTATTTAAAAAAAGATCATAAATTAAATATAAAAAAAAACAAGTTTTTCAACTGCAACAGCAGCAACATCAAAACTGTAAACGAACAGAAAATATTACATATATGATTGGGTTCACCCCCTAGTCAATACCTCACTCTTTAAGCGGGAGATTTTTAGTACTTTCATAAGAGCTATTTATTCTAATTAACGGCCTTTGTGATTAAGCGGTCATTTTTGAAGAATTGGAACAAAATTCAAACTTTCGCTTAAAGAGCAAGGTATTAACTAGGGGGCGAACCCCCTAATATACGTATTAAAAATATATGAATATAGAAGTTCGTTACGTAAGTTAATTCGTAAGTTACGTATATTTATTACTAATAAAAACGTTCGTAAATAAAATGAAACAAGTTTCGAGGAAGCCATTTAACCAAATAAAAGTAAATTAATATGAAAATTTTGTTTTAATTATTCATGTACTGTGAGCCAAGATCAAAACCTGCATTTATTAAAAAACGTTCAAAAATTAAATAAAAAAACGCCTTGCTCTTTACGCTAAAGTTTGACTTTCTCACAACTCTATTTTTTTTAAACAATAAAAACTTTAGCGTAAAGAGCGAGGCGTTGAGGAGGGGACAGCCCCTTTCATATACGGAATAATTTCTGTTCGTTTTAAGTTTTAATGTCGCTCCTTACTTTCAGTTAAAAAGCTTGTTTTTTTTTATTTTATTGCCTATAAAAAGCTCCACTGTGCCGGGTAAAGAAAGTAAAGCCTCGAAACCCGTTAAGGCGGGTCGTATTTCTAAAAGTATGCACACAGTGCCTTCTGGCTAGTTCAAAATCCCCCACAACGTACTCTTAAAGATCTAACTTAGTAACTTAATCTAAATAATAAGTTTTTCTTGAGATACTGCTTTGTCACCTTCTTGAAATTTCACATGCTCATAGTTTCTTTTGATTTAGTTCAACGTCCGCCTAAATATTTCTTATATTTGATTACTGAAGACATTGTTATATTCTCTTTGGACTATTGGCTACAAAATGGCTGTCTCGCAATTTCGATCGAATGCGTTTGGGGAAAAGAGGATATCAGGGAGAGGGGGGCTATTTTCTCTCCATCACGCTTGACTCTTAAAATTGAACTAGAACTATGCATTTCCAATCAAATTAACTTCCTCTACAGTTCCCAAGCGCAGCTCTTCATAAAAACCTTACATTCCCCTGGGACATCCCCCATACTCTGGGGGGGTTGTGTCAACTCCAAAGGCCGTGTTATGAGATCTTTGGACTATTTTTGAACAAATGGCTATCTCAAAAATTTCTATCGGATGCATTGGGGGAAAATATTACATGGGGGGTATAGCTGCCCTCTGATAAATTTGACTCTTAGAAATGGCTCTTCAACTTCCTATTTCCAATCTAATGAGCCCCCTCTGAAGTTTATACGACCACCGATTCCATAAAAAACTTAAATGCCCTCGGGGCATGCCTTGCAACCCTTGCCCTGAGGACTGTGAGGAGGTTATCAGCCTCAAAGACAGAATTTCCGGACTTTTAAAGGTACAATCCCTTTATATGGGCCTTTCTAAAAAGTCAAGTTTGGTTAATGTTAATGAAATAAAATAAAATAGGATGACTATATAATAGTTTAGAAACAAATTTGGGCTGTATATTTGCACATTAGGGGACGGGGTGGGGGCAAAGCATTGCATATATTAAATACGTTACCTAACCTAGGTACCTTATTCCCCATCTAAACTAAAAAAAAAAAACACTTTAAATATCTTAAAACCACGTAGACAAAGTATTCCTCATCGGTGTCTTGAATCATCTTGTAAAAACGGGTTTTTCAAAGCGTCTCTGCCGTTTGACTGTAGGATCTCTTGTTGGACTTCTTTAGAGAGGCCCATATAAAGGGATTGTACCCTTTTAAACTACGTCAAACAAAATAACTAACTCGAAATTTTGACTAGAAGTGATTGGAGAAATGATGGGCATGAGGGCGGTGGTTGCCCTCCAATCACTTTTAACTATTAAAGAAGGCACTAGCGCTTTCAATTAGCCTACCAACCGACTGAGCCCTTTTCGAAGTTTCTAAGACAACAAATGACCATCTTAAAATTTCTATCAGATGCGTTTCGGGAAAATACGACGTGTGTGTGTGTGTTGGGGGGAGGGGGTATTTGCATCCTGATCACTTTGACTCTTAAAAAGAGCAATGAGTCCTTTCGAAGTTTATATGACCACCATTTCTATAAAAACCTTATGTGTCCCCAAGGCGTAACTTACAACCCTAGACCTGAGGGCTACATGGGGGCGAGGGGGTATTCTCAAAGACATAATTTCTGGACCTTTCAACTAAACTGAACAAAATGGCTATCTCAAAAATTATGATCGAACGTGTTTGGGGAAATGATTGGTGTATGGGGGGGGCTGGATGACCTCCAATCACTTTTGATTGTTAAAAAGGCCAGTAGAACTTCTGATTACCAATCAAATGAGCCCCCTCTGAGGTTTATACGGACACCCTTTCTATAAAAAACCTTACATCCCCACAGGGCATAACTTACAACCCTTGCTCTGAGGTTGTTTTTTTTTGGGGGGGGTGTCATTCTCAAAGTCATAATTTCCTGACCTTTAAACTACGCTGAACAAAATGGCTATCTCAAAATTTTGATTGGATGTGTTTGGGAAGTGATTGACGTCGGGGAGGGGGAGCTGGTCGCCCTCCATGAGCTCTTTTGAAGTTCCTAGGATATTTCTTTCTATAAGAAGTGCCCTGGTCTAAAAAAACAATATACTGTGCCCACTTCGCTCTTTACTTAGGCAGCGCTATCGCGCTGCCTATGATATTTTGTCTTTAGATTTCAATTACACAGCAAAAGAAGTACCGATTAGACCAGGTAAGCCCCCCCCCCCCCCCTAAAATTCAGCCTATGGCACCCATGTGCAGGCAGGATGATTTTTGAATATATCTAGTCCTTCTCTAAACTATTCCAAGGTGTAGGAAATTGCACAAAGAGAAGTCTACATCTGTTATAATCTACGGAAGCAATCTTGCCCCCCCCCCGCTGATATATCACTCCCTTACTCATACAATTTCCAGCAGATGTGCATGTTCACTGTATATGCATCGTTATCATTCACGTTGGTCAAGTTTTTATTTTGCCCTAGGAGGTGAAAAATTGGTATATACTATATATAGTCAAATCATTTTGATAGTTAGTCAGACCTATATACTCTAAAAGTGAATAAACATTTTGCTATCAAAAAGCAAAGGCAGGCCACTTGCAAAATTATATTGGTTTAAGCCTAGAAGTGGGCTGTTGAAGAGAAAACATGTTAAGAAAACAATTCTACCTTCATAATATGTAGAATAATTGTAGTTACACATTTTCATTGCAATTCTACTATACTTTTAACCCCAATCACCTAATGTACAAATATGTAACCCAAACAATATATTTCCCATGTGTTTTTCCGTTTCTTGATTTCGTCACAGTTGATTCGATTTACGGGTACACCGGCTGGAACAAGAGTGACGCATGGCCAAATGCTTGGGAAATATTTAATTTGAGCTATGTGTTTTTACATTCGGTGGGGGGGGGGGTAAAGTGCAGTGAAATTGCAGTCGAAATGTGTTAACTACAATTTTTCTGCATATTAAGAAGTAAGAATTGTTTTCTTAGCACGTTTCCTTCTCAGCAGCCCCAATTGTAGGCTTATATCCAATAATCCATCCACGCCACATAGTATATAATTAAGAAAATTAAGGTCTCTATGCAAAAAAAATAGCAAAAGAATCAGAAAATTTCGCTAGCTAATTCCCGCATGCGTATGGCTATAGCGGTGACGATATAAGATGTCCATCATGTTGTTTCTCCAATGTCAGTAAACTTCTAGTAGCTAGCTAAGGAATTGAATATCATTTTTGTTTCTCTTTTTAGAGCATTGCGAACTAACCTTGTGGTTGATTAGTTTCCTTGGAAACAGGTGATTTTATTCTCTTTTTATAATAATATTTTTTAACGTAGAAACATAGCACAGACGTTTTGAAAGGGGCCTTGGTTTTAGAGTACCAATGCAAAATTTGTACAGTGGGCAAATGTTATAATGCATTTTTTTTTGTTACCGAAAAATTATATTTCCTACTTTTCACACGATTCTTCGGTTGTGTATATGCACATTTGGTCAATAAGGTGGGGGATGCCCATGGTCTTAATAAAATCCCAATAAACAAAACACAACTTTCATGTAGGATTTTTTTTCAAGCGGTTTTTGCGTATATTCGGCGCACAATATACCTTAACCGGAGGATCGGGGGAGTCATTAAATTACTTCATCAATTTAATGACGTAGCCACTTTATGGTAGATTGACTTATTAGTGGGCATGCGCCTAGAAAAGGGCTTCCATACGCGGCTCCCAGATTAAGAAGGACTCTCCGTATACTTTTCAGATAGTGTGCCTTATATCCGCTGTTTTGGCAAGAATAAAACCTATGAAAACATGGCACCTGAAACAAATCACACGCGGGTTGTTCTTTGGGAGTAAATTTACTGCTTTTATTTCTTCTAATAAAGAACTTTAACTTTTACAGCTTTAGGTAAGCCTGAAGATTAGCGGCTCTCCAGAAGGAGGTAAGCTAGAACAAAAAGAGATATTTTCAGATTGTTCATCTTATGCTCATTTTCATGGTCTTATTTGCCTTTTTGACAATTCATCCCCAGCCTCTCTCCCCTATATAGCCCGATGCCATATACAAAACAAAAACCATTAGATTCATTATTTTATGCTCCTTTTCAGCATAATAGTCGATACCTTGACAATGCACCCCCCCCCCCTTGATGGACGCATATGTAACCCTAATAATATTTTTTTTTCCATTGATTGATGCGTTGTAAAATCAGTTAGGCCTACTCTTTGTATGCTGAATCTTGGATAAAAATCACAGCATCGCATTCAGCCTGTTCATTAACCCTATTACGGAAGTTTCAAGTTCCTACCTGCAAAAAACACGAAATTTTACTTCTTTTTTTGAAAAATTTGATAACCTGTGGGTATCTATTTGTTTTGTTTTTTTCAGGTATGATCATATTGCTGTAGTGGTCGTAGAATATCAGGAGAGGGCTCACTGGAGCGGAAAATAAAAGTTCTACTTTCTTTTTTCAAATCACAAATGAGATCTTGACGCAGCTTTTAGGAAGTATTTACTATCTTCTATAAGGAATTCTTAATTTAATTTCAATATTAATTTGGATTCTGAAATTCATTAACGTGCTCCATCGAACACTAAAAGCGAATTTTTTTTACAGAATTTCAAACGGCACTGCTTATATATTTTACTGATTTATCTTGTATTCTAAGCTTGGACATTTATCTTCAAAGAAATTCATCTCAAGCTTTTAGTGAGACATACGGGAAATCCTCACCTTGATACGATTTGAAAATTAGGTATAAACTAGAGCTACTACTTATTTTTTGTGCCTTCCAAATCCATCAGGGCAAAACTTAAGTTTTTCCCATCATTCTGCGAGAGCTCCGTCAACCACCGAATGAACGGTGTTTATTTGGGACATTCGAGAGTAGATTGATAAAAGTTATAATTTTTGTTTTGTGTTTGTAAATTACATTAGAACAGG
This sequence comes from Artemia sinica, assembly GCA_027921565.1. Lineage (NCBI taxonomy): Eukaryota > Metazoa > Arthropoda > Branchiopoda > Anostraca > Artemiidae > Artemia > Artemia sinica. Next base: position 23,216,207 of record CM051274.1, read on the forward strand.
GGCGGGGGCTGTGCACAAAAATATACAAGTTTTACCGGGAAAACATTTCGTGGAACGTAGTCGCAAAATAGTCGACGTCCGTCAGTATTTAAAATCAAGAATAAGCAGCGGCTGCATTGACAAGCAGTTTTTCAATACAAAAAAAATAATAAGAATATATTTTTTTATTTATTTTGAGTCTCCTCCCTATTATCTTCGTATCGACAAACAGAAAGTGAAAACCTATTCAGATCGAAAGGAAAATGGAATAAACTATTTTTCTTTTCACTAGGAGACCAATTTTTTTTTAATTATTTAATATTCTGACTGATATTAAAAAAGTTGAGCAAATAAGTGAGTAATACATTGCGTAAATGTGATAAATGTTGTTTTCTTTCGGGCGTTACTATTAAATTTTGAGCGATCTTGCTTTGTAAACTGGTATATAGCAAGAAAAAAACGCTGTGTTAGCCCGAATTTATATTCATTTAAAAAAAAAGGTTTTTCCGAGGAAAGTAAAGAGCGAAGTTGAAATTTAAAACGAACTAAAATTATTATTTCACAGACTATTTAACATATATCAATAAAACTAATGCAAATAAATCAACTGGTAATATTTCCCTTTGTTTGTAGGATTACAGAAAACTAGCGCTTTACTGAAAACACAAAATAATACAGGAGTTTTGGTACGATAAAAGTAAACCTTTTAAGGACACTTTTAACACTATAAAAGTAAAGCATTTTTAGATTGTTGTTTTATTTATTTTTTCGTTTAATTTTGGCATCATTTTTGCACAATGAGCTCAGTTCAATGATTGACTGTCGTTTTGGATCTGAAAAGCACATTTCATAATTATTTTGTAGACAAGTTCGAAGTGAAAGAATCTTAGAAGTATTAGGACTGCAAACTCGCTTTTTAATTTGTATCAAAACTCCTCCGTTTTATATAGAGAAATAACTGGGTTTCCAGAGTATTACAATTTTTAGATGTATTATACTTTTCAATTTATAGTTTTTGTTTCTTATTTATAGTTTTTACATTTGAGTTTTTATCTTAATCCAAATTATTTCTTTTGCTTCTAATTTCTATAGACATGTTTTATCACCCTTAAGTCAAGTGACTTCAAAGAGATTTTAAAGCCATGGAAAAATTTTATATATTAAAAAAAAATAGCTCGACAACATTTTCCTCTTTCAAGCAAGCATTTTGTCTCCTACTTTATTTATCGTGTATTGTCTCTACCTCGACTCGTTTCCAAGTGTAATTTTACAAGTTTTACATGTATTATTCTTTTCAGTTTATAGTTTTTTTTTTCATTTAATGTTTTTTACATTTTAGTTTTTATCATAATTCCAAATTATTTCTTTTGCTTCTAATTTCTATAGACATGTTTTATTACCCTCACATCAAGTGACTTCAAAGAGATTTTAAAGTTATGGAGCAATTTTATAAAAAAAAAAAAAATAGCATGACAGTATTTTCCACTTTCAAACAAGCCTTTTGTCTCTTACTTTATTTATCGTTTACCAGGCGTAATTTTGTCATTTTCGACGTAACTTCCAAATTGTAATAGTCACCCGACGCCTGTAAGACTATACCCTGCATTCCTTTGCGTGTATCGCAATGACACCTGACTATAATATTAATTTTTAAAAATGTATTGTTAACGAAAGAAATTAGAGAGCGAACTTGAAAATTAAAACGAACATAAGTTATTGCTTTGTTTTTTACGCAACCTATATTTACAAAATCAGCATACTCATGATATTTTTCTACATTTGTAAGATTCTAAAAAAACTAGCATTATACTGAAAACACAAAATCGACGAAAAAAACAGGATGTTCTCTTAGAACCAGAAAATCCTTAAATAGCCAACAAAATATTAAATATTAGTTTATAATTTTTTCAATAGTCTTTCGAGGGTCATGATTTTTTGATAACATTTAGTATACAATTAAATCCTCGACATAACTCAAAGCTAAGTTTTCAGTAAAGCACTAGTATTTGAGAATTTTACAAATATAGGGAAACATCACAAGTCAGTTATTAGTTAGTTTTGTATGTTGCTTAAACTACAACGCAATGATTTATGTTCGTTTTAAGTTTCAATCTTGCTCTATTCTTTCATCCGAAAACCTTTTTTTTTATACTAACGATTGTTTGTTTTTAAGTTTCTTTTTAAATATGCATTAATAAAATTTACAAAATGGTCTTTCTTCAATTTAAGCCTAAAGAAATCAACATGAGTTTTTGTTAAAACATGGTTGTCTTTTTGTACTTGACGTCACGCTGAAGGTTTGCGGGGTCTTCTTCAAAACACACGGAAATTAATTTTTCATAATTCTGAAAATAGGCCTTTCATGTGATTCAGCGTCTTTTGAGAAATGTTTCTCACTAGACAGTTTAAAAAGTGTGTGCTATATTCGATTTTTTGCTTGGGTTGAGGTTTGCTCTTTACTAGGTTGCAGCTGCTGCTGCAGCCGTGATAGTATTTTTTTTATTCCTGGCTTTATCACTGTTTTGCTAGTCTATCTTAGTAAATCTCAATCTGGTAATCTTCAAGACTCGCATCTTTGTATACATACATAACTGACTAACATGTTAATGTTCGAAAATAAGGAAACTACTAAGTCTGCCAAAGCTCATCAAAGTTTACGTCTCCAAAAATTTCACATGAAATATGTGCAATCTTGAAGGGTCAGGGGCGAATCTCCAGCATTTTCATTTGGCAGTGGGGGGAGGGCAAGAGGGGTCCATATCCGGATATTCAAGTGGCATGGGAAATATAATAATTGTTTTCCACATTATTGGGGGGGGGCAACTGCCCACCCCCCCAAAAAAAAAAAAATAAGATGACGCCCCTTTGAGGGGTACATTATCATCGTTAACTTTGAGGAGGCAGATATAGAAAATTCGATTGTTTATGACATATCCAACTTCAATTACACTGTGCTTTTTTATGCAGCATAAGGTTCACTCATTTAGTTTAAAGCATCAAGAAAACATACGCAAAAAGTGTTTCAGCCATAAAAAGCATCTATTCTCAATATTGGAGCAGGATGAAAGTTTTCAAGATAGGAGACTTTAAACCTCAAATTAGCGGTTTTCGACCATGCAAATGGACTGGGTATCTTAGAATTTTCACTCACTTAATTTCAAAAATTCGAATTTTCAGCTCTTTTATCCTGGGGGAGATTTGGAAATGATATTGGTACCTTAAAGCTTATCCTGTGATAGTGTAGTGGACTGACCTCTGCTCAGCAATGCGGGGTCCGAGGTTTGACTCCTGGTGCCGCAAGGTCGGGCAATTTATTCTCAAAGTCTCAAGTAGAGGCTTTACAAGTACTAGATACAAATGCTAATAAGCTGCTTTGAATACGGCACATAATGCGAATGGCTTCAGGACATGTCCTATGTTTCCATCATCTATGCAGTATTTGAAAATAGCTTATTTATAATTTAGTTTCTATACCTGTAGTATAAATCTAAGATGGTCAATCAACCTGTTTAGGTAATTTAAACCAAAGGTTATTGTCTATCATTATCTTTTTGTTACAGATCTCAAGTTATCACTGCCAATAATATGGAAGAACCTTGTCATGTGACTGGTCTGACGTTGACTGAAAAATCAGCAATAAAAAAATCATGGGAAATTGTAATGGAAAATAAAGCCAAGCATGGCGTTGCCCTTTTCAAAGCGTAAGTTTATTTCCATTCCTGTATTTGTAAGTCTATATTTATTTGGGCTGTCCTTTGTTAGAAGAATGAAGGCAACACCTTCCATTGACTTCCAAAAGTTGCAGACAGACCTTGAGAAAGGGCTCCAGAACTGCTAAGAGGAATAATAATTCTGAGGTAAGACCTTTAGGAAAAATCGGGAAATTGAGGCCTAAATACACACATCGTGGTGATTGCAGGCACCTAGGATAAGGTCTACTGCTACCCTTCTAAAATTTGGCTCTGAAGCTTGTACCTCCTAACTTAAAGTATTATACTATGGTAGTATATTTCGCTAAAGCGAATCCTAATTTGCGCTGAATTTTGCTAAGAAGGTTTTGAGCTAGCTACGGAGTCAACTGCCAGCGATGAATAATGGTGGTATGTAGACTCCGGCGCCGCGCCGGCAGATCGACCGAACGCCGCCGACGAGGGGCCCGGTCGACCGCCGCTGAAGCGTCGCTACGCTGCCGCCTGCAGAGGTGGTGGCGTTCGGCTGACTTTAAATTAATTTTGCGGCAATTCTTTATTGCGTCAACCGCAACGTCTGAGCTTTTCTTTCTCGTGTGGTTTAGTATTTCGATTTTCCTGATTAGAAATCAAGCAGGGCTTGCACTATATCCGAATTTTTGGGTATTTCTCCGAAAATCTACGCGTCACCCCGAAAAAAATTTGGTTCCCCGAATCCCCGAAAATCACGCAATCACGGTGCCACCCCTAGCGATTTATCACCAGTGACTTTCCCTGCCAAATATTACTTTGCATACCATAATTCTTCACTACTCTCTTGTTCGTTAATTTTCGTTTCTTTTGTTACTTTGTATAAAAACCAGACAGATGCAATTGCACAGTTCTTCATATGTTGACAAAAAAAGTATCGTCTTCATGAAATGAGTTTAAATCATTTCGAATGCAGTTTCCCAGTTGCTATTTCTTACGTCATTCGTAGTCAAGAATTTTATTTTGAAGTTGAATAGAATTATAGAACGCACTCACTACTATACAGCTTCAGCCTTCAGTTGGATTTTGAAATTGATAGCCGACAGATTGTTTCTACAGCTGAATTGTAAATTTGCAGAATTTTTTTTTCTTTTGCAGTTTTTAGATAAGATTTTCTTAATGTTTAATACTCAATTGTTGAACGCCTGATAGATGAAAGAAAGTACAATCTTCTTTCTGAAAATTTTTACACCCCCCCCCCCCAAAAAAAAGCCCTTCTATTGAGACAAAATTTAGCTATAGACTAAGCTATGTAAAAGGTTGGGGAATTAAAGATTGAAACGGAAGTTACCACACAAATATGATTCATAAAAAATTGTAAATTATTGCCTATAGGGGGGGGAGGATAGGGGGCTATCATTTTTAAATGATAATACCTAATTTTTTTTTATTGAAAGCAGGGATGCCAAAACGATAATTATTTTTTTCATTTAAAGTGGAGACGGAAGAACATGATATCAGTAGAGAGCTATCTTATACTCCTACTGGGACTCCTTATATGGGCATAGAGTCATTAGTGAGAATGATTGCGTAATCGGTCAATGACCTCTTTCTCCATGACCTCTTTCTCCAGGTGTGTTTTTGGCACGCCCTCGGCGAATGTCAATGTTGTTATTGTTTCCGAGGCAAAATGCCAAGGCCAATGTTGTTTTGAACAGAGTCATTAGAGAGAACACGTGGTTAATGGGGTCAATGTTGTTGTTGTAAGTGCACACTCGAGGCAGATGTTATGATCCGGAAATAGTATTTGTTATTGTTATTCGAGCCAAATGTTATGAGGTTCCGAGAAACAGTATTTGTTGTTGTTTCCGAACCAGATGCTATGATCCGAAAATAGTATTTGTTATTGTTTCCGAGCCAAATGTTACGAGTTCCCGGGAAACAGCTACATCCCCCTTCTCAGCCAATCAGAGGGCTTTGTTTACATAACAATTCGACCTAGATATTTCGTATATAACGGGCATGCAATGCAATTCAATTATCAGAAAGTATTTTGACACAATTGATAAATTTGATGAATTAGAAGCATTGACAACCTCAATCTACCATGTAAGTTCCGTTTTTATTTTCAAAAGAATTTTCCATGGACACCCTCCAGTATATTCAGCTAAAACGCAAATATATTCCTTTACCCTCAAACCCCCCCCCCCCCAACAAACCATACAATCTTTATACTCAATGTAAATATATTCCTTTACCCTCACCCCCCCCCCCCAACAAACCATACAATCTTTATACTCAATGTAAATATATTCCTTTACCCTCAACCCCCCCCCCCCCCCCAACAAACTATACAAACATCATTATAATCAATGTAAATATATTCCTTTACCCTCAACCCCCCCCCCAACAAACTATACAATCCCAAATTTTCGCAAAAAGAAATAGCATTTCAATAAATTCCTTCCCTCTATATTTCCAGTTAAATCCCCCCCCCCAAATTCTCGCAAAAAGAAATACTTTTTTCGATAAATTCCTTCCCTTTATATTTCCACCTAAATCCCCCCCCCAAATTCACACAAAAGAAATAGCATTTCGATAAATTCCTTCCCTTTATATTTCCAGCTAAATCCCCCCCCCAACAAACCATACTCAATACAAAACGTAAATATATTCCTTTACCCTCAAAACCCCCCCCCCAAACCATACAATCTTTATAGTCAATGTAAATATATTCCTTTACCCTCAAAACCTACCCCCCCCACCCCCCCCCCACACCACAACAAACTATACAATCCCAAATTCTCGCAAAAAGAAATAGCATTTCGTTAAATTCTTTCCTTTTATATTTCCAGCTAAAAGCGATCACTTACTTTTGTCAATCTTTAATGAAAATGCCGTTCTGTAAGCCTTATCAACTTCTGCATATCTCTTAGCTATCAACCGCTCTGGTTTTGACACATGGCTCTATGCAAGGTTAAAATTAGCATGTCATCCCCTCTTTCTGGTTTGTTTACAAACGCGACAGCCAAAGAGTTCTTCCGTCAAAATTAAAATGGTTTTAAGCAATAATTAGATTGTAGTTTCGTAACCTCTATGGAAGGAGAGAAAGAGATTATTTTCAAATTAAGATCTAACAATATTTTTTAGGATATTATGTGAGAGGGGGGGAGGGCAATACCTTCAATTCTATTGCCATCATTGTAAAATGAAAACAAACTGTTTCTTCGCTTGAGAAGTAAGAGGGGTGATTCGCTGTGTAGATAGGTATACCCTTTGACAAGAAAATTAATGTGTAAATATATGCGTTGCGTCTATAGGCATGCTTTTAATTTTTTTCAGGCTTTCTTTCGATAAAGTTTCTTCTATATTCCCAGGAGGGGTGCGTGAAAATTATGCATTTTAACTTTGATATGCAAGCCTAGAGAGAAAAGTCTTTAGGAGTTGCATAAAGCTTATATTATGTGTAAATTGAATAGCATTTTAACCTATGTTTGCAAAATATAGGCCTACAGGTCGATGGGTTAACGATCTAATTTAAAGCATATAGACTGGAACATTTAAATGGTAAAAATAGAAACAATGATTTCTATCCTATTGCTATAGACTACTGATTGTCTAATAAAAACGTTTGATTTCTAAGTCAACTATATTTCTCGCGAAATTTTTACTTTATGCTTTACTGAAAAGATACTTTTCTAAACAAAATTGTAGTTAATAACTTTCTTTCTGTAAAAAGGGGGAAATTATTTTGATTTGATTTTTCTTCTCTTCTTTAAGACAAATTATGAAGAATTTGCGGGCACTGCATTGATGAGACCTATGTCTGACGCAAATAGCGAAGAATGCGTGCCCCCTTCTTCCAAGAAAGCGAGGGCCAATAATGCACCCCCTGCCATGCAATATGATCGCTGGCCAAAACCCCCCAGCTCCACACTGCCTGCCCAAGTGCAGCCACCTACGCAAGCCACTCTTAATCGAGCCTCAGTTATACAATATGCTCCTCGGCCGAAACCCCCCAGCTCCACTGATTTTCAGAGTTTAGGTTGCTTTCGACAAAGATTTCTCCTTACATACGGGAAATTTCCACAAGATGATTGATCCATGGCCCTTCTAAATGTGATAGAAGCTACTACACCCTGCTTCAATCTCTTTTACATATTCAAACTGAATTCTCGTATAATAATGCTTTGAGTTATTCCTCAGATAATTGACCCCTCTAAATATTTACTCAGAGGAGCGAGTGCTGAAATGTAAAACGTTACCTATTTGCCTATCATTTTCACAGTTTTCAAGTTGAGATCCTTGAACACACTCCCTCCTTCTCAGTTTATTCTATGAAAGTGAGCTGTATTTGTTAGAGTTTCAGAATCATTACATATTTATTTAATTTAAGCACTTTTTTTCAGATATAATAATGTTTGGTGTGATTGACACGGAATATATTGGTCTGAAATATTCCTCAACTGGCATCATTTTCGAAGCAGCTTTCTTACTCCTAGACAACCAACGACGTGAAATTCATTGCTATAAATGGAACATCAGATACAATATGTATAAGTACGAGAAAAACAGATGGCGTCCTACACTAAATTTTATAAATCGAAATGGCTTTTACGCTAAAACCATACGAGCACATAATGAAAATGGCTATAAAATACAACATGTACAAGAAGAAATTCAGGAAATATGCAGTTTTTTCGGTGTGCAAGCTGTTTATGTTAAGGGAAACGTGCCAACTGATAAACTCTTGCTAGAAAAATGTGATAAAAACATAGCATTATTCAATTTAGAAGACTTCAAATGTAAGAAGTACCCGCATTCAGTCCATGACCCAGAAGATGAAGTTAGATATTTCGCTCAGTGGATACCGGAAAAGGTACCTGACATGGAAAAATGCATCAGATATCCAAAGTCCTAAACTTGCTCCTCCTCATATCAAATGGATTAAGCTTCTTTTTTAATATGTCATTATTTTTTCAAATGTTTTTAAATATGTTTAAGCAATAAATATCTTAAGCCTCAACCGTTTTTATTCTCCAGAAAAATCCGTCGCCATGAAAATTATACTTTCAGATTCAACAGGTCAGGGAAAAAGCTCTCAGGCTCAGCATGTAGGAGAACCCTAAATGCTCATCCCTAAAAAGGTAAGTTAACCCTAAACGCTTAAAGAATTTCTCTGAAATCCCACTTTCAGATTCAACATGTAGGAGAACCCTAAATGCTCATCCCTAAAAAGGTAAGTTAACCCTAAACGCATAAAGAATTTCTCTGAAATTACACTTTCAGATCCAACAGGTCAGGGAACACACTTTCAGGTTCAGCATGTAGGAGAACCCTAAATGCTCATCCCTAAAAAAAGGTAAGTTAACCCTAAACGCTTAAAGAATTTCTCTGAAATCCCACTTTCAGATTCAACATGTAGGAGAACCCTAAATGCTCATCCCTAAAAAGGTAAGTTAACCCTAAACGCATAAAGAATTTCTCTGAAATTACACTTTCAGATCCAACAGGTCAGAGAACACACTTTCAGGTTCAGCATGTAGGAGAACCCTAAATGCTCATCCCTAAAAAAAGGTAAGTTAACCCTAAACGCTTAAAGAATTTCTCTGAAATCCCACTTTCAGATTCAACATGTAGGAGAACCCTAAATGCTCATCCCTAAAAAGGTAAGTTAACCCTAAACGCATAAAGAATTTCTCTGAAATTACACTTTCAGATCCAACAGGTCAGGGAAAAAGCTTTCAGGTTCAGCATGTAGGAGAACCCTAAATGCTCATCCCTAAAAAGGTAAGTTAACCCTAAACGCTTAAAGAATTTCTCTGAAATCCCACTTTCAGATTCAACATGTAGGAGAACCCTAAATGCTCATCCCTAAAAAGGTAAGTTAACCCTAAACGCATAAAGAATTTCTCTGAAATTACACTTTCAGATCCAACAGGTCAGGGAAAAAGCTTTCAGGTTCAGCATGTAGGAGAACCCTAAATGCTCATCCCTAAAAAAAGGTAAGTTAACCCTAAACGCTTAAAGAATTTCTCTGAAATCCCACTTTCAGATTCAACATGTAGGAGAACCCTAAATGCTCATCCCTAAAAAGGTAAGTTAACCCTAAACGCATAAAGAATTTCTCGGAAATCACACTTTCAGGTTAGATCAGGTAGGACCCCGACCCCACTACCACAACCCAAAGGGTTCCAACCCCCCATACCCCGACCCCGAAGGAAGCCCTCCGGTCCTCATAGGTTCCCCAAGCACCCAAAAGACCACCGGGCTCCCAAAGGACCCCCGGACCCCAAAGGCCCACACCCGGTCCCCAAAGGTCCACCGGACTCCCAAAGGACCAATCGACCCTCAAATACCCCCTCCCAGACCCCCAAAGGCCCTCTCCAGGCCTCCCAAAGACCCACCGGGGACCCAAAAGACCACCGGGCTCCCAAAGAGTCCTCCGGACCCCAAAAGGCCCCTGAGTCCCCATTTTTTAATACTTTTTATGGCTTTATTATATCTTTTCAGGACAAAACTATTTTCTTAATGTCCATCCTAAACCCATTTTACAAGTTGAAGTACCCATCCCTCAACATTACTTTACAGCTCTTGAATGCTCCAACACCAAGCAATACTTTTCAAAGGCATTTCAGAACAAGTTCCTTTCTTAATGTTCCTCCTAAACCCATTTTACAAGTTGAATTCCTCATCCTTTTTACCATAACTTTAGTATACTACTTTTTTGAATGCTCCAACACCAGGCAATACTTCTCAAATGACATTTCAGAAACTAATTTTCACATTGATGTGAAGGAAAGTTCAAGCTCTTTTCCTAACTTTCCATATGAAAAGAAATAAGTTACATATCAATTCAATTTTTTCAAGAAAAAATTTAAATTTTCCACTTCAGTTCAGATTTTTCTCAAAGAGATGGAAAAATTTAAAATTACTGTTCTAAATTTTTCATAGAAGATGCAAAAGTTATACGTTGATCATGAAAACTTAACTCAAGTCTGAATTTTACTAAAGAACTTACAGTTCAATTCTAATTTCTCCAGAGAAAATAAAAATCTTCCTCTGCAGTTCATAATTTTACAAAGACACAAAGAAATTTTAATTTCTCCTCTGAATTTTTGTAGAGGAAAGAAAAAGTTATAGTTCAATTTTAATTTTTTTTCAAAGAAAATGAGAAATCTCCTACTTTTTAATAAACATTCTAAGTGCTTAATATGCTAACGTTCCCTAAGATAATAGAAATATAACAAAGTAATGCATAAAATATTTTTATTGAAGTAACAACATAAAAATATGTTACAGATTTTATTTTACATTATTAACATCACTGAACAGCATTGAACATTCTGAATCTGTCCCATAAAATAATCTATCGAGTTCTCTCTCTCCTGACACTAGAGTTACTCACTTCTCTTAGTTCATAAACACTAGAATAATCATTCATCCATTTTGAGTCATATGCAATTTCCACTGGGAATACCACCTACTGATTCAATACACCTTTCATCATAGGTATTATTTGACTCATTGACTATATGATCAATAGTAGTAATAATGCTCACTTGTGCTTCATTTTCCAATCAATTCTTCATTACATTCCTTAGTAATATTGTCTACCAATGCTCTTTTTATTTTACCAGCAATTTCACTATCTATTATCACATTATTTTTACAGAGGCAACAGTTTTGGCACGTTGACAAGATATGATTTATAATGTTGGTGCAGCCGTAGGCTCTTCTTTTCTTTACTGATTTCATTCGAATGCTAACACCGGAAAGATGACAATAAGATCTATCAACAGCTAACATGTTACCAGAACCATTAGCTAGAAGTTGCCCATCTTCATCAACTATTAATTTTAAGTTGGCATTCTCTTTGAGCACTAACTTCTCTGGAAATGATACTTTCACATATCCACCTTTTGAATGATGAAAATTCTTGACTATGCCAAAGGAATTTAACTCCTCACTGTCATGACAACGTAGGCACACATTCCCAATAAGATCTCCACTACTACTTGTCCCATAGTTCAAATATATCTCTTTTTCAGCATTCAAGGCAACAATGACTTTATCATGTGCACACACTTTCCTCGAATAATTCATTTTCACGTCTTTTTTAAAAATATGTTTAGGTGTTTATCCCTCCAATGGTAAAAAATGACTGATTTAACACATGTAATAAACTCGATAGTCTCGATAACCTACCATGGAGTACCACTGGGAAAGCCGCTCCCAATGTAAGAGCAGCCGTAGAGCACGCTTGCTACACCCGCAAGCATGCTTAGTGAGAGAAAAATACAAAGTCGACCGGGGGGGGGATTTTCCGGCGAGTATGGTTAGGTTAGACTAGATTAAGTTAGGTTAGATTAGGTAATGTCATGTTAGGTAAGTTCGCTTAGGTTAGCTAAGTAAGGCTAGGCTAGCTAGTAAACATCTCTCCATGTTTAAGTTAGGTTAGGCTAGATTAAGTTATGGTAGGTTAAGTTAGGTTAGGTTAGCCTACGTACGCGTCAGGTTAGGTTAGGTTAGAGGTTAGGTTTCTCCACGTTTAAGTTAGAGGTTAGGTTTCTCCACGTTTAAGTTAGGTTAGATTAGGTTAGCTTATCTTGAGTGCTCATGATAAGGTAACCTAATCTAACCTAACTTAAACGTGGAGAAACCTAACCTCTAACTTAAACGTGGAGAAACCTAACCTCTAACCTAACCTAACCTGACGCGTACGTAGGCTAACCTAACCTAACTTAACCTACCATAACTTAATCTAGCCTAACCTAACTTAAACATGGAGAGATGTTTACTAGCTAGCCTAGCCTTACTTAGCTAATTTAAGCGAACTTACCTAACATGACATTACCTAATCTAACCTAACTTAATCTAGTCTAACCTAACCATACTCGCCGGAAAATCCCCCCCCGGTCGACTTTGTATTTTTCTCTCACTAAGCATGCTTGCGGGTGTAGCAAGCGTGCTCTACGACTGCTCTTACATTGGGAGCGGCTTTCCCAGTGGTACTCCATGGTAGGTTATCGAGACTATCGAGTTTATTACATGTGTTAAATCAGTCATTTTTTACCATTGGAGGGATAAACACCTAAACATATTTTTAAAAAAGACGTGAAAATGAATTATTCGAGGAAAGTGTGTGCACATGATAAAGTCATTGTTGCCTTGAATGCTGAAAAAGAGATATATTTGAACTATGGGACAAGTAGTAGTGGAGATCTTATTGGGAATGTGTGCCTACGTTGTCATGACAGTGAGGAGTTAAATTCCTTTGGCATAGTCAAGAATTTTCATCATTCAAAAGGTGGATATGTGAAAGTATCATTTCCAGAGAAGTTAGTGCTCAAAGAGAATGCCAACTTAAAATTAATAGTTGATGAAGATGGGCAACTTCTAGCTAATGGTTCTGGTAACATGTTAGCTGTTGATAGATCTTATTGTCATCTTTCCGGTGTTAGCATTCGAATGAAATCAGTAAAGAAAAGAAGAGCCTACGGCTGCACCAACATTATAAATCATATCTTGTCAACGTGCCAAAACTGTTGCCTCTGTAAAAATAATGTGATAATAGATAGTGAAATTGCTGGTAAAATAAAAAGAGCATTGGTAGACAATATTACTAAGGAATGTAATGAAGAATTGATTGGAAAATGAAGCACAAGTGAGCATTATTACTACTATTGATCATATAGTCAATGAATCAAATAATACCTATGATGAAAGGTGTATTGAATCAGTAGGTGGTATTCCCAGTGGAAATTGCATATGACTCAAAATGGATGAATGATTATTCTAGTGTTTATGAACTAAGAGAAGTGAGTAACTCTAGTGTCAAGAGAGAGAGAACTCGATAGATTATTTTATGGGACAGATTCAGAATGTTCAATGCTGTTCAGTGATGTTAATAATGTAAAATAAAATCTGTAACATATTTTTATGTTGTTACTTCAATAAAAATATTTTATGCATTACTTTGTTATATTTCTATTATCTTAGGGAACGTTAGCATATTAAGCACTTAGAATGTTTATTAAAAAGTAGGAGATTTCTCATTTTCTTTGAAAAAAAATTAAAATTGAACTATAACTTTTTCTTTCCTCTACAAAAATTCAGAGGAGAAATTAAAATTTCTTTATGTCTTTGTAAAATTATGAACTGCAGAGGAAGATTTTTATTTTCTCTGGAGAAATTAGAATTGAACTGTAAGTTCTTTAGTAAAATTCAGACTTGAGTTAAGTTTTCATGATCAACGTATAACTTTTGCATCTTCTATGAAAAATTTAGAACAGTAATTTTAAATTTTTCCATCTCTTTGAGAAAAATCTGAACTGAAGTGGAAAATTTAAATTTTTTCTTGAAAAAATTGAATTGATATGTAACTTATTTCTTTTCATATGGAAAGTTAGGAAAAGAGCTTGAACTTTCCTTCACATCAATGTGAAAATTAGTTTCTGAAATGTCATTTGAGAAGTATTGCCTGGTGTTGGAGCATTCAAAAAAGTAGTATACTAAAGTTATGGTAAAAAGGATGAGGAATTCAACTTGTAAAATGGGTTTAGGAGGAACATTAAGAAAGGAACTTGTTCTGAAATGCCTTTGAAAAGTATTGCTTGGTGTTGGAGCATTCAAGAGCTGTAAAGTAATGTTGAGGGATGGGTACTTCAACTTGTAAAATGGGTTTAGGATGGACATTAAGAAAATAGTTTTGTCCTGAAAAGATATAATAAAGCCATAAAAAGTATTAAAAAATGGGGACTCAGGGGCCTTTTGGGGTCCGGAGGACTCTTTGGGAGCCCGGTGGTCTTTTGGGTCCCCGGTGGGTCTTTGGGAGGCCTGGAGAGGGCCTTTGGGGGTCTGGGAGGGGGTATTTGAGGGTCGATTGGTCCTTTGGGAGTCCGGTGGACCTTTGGGGACCGGGTGTGGGCCTTTGGGGTCCGGGGGTCCTTTGGGAGCCCGGTGGTCTTTTGGGTGCTTGGGGAACCTATGAGGACCGGAGGGCTTCCTTCGGGGTCGGGGTATGGGGGGTTGGAACCCTTTGGGTTGTGGTAGTGGGGTCGGGGTCCTACCTGATCTAACCTGAAAGTGTGATTTCCGAGAAATTCTTTATGCGTTTAGGGTTAACTTACCTTTTTAGGGATGAGCATTTAGGGTTCTCCTACATGTTGAATCTGAAAGTGGGATTTCAGAGAAATTCTTTAAGCGTTTAGGGTTAACTTACCTTTTTTTAGGGATGAGCATTTAGGGTTCTCCTACATGCTGAACCTGAAAGCTTTTTCCCTGACCTGTTGGATCTGAAAGTGTAATTTCAGAGAAATTCTTTATGCGTTTAGGGTTAACTTACCTTTTTAGGGATGAGCATTTAGGGTTCTCCTACATGTTGAATCTGAAAGTGGGATTTCAGAGAAATTCTTTAAGCGTTTAGGGTTAACTTACCTTTTTAGGGATGAGCATTTAGGGTTCTCCTACATGCTGAACCTGAAAGCTTTTTCCCTGACCTGTTGGATCTGAAAGTGTAATTTCAGAGAAATTCTTTATGCGTTTAGGGTTAACTTACCTTTTTAGGGATGAGCATTTAGGGTTCTCCTACATGTTGAATCTGAAAGTGGGATTTCAGAGAAATTCTTTAAGCGTTTAGGGTTAACTTACCTTTTTTTAGGGATGAGCATTTAGGGTTCTCCTACATGCTGAACCTGAAAGTGTGTTCCCTGACCTGTTGGATCTGAAAGTGTAATTTCAGAGAAATTCTTTATGCGTTTAGGGTTAACTTACCTTTTTAGGGATGAGCATTTAGGGTTCTCCTACATGTTGAATCTGAAAGTGGGATTTCAGAGAAATTCTTTAAGCGTTTAGGGTTAACTTACCTTTTTTTAGGGATGAGCATTTAGGGTTCTCCTACATGCTGAACCTGAAAGTGTGTTCCCTGACCTGTTGGATCTGAAAGTGTAATTTCAGAGAAATTCTTTATGCGTTTAGGGTTAACTTACCTTTTTAGGGATGAGCATTTAGGGTTCTCCTACATGTTGAATCTGAAAGTGGGATTTCAGAGAAATTCTTTAAGCGTTTAGGGTTAACTTACCTTTTTAGGGATGAGCATTTAGGGTTCTCCTACATGCTGAACCTGAGAGCTTTTTCCCTGACCTGTTGAATCTGAAAGTATAATTTTCATGGCGACGGATTTTTCTGGAGAATAAAAACGGTTGAGGCTTAAGATATTTATTGCTTAAACATATTTAAAAACATTTGAAAAAATAATGACATATTAAAAAAAGAAGCTTAATCCATTTGATATGAGGAGGAGCAAGTTTAGGACTTTGGATATCTGATGCATTTTTCCATGTCAGGTACCTTTTCCGGTATCCACTGAGCGAAATATCTAACTTCATCTTCTGGGTCATGGACTGAATGCGGGTACTTCTTACATTTGAAGTCTTCTAAATTGAATAATGCTATGTTTTTATCACATTTTTCTAGCAAGAGTTTATCAGTTGGCACGTTTCCCTTAACATAAACAGCTTGCACACCGAAAAAACTGCATATTTCCTGAATTTCTTCTTGTACATGTTGTATTTTATAGCCATTTTCATTATGTGCTCGTATGGTTTTAGCGTAAAAGCCATTTCGATTTATAAAATTTAGTGTAGGACGCCATCTGTTTTTCTCGTACTTATACATATTGTATCTGATGTTCCATTTATAGCAATGAATTTCACGTCGTTGGTTGTCTAGGAGTAAGAAAGCTGCTTCGAAAATGATGCCAGTTGAGGAATATTTCAGACCAATATATTCCGTGTCAATCACACCAAACATTATTATATCTGAAAAAAAGTGCTTAAATTAAATAAATATGTAATGATTCTGAAACTCTAACAAATACAGCTCACTTTCATAGAATAAACTGAGAAGGAGGGAGTGTGTTCAAGGATCTCAACTTGAAAACTGTGAAAATGATAGGCAAATAGGTAACGTTTTACATTTCAGCACTCGCTCCTCTGAGTAAATATTTAGAGGGGTCAATTATCTGAGGAATAACTCAAAGCATTATTATACGAGAATTCAGTTTGAATATGTAAAAGAGATTGAAGCAGGGTGTAGTAGCTTCTATCACATTTAGAAGGGCCATGGATCAATCATCTTGTGGAAATTTCCCGTATGTAAGGAGAAATCTTTGTCGAAAGCAACCTAAACTCTGAAAATCAGTGGAGCTGGGGGGTTTCGGCCGAGGAGCATATTGTATAACTGAGGCTCGATTAAGAGTGGCTTGCGTAGGTGGCTGCACTTGGGCAGGCAGTGTGGAGCTGGGGGGTTTTGGCCAGCGATCATATTGCATGGCCGGGGGTGCATTATTGGCCCTCGCTTTCTTGGAAGAAGGGGGCACGCATTCTTCGCTATTTGCGTCAGACATAGGTCTCATCAATGCAGTGCCCGCAAATTCTTCATAATTTGTCTTAAAGAAGAGAAGAAAAATCAAATCAAAATAATTTCCCCCTTTTTACAGAAAGAAAGTTATTAACTACAATTTTGTTTAGAAAAGTATCTTTTCAGTAAAGCATAAAGTAAAAATTTCGCGAGAAATATAGTTGACTTAGAAATCAAACGTTTTTATTAGACAATCAGTAGTCTATAGCAATAGGATAGAAATCATTGTTTCTATTTTTACCATTTAAATGTTCCAGTCTATATGCTTTAAATTAGATCGTTAACCCATCGACCTGTAGGCCTATATTTTGCAAACATAGGTTAAAATGCTATTCAATTTACACATAATATAAGCTTTATGCAACTCCTAAAGACTTTTCTCTCTAGGCTTGCATATCAAAGTTAAAATGCATAATTTTCACGCACCCCTCCTGGGAATATAGAAGAAACTTTATCGAAAGAAAGCCTGAAAAAAATTAAAAGCATGCCTATAGACGCAACGCATATATTTACACATTAATTTTCTTGTCAAAGGGTATACCTATCTACACAGCGAATCACCCCTCTTACTTCTCAAGCGAAGAAACAGTTTGTTTTCATTTTACAATGATGGCAATAGAATTGAAGGTATTGCCCTCCCCCCCTCTCACATAATATCCTAAAAAATATTGTTAGATCTTAATTTGAAAATAATCTCTTTCTCTCCTTCCATAGAGGTTACGAAACTACAATCTAATTATTGCTTAAAACCATTTTAATTTTGACGGAAGAACTCTTTGGCTGTCGCGTTTGTAAACAAACCAGAAAGAGGGGATGACATGCTAATTTTAACCTTGCATAGAGCCATGTGTCAAAACCAGAGCGGTTGATAGCTAAGAGATATGCAGAAGTTGATAAGGCTTACAGAACGGCATTTTCATTAAAGATTGACAAAAGTAAGTGATCGCTTTTAGCTGGAAATATAAAAGGAAAGAATTTAACGAAATGCTATTTCTTTTTGCGAGAATTTGGGATTGTATAGTTTGTTGTGGTGTGGGGGAAGGTGGGGGGGGGTAGGTTTTGAGGGTAAAGGAATATATTTACATTGACTATAAAGATTGTATGGTTTGGGGGGGGGGGTTTGAGGGTAAAGGAATATATTTACGTTTTGTATTGAGTATGGTTTGTTGGGGGGGGGATTTAGCTGGAAATATAAAGGGAAGGAATTTATCGAAATGCTATTTCTTTTGTGTGAATTTGGGGGGAGGGATTTAGGTGGAAATATAAAGGGAAGGAATTTATCGAAAAAAAGTATTTCTTTTTGCGAGAATTTGGGGGGGGGGATTTAACTGGAAATATAGAGGGAAGGAATTTATTGAAATGCTATTTCTTTTTGCGAAAATTTGGGATTGTATAGTTTGTTGGGGGGGGGGTTGAGGGTAAAGGAATATATTTACATTGATTATAATGATGTTTGTATAGTTTGTTGGGGGGGGTTGAGGGTAAAGGAATATATTTACATTGAGTATAAAGATTGTATGGTTTGTTGGGGGGGGGGTTGAGGGTAAAGGAATATATTTACATTGAGTATAAAGATTGTATGGTTTGTTGGGGGGGGGGGGTTTGAGGGTAAAGGAATATATTTGCGTTTTAGCTGAATATACTGGAGGGTGTCCATGGAAAATTCTTTTGAAAATAAAAACGGAACTTACATGGTAGATTGAGGTTGTCAATGCTTCTAATTCATCAAATTTATCAATTGTGTCAAAATACTTTCTGATAATTGAATTGCATTGCATGCCCGTTATATACGAAATATCTAGGTCGAATTGTTATGTAAACAAAGCCCTCTGATTGGCTGAGAAGGGGGATGTAGCTGTTTCCCGGGAACTCGTAACATTTGGCTCGGAAACAATAACAAATACTATTTTCGGATCATAGCATCTGGTTCGGAAACAACAACAAATACTGTTTCTCGGAACCTCATAACATTTGGCTCGAATAACAATAACAAATACTATTTCCGGATCATAACATCTGCCTCGAGTGTGCACTTACAACAACAACATTGACCCCATTAACCACGTGTTCTCTCTAATGACTCTGTTCAAAACAACATTGGCCTTGGCATTTTGCCTCGGAAACAATAACAACATTGACATTCGCTGAGGGCGTGCCAAAAACACACCTGGAGAAAGAGGTCATGGAGAAAGAGGTCATTGACCGATTACGCAATCATTCTCACTAATGACTCTATGCCCATATAAGGAGTCCCAGTAGGAGTATAAGATAGCTCTCTACTGATATCCAATTCCCTGGGAAACCATTGAAATATTTTGATAGATCCAGGGCCCCCCATTGGGACTTGTTCATTGTCTTGTTATTTTACGATTTCTCATAGGCTACTGGCCTAATTTGGCTTTTGTGTGTGCTCCCTTTTAATTAGATTCTTTGGATCTTATTGAATGCCACGGCGAATCTATGACTCAGTTTTCCAATAATTTGAGGTATATCTGAATAGTTTCGACATTTTTTGTCTTTGTACCTCTTTACTCATACCCTCAATTTTTTTTCAAGGAACACTAAGCTGTTTAACGTTATTTTGCGTGTTTATTTGAACCATATAGTGACCTAGTTATTTCTAAGTAAATTATTTTTTTAATGTAAAGCTGAGGCGGTATCCTATCAAGGTGGTATCATGAGGGGGGGGACGTATTACATTTAAATGATAATATCTCGATTTTTTTTTTTGAAAGCAGGGATGCTAAAAAGTTAATTTTTTTTAATTCAAAGCAGAGACGGGATCCTATCACGTTGGTATCCAGGGGGGGGGGGGTTAGGTAGCTATCATATTTAAATGATAATACCTCGAATTTTTATTATTTTTTTTGAAAGCAGGGATGCCAATAAGTTAATTATTTTTTTTTTATTTGAAGCAGAGACGGTATCCTATCAAGATGGTATCCAGAGGGGGGCATAGGGAGTTATTATATTTAAGTGACAGTACCTTGATTTTTTTTTTATTGAAAGCAGGGATGCAAAAAGTTGAAAAGTTGACAAAAATTAACAAGATTTTCGTGAGTTATACTTGACACACCACTTGTATAGTTTTATCGTCCAAAGGGAAAGGGACACATGCGTCCAACCCGTTTTTTTCTTATTGATGAAACGAATTTACTTTGAAGACATTCATTCATAAGTACCAGGCAGATTCACACTAAAACGAATCGGTGTGGCGGAAGCGACATCGACATCCTCACCTAACGTTGCGCTTGAGTGACAATGGCGCCCTTGGTCCAGTGCCCAAGTTACATTAAAAGGCCAGGTCATAATAAAAGCTTTCAATTTTGGAGGTTCAAGGAGGAGTCTTTGACAGTCTGATGACCTCAGGGTACTAGATATTGCAAAGTTCTTACGTATCTACAGTGGTTTAAAAAATTCGATCACCCCACAAATGATGACCAAAAATATGCACAAATATAACAAATGTAACATTTAGAATATTATAACACTTTTTTCAAAGCTTTGAAGAAAAGCACAAATGGCTAAATACCCCTAACTACGCTTGAAAGCTATTATAAAAAGAAACTCTTTGGAGATTTCCATGGATATGACCATAGCAGCAGCTTTGAGCCTGGATGGGGATCAAAGAGGAGTCTTTGAGTATTTTGACCACAGGTGACTTATTGTTGCGACTTTCTTAAATTTGGTAATTTTTGTGAGCATTTGGAAGTCAAAGCTTAAACTCAATAACTGATACTAAGTCTCCTAACATTTTGCTTCGATTAAAAGTGACGAACTAGGAAGAAAATCTCAACATCTTCCTGGAGCTAATTCAGTCTGCATATTATTTCATTTAATTACATTTAGAACGGATGAGCTTTTCATTTTTTACCTAAGAAAATAGCTGGCACTTCTTTTTTCTTCATACCGAATAAACCATTAAGTGTTTTTTGTTTTATTGTAATTGAAGTGTTCTCATGTGAAGTGTTCACTATATATTTTTCAATTTGATAAATATACTCCTTTTAGATGCAGTTTATAATATAGCTGATATTAGGTATTTATGAGTTTACAATTTGGAATGAATCCCCAAAAGAAACAATGAATAATATTCAAAAGAGCAGCCAAAAGCAATAAAAAAGCAGCAGTTCAGCCTTAGCCTGCATGACATATATTCTATAAAGAAGCCAAAAAAACTTTAAAATGTATTTTTTTTAAATTTTTATTAAAAGCCAGGTTTTAATACAAGGAAGGCTTTTTAAGAATCCAAAAGAGCAAAAAAAAAAAAAAACAATCAATATCAAAGTGGTCCATTTCAACTGTTTTAAAGGCGACAAAACAGATATAGGCAAAGGGCATTATCAGAAAATTAAGCTTCTAAGTTCAAAATTATATTCAAAGTTAATACCCAGATAACTGACAAATTTTGTGATACGGTATTTGAAGTTTTGTATGCAGTAATGCTCGATGAAAAAAACTACTAATTTTGATAATTATTTATGTTAAGAATACATAGCTAATGGATACTTCAACTATTATGCAAGGGTTCTAAAACGCCACTGCCATTTCGTTTCTACCAGATTTCTACTTCTCTTGATGAATAACGAAGAAGACCAGTTTCAAGCCAGCGACTAGTGAATTTTTGAACTCATGAATAGGCTCGAATCTGTCGTAAATTTAAGCTGTGATTTGAGAAAGACTAATAGAAAGATTAATGTTTGCGGTCAACATTGATCGCGCCCGGCGCGCCGCCGACATCTTACCGGCGGTGCGGCGGCGGCGTATTGTTTTTTGCCCCGCCGCCGCCGGTCTTCCCTCATTGGCGCGGCGCCGGGGGGTATGTGTTATTTAAGTTTAGGCAAGGAAAAATATTGAAAGATTTGACAAAACGAACGAAATAATTTTCTCATAGTATTCCATGTACAGTACCTCCCTTCAATACTTTGACAGATGAAAATAGGCACTTCTTAAATTTATTCTGCAAAAATTATTTCATTTTTCTACTCTCTTAAAAAACTAATCTGAGCTGCGTCATCTAAAACGTGATAATATGTGAATTAAAACATATTTAAGTAATGCATGAAAATACTATGCGAATTCAATTGTATCCTTTAACTTTGATTGCATTGTGTTTGTTTTGTTAAGAAATAAATCATTTTGGAGAGGTTGATTCCATGACGAAAAAAATATTTATGTGACAAAAAATAGCAGATCAGGTAAAAAATAAAAGAAAAAACCTAGTTAAATTTAAACGACTTTTTACAGACGATCATGTATATCAAAAGATCAAGAATGACTGAAATTTACCTCAATAAAAATATGGGATCCTCCTTCTGAGCAAAATTTGATGATCCCATATATTCCTAGCCCCAATTAAGGTCTACTTCCAAGTTGGAATAGACCTTAACTGGTCTCATTGTTAAGTAACAGTGTTTTTTTTTTAAACATCGAGTTTCAGCTTATACTATTTTGAAAATTTATTTTCAAATAGTAAATTTATTTTCAATTTTCAAATATTATTTTGAACGCTATTAAAAAAATCATTTGAAATGAAACAAAAGAGTGAAGTTAAAATTTCAAGCGAACAGAAACTACCTCTATATTCGGAGGTTGCCATCTCATATTCCCCCCACTTGTTATGCTAAAATATCAATATTTCACACATACCGTACTCTTAATCCATAAGAAGCTGAATTTTAACATGTAAAACTTTGGAGGGAGTCCGGGTAATGGTAGTCACTTGAACATATCCGATACTTTCTGCTCCTTAACGTTTTAATTTCGCTCTTTATTTTCGTTAGGACACACTTTTTTTTCTTTGATTGGTTCTTTTGAATATCATATTCAGGTTTATCTTAAATGTGAGTGGGTCTGCTATCCTTCTTTAACCCCCACTCTTTACGCTAAAGGCAGAATTATGCATGAGAATTTCCGAAAAGAAAAATTGTCTCAGAAGAGGTACATCCATAATTTTTAGTTATTCTTAAAGGAGTCATTCTTAAAGAATTGGGACAAAAAGTTAAACTTTAGCGTAGATAGTGAGGCATTAAAAAGAAGGTAAATCCCTCATATACATAATAATGTCTGTTCATTTTAAGTTTTAGTGTCCTTACTTTCAGTCGAAAAAACTTGTTTTTTTATATTTAATTTGTTATCGTTTTTTTAATAATACCAGCAATTCTGGCTCTAACCTCCGCTGAAAAATCCTCTGGATAATCCAATACAGTTGAAAATTTAACCCAAACAATTACCATTAACATCTCTACATGTAAAATAATTAAAAAAAAAATTTTTCCACAAAACAAGTTTCTCAAAAAAGGTAAAGAACTCTATTAAACCGAAAATAAATAAAATTAGAATCAAATAATCTACCAAGCATACAACTACCACAAATCAGCATCAATAAATAAATGAAACCCAAAACGAATAGAAATTAAAATAAATAACAGAGTCAAACTCAAAACGAGCAGATATTGATATGAGTAGGGTTCAAAACCCCTATGGTTTCTAAAAGCCAAAATAGGCAGCGCTATTTCACTGCCTATGATTGATTTGGCAAAGAGAAAGTAAGACAAATAAAAAGATTTTCGTTAGGAATTCTAACAAATTCCCTCAGTGTAAAATTTCCATCTGAAGAGTTCACCTCCCGGAAACTTCCTCATGGAAAATACTCCCCGTAAAAAAATCCCCCCAGCAGAAATTCTCCCTCCCCTCCCCCCACCAAAAAATTTATGCATATTTCCCAATAACAAATACTATATCTTACGTAAACAATGGGCAAATTTCATAACTTAAAGACTTTTCCCCAGGGGCTGTGGAGGGGAGGGGCGTGTTATCTCCAAAGACATAGATATTGGGTCTTTCAACTATGCTGAACAATATGGCTATCTCAAAATTTTGATCGAACGACTTTGGTGAAAAAAGGTACTTGGGAGGGGGCTAGATGCCCTCCAAACTTTTTGGTCACTTAAGAGGTGCACTAAAACTTTTAATTTCCGTTCGAATGCGCCCTTTTCAGATACTCTAGGACTGTCGGTTCGATACGAGAACCCCAGAAAAAAAAACACGCATCCGTGATCTTTCTTTTGGCAAAAATTGCAAAATTCAATATTTTTGAAGATGGGAGCGTGAAACCTCCACAGTAGGGTTATCTGATATGCTCAATCAGATGGTGTGATTTTCATGAAGATCCTTTTTCGAAAATCTGGCAAATTTTCTCATGCTCGTAGCCTTTGGTGGGTAAAACAACTCATTGGAGTCAGCATAATAAGCCAAATCTGTTGATATATCTATTGATATCAAAATTCCGTTTTTTAAAGTTTCGGTTACTTTGGTCCCCGTTGCTCCTTGCTTATAGTTCCTTACCACGAACTGTTTGATAAAGGAGGGCGAAAAGGTGATGTTACTTTCCAAGAAAATTGAAGGGTGAGATAGCTTCACTTACATAGACGGTTTCATTACTAAGGATGGCGAATGTAATGCAGATCTACAAAGTAAACTAGCCAAGGCACCAGAAGCATGTTCGCAGCTGAACCAAGCTTGGATGAATAGGAAGACGAGTCCAAGAGCTGAGGTTACCAAACAGTTCTTGGTAACAAACTGTAAGTAAGGAGCGATGCGGCTCAATAGTAACCGAAACTCTAAGAAACAGAGTCTTGATAACAATAGATACATCAAAAGAATCAGATTTTGATGCTTATTCAAAATATGTAAAATACGTCAAATTTAATGTTACCCATCAAAAGTTACAAGCGTGAGAAAATTTGCCTAATTTTTGAAAAAAGAAGGGAAACACACCCAAAACATGAACTGTTCTTAATGAAAATAATTGTATCGGATTCAGCATACGGTACCAGAAAACCCTATTGTAGAGGTTTTAAGCTCGTATTTACAAAAATATGGAATTTTGCACATTGTTTTTTTTCCAGAAGAAAGATCACGGACGCGTGTCTATTTTATTTTATTTATTTTTTTTTCCAGGGGCAATCATATTGAACCAGTGATCATAGAAGATCGGGAGAGGGCTCATTTGATCAGAAGTCAAAAGTTCTAGTGCACTTTTAAGTGATCAAAAATATTGGATGGCAGCTAGCCCTTCTCCCACGCTCATTTTTTCCCCAAAGTCACCCGATCAAAATTTTAAGATAGCCATTTTGTTCAGTATGGTTGAAAAATCTAATAACTATATCTTTGAGGATGACTTAGCCCCCCACAGTCCCCAGGGGAAGGGCTGCAAGTTCTTAGCTTTGCCCATTGTTAACATATAGTACTGGTTATTAGGAAGTATACGGACGTTTTCAGGAGGGATTTTTCTGGTAGGGGGTCGGGGGGTTACGTTAGAGGATCTTTCCATTGAGGAATTTCCATGGGAATTTCCATGGGGAAGGGAATTTTCCATGGAAGAGGAGCCGAATTTCCCACCATTATTTAAAAAACGATCAAAAATATAAAAAAAAGTTTTTTCAACTGAAAGTAAGGAGCAACATTAAAACTTAAAACGAACAGATATTACTACGTATGTGAGAGGGTTCGTTCCCTCGTCAATACCTCGTTTTTTACGCTATTTTTTTTTAATGCTTGTAAAAGATCTATTTATTCTAATTAAACGGCTTTTGTATTTCAGGACTCATTCTCAAAGAATTGGGACAAAATTTGAATTTTAGCGTAAAGAGCGAGGTATTGACGAGGGGGCGACCCCCCCCCCCCATATACATAATAGGTTCTGTTCGTTTTAATTTTTAATGTTGCTCCGTACTTCAATTCAAAAAACTTGTTTTTTTTTTATTTACTGATGTAAAGAAGCCACAGTTATGACAGGTGTTATGCATGGCTCTGAAATGATGGCGCTTCGAAAAGTTGAAGGACGTACACTTGGTGTTTTACAGGGATATTTCTTAAGGACAGTTTTAGATAAGCTATTCGTTTCAACAATTGTATAAGAAAATGTAGATCCACAAAATGTGGCTCAGTCCCTTTGCCTGGGCTACAGTGAAGAATTGTGACGGTTAGGTCTCGTTTTACGGAATAAGGACGACAGGTTCCTCAAAATATAGGTATTTTTTTTGACAATCTAAGCCAAAGGAAAAAGAAGATTTCCATACATTGGGAGATTTCATAAGAAAATATTTAAATGAAGTATGGGTATCGCAAGTTGGGGGGGGGGAGAAGCCATGAAGCTTCGTATATGATTGAACGAGAGAAGAAGATGCGCAGCAATGTCGACGCAGGCAGGTTGGTGCTGGCAGTAGTAATTGTAGCACTAGCAATTGTATAGTCAAAAGACCAGAGCATACGTAATTCAAAATAACTAGATTTTATTTTTCAGATTTTTTGTGGCCCATCCAGAGTATCAACAGTATTTCAAAGCATTTAAGAAGGTGTCGCTAGAAGATTTAGAGAAGAGTCCATTCCTAAAGGCACATGCCACCTCTGTCATGAGTGCCATTAATGAAGTTGTCTGTAACTTAGATGAGGTTGAGATCCTTGGCATTTTACTAGAAAAAATTGGCTTCAGTCATGCACGGAGGGAAATTAGAAGAATTCACTTTGAGGCGAGAATTTTTAATGACTGAAAAAGTCTATACTTATTTTTCGATACAAAACATAGTTTTTTTTTTTTTAAATGAAAGTAGTTCTAAAAGCAAAAAATTGGCCAAATTTTCAGAGAATTTCAGGTTAGATCTAAGTATCTTAGAACTTTACTTGAAATTGAAATTTCAATAAATTTAAATATACCTTGTTTTAAATTTCTCCAATTTTGCTGGGCAATATTGCACTATGAATGACAGGTAAATGTTTTCACTTGAACTCATGTTAAACTGCCAAAGACTCTTCGCTTATCAGTTTCGCATAATATTTTACCAAAATTCTGAGTTCAAGATTTATAAGATTTTCAAGATTTACAACTATTATAGCAAGTGCCTTATATTCTCTCGCATTGTTCCCCCCTCCTTTTTTCTACATTGTTGTTTAGCTCACTAAATGTCATTCCCACTTAATTTAGTTTGTGTACACCATCGCCATCTTTCCATCCTTTTTTTTTTTTTTTTTTTTTTTTTTTTTTGTAAATAGTTTTTCTTCGTACTTGATGTTGCCGTGAAATATACTAAAAATAGGGTAGGCTTTAGCTCAGGCTTTTTGCTACTGACGTGTGCCATCATATTAAAATGTTCTTGAGCAAATAAACGAAGGCCAAAATATCGTGGTTATTTACTCCCCCACATGATTAGCTCAATAAAATCGAAACCAGTAATTAACTTTCTATTTGAATTTCTTTCCACTGTTTATTTTAAGGACTTGGTCAAATTAACCTCTGAATCACTTGTTCTCTCGAAAACTATCGTTTTATTAAACTTGTTGATACTATAGGGGTATATTTGATGATAGGCGGTATGAAACTAAAGAATTGACTGATTCCTTAAAAAGGCCATTAAATAGCTTTGAATTTTTTTTCCATCCATAAAATATGACTTAACAACTGTAAAAAGCGACAGTTTGAATCAGTTTTCAATTGGTGAGTAATGCTATACATCATTTCCTATTTTCTACATTAATTTGTGTTTCTTTTTTGTCACAGCTCAACAATCACATTCTAATATTCCTTTGCCTATAGCTGGTTTATTTCTAGCCATAGCCTGTTCGGACAGGCTTAAGCTTATTAGATCTGTGGCAGGGTAGTATTTACGGTTATTTGGGGAGGAGGGGTGGTTGGCTTTAGGTCCTAGATCCAATCGGATCAAAACGATTGTCCTATATGTTTCATGTTGTTTGACAGTTTTAAGTGGTTTTTAAAATTCGGGTCTATCAAACTCTACCTTCGAAAATAAATTCCTGCGTATATGCCTATTCTATAGCACGATGATTCCTTAAATTTTTGTTTCTTTATTAAGCGTTGTTAGATGTACTAGAACTGAGCTCAATCTTAGCCGACTAAATTTTTGTAAAAGTTGCCCCTTTTCCGCGTGCACTAAAACATTTCGGCCCAATAAAATTCCTATTTTTTCTATGTTTAGAACCTTGCCAAAGTGGTTGTTGCATATTTGAGACAAGCGCTTGGGTCTCATCTTACGGAAGAAGGAGCAGATGCATGGAGAAAAGCTTTATGCGTAATGATAAACATCATTGAAAAGGGCTCAACTTCAGAACGTTGGTAAAAAGAAGTGTGTTATAAAGTGTGTTTTTTATTTTTGGAATAATTTTGCGTTTTTCTTATCGTTTGACAACAATAAAGTTTTAACCATCAGCTTATTTTAAAATGATAAACTCCTAGAAAAGTAAAGCTCAACAAACTACACTATGATATAATTTTGAGCTATGTTGAATATAGAGCTAAAGACAATATTGATCAGTAGATATTCCTGATTAAACTAGTGAGGCAAATAAGATCTGGCTTTGGAGGGGAACGAACCAGAAAAGTGGAAGGGTTTTTTCAAAATTTATTTCCATGATTAACCTACAAATAAAGGAAAATATCGTGACACACAAAGCAAAAAAAGACGATATTCACGAACAATATTATCAATTGAAGTACAGATTTATTTTGACCTTTCATAAAGTGATGTGGCAGATGATCCAGTGACAGGTTTATTTTCTTGCATGTACTTAAATTTGAAGGGGAGGGATTTTAAGGTGAATGTTGAGCTTTGCGTTGTTTACGTCTCGACGAATATTAAGTAAACATGCCCCTATTTCTTCTTCTAAGTAAAAATAGCCTATCTTTCTCTTTGTTTATAGCCTTAGAAATAGTAGAAAACCCTATCTCACATGCGTATGAAGTGGGAAACTGTAGTAGTACTTTACTTTTTGAGATTCCTCCACTTAATTTCGATATTCTCCTCGATAGTCTGATATTAAGTACGTGCCGTGGCATAAAGACTTGAGAACCTCTGATTATGGCTTAAGATATATATTCCCTCTAAAAAAAAGCGAATTTGCGACAACCTCGCAACTGTAGCGTGCACTAAAAGGACAAGATACTAATATAATTGATCTATTAGTCTCAGATCTATCCGTACACCAAGCCAAGAATTATGGTATTTTACTTAGACTTTTTCTTGAAGAAAGATCCAAACTTGCCTAAAACTAGGAAAATTGTCTATATTACTACAACTACTACTACTAACAACTCACCGCAGCATCAAGCCGCCTGAGGCCAACACAGCCACGCACGCTCCTCCTCCACCCCAATCTATTCAAAGACTCCCTTTTTACACCCGCCCACGAAGTTCCAATTTCCTTTAAATCTTTCTTTATGACGTCCTCCCACCCCAGACGGGGACGACCTGCTTTCCGTTTAGCCCTAGATGGTTGGCCGAAAAGAACAGTCTTCGGCAATCTGTCATCCTTCATCCGCACAACGTGCCCTAGCCACCTCAACCTTTCTTTCATTATAGCCTCAAATTGTCTATATTCCGACGCTTCAAAAGAAATTTGATCCCATTTTAAGCTAGATAACCATGTACATCAAATTTCAAAAATGTAATTCGGTAGATGGATAGAACTGGATCTCAGCTACGGAATGGTAGCGAAATTTCCTTCTTTCGTTGACACATTTAAATCGTATAGGAGCAGAAAAATAACATACCAAAACTTGCAGAGGGAGCATACACCTTGAGAACAGCAAATATTAAACTTGTTACTCGTAACTACCTCCGAAGTCAATCTGATTACTTTTGATTTTTAATAGTTTTTACTTTTTGATTATTTCTTGTTTTGTTTTTAAACAACAAAAAAGAATCTTTTTTTAAAATTTGATTTCAAATACATAGGATTCACTAAGTTTAGCATTACCACATAGAAGGAATTTACACACACACATAAAAAAAGGGGGGAATTACTCTTTTCATAAATAAACTCAAACCAATCTTGTTCCAAAAGCACAACTCTGAGGCTAATAGAAATTATATATTCAGAAACATGGAAATCAGACATCTTTCTTTTCTGAACATTTTCCCAGGGAAAATTTCTTCTAAGCAATAAATCCAAACTAAATTAAATTCAAAATCAAACAGTTCGTGGTAACGAACTGTAAGTAAGGAGCGACCCTGCTCAATGGTAACCGAAACTCTAGAAAACGGGTTTTTGATACCAATAGATACATCAAAAGAATCAGATTTCAATGCTGATTTCAAATATATAACTTTCATCAAGTTTAGTGCTACCCATCGAAAGATACGCGCCTGAGAAAATTTGGCTGATTTTCAAAAAAGGGGGAAAGACCCCTAAAAGTTATAGAACCTTAATGAAAATCACACCATCATATTTAGCGTATCAGAGAACCCTACTGTAGAGGTTTCAAGCTCCTATCTACAAAAATGTGGAATTTTGCATGTTTTGCCAGAAGAAAGATCACGGATGCGTGTTTATTTGTTTTTTTTTTTGTTTTTTTTTCCAGGGGTGATCGTATCGACCCAGTGGTCCTATAATATCGTGGGAGGGCTCATTGGAACGGAAATTAAAAGTTCTAGTGCCCTTTTTAAGTGACCAAAAAAAATAGAGGGCAACTAGGCCCCCTCCCACGCTTATTTTTTTCCCAAAGTCACCCGATCAAAATTTTGAGATAGCCATTTTGTTCAGCATGGTCGAAAATATGATAAATATGTCTTTTAGGATGACTTAATCCCCCGAAGTCCCCAGGGTGAGGGCTAAAAGTTATGAACTTTACCCAATGTTAACATATAGTATTGGTTATTGGGAAGTATACAGAAGTTTTCAGGAGGTTTTTTTTCTGGTAGTGGGAGGGAAGGGTGGGTCGGGGGTTATGTTGGAGGATCTGTCCATGAAGGAAGTTTTCATGGGGGAAGGGAAGTTGCCATGAAGGGGGCGCCGGACTTGCCAGCATTATTTATTGGTTATTGGGAAGTATACAGACATTTTCAGAAAGGATTTTTTCTGGAGGGGGGGGGGGCTAGAGGAGGGGGTTACTCTGGAGAATCTTTCCGTGGAGGATGTTTCTTTGGGGCAAGGGACATTTCTATGAAGGGGGCGCCGGATTTCCAAGCATTATTTAAAAAACGATCAGAAATTAAATAAAAAAAAACAAGTTTTTTCAACTGAAAGTAAGAAGGAACATTAGAACTTAAAACGAACAGAAATTATAACGTATGTGAGGGGGGTTCTCCCCCAAGTCAATACCTCGCTCTTTACGCTACAGTTTTTTTTAGTGCTTTCAAAAGAGCTATCTATTCTAATTAAACGGCCTTTGTGATTCAGGGGTTTGTGAATCAAAATTTTTTTTAACTTTTAACGTAAAGAGCGTGGTATTGACTAAGGGGAGAACCCCCTCATATACGTAATAACATATACGTAATAAAAAAAACAATAAAAAAAACAAGCGATACGGCTCAATAGTAATCGAAACTTTTAAAAACGGAATTTTGATGTCAATAAATGTATCAAAAGAATGTGTTTATAGTGCTGATTCTAAATATATAAATTTTATTAAGTTTAGTATTACTCATCAAAGGCTACGAGCCTGAGAAAATTTACTCGATTTTTTTAAAGAGGGGGGAAACATCCCCTACAAGTGAAAGAATTTTAATGAAAATCACACCGTCAGATTCAGCGTATCAGAAAACCCTATTACATAGGTTTCAAGCTCATATCTGCAAAAATCTGCAACTTTGTATTTTTTGCCAGAAGAAAAATATACGAATATAGAAGTTAGTTACGTAAGTTAATTTGTAAAGACATC
The DNA here is from genome assembly GCA_027921565.1 of Artemia sinica. Classification (NCBI taxonomy): domain Eukaryota; kingdom Metazoa; phylum Arthropoda; class Branchiopoda; order Anostraca; family Artemiidae; genus Artemia; species Artemia sinica. The sequence continues at coordinate 23,247,941 of CM051274.1, forward strand.
CATTTACCAAAATAAAAGTAAAATTTTTATGCAAATTTTGTTTACTTATTCAATGACGGTTAGCCAAAATAAAAGCTGCATTAACTAAAAAACGATCAGAAATTAAATAAAAAAAACAAGTTTTTTAAACTGAAAGTAAGGAGTGACATTAAAACTTAAAACGAACAGAAATTATTCCGTATATGAAAAGGGCTGTCCCCTCCTCAACGCCTCGCTTTTTACGCTAAAGTTTGACTGTGTCTAACAACTTTATTTTTTAAAACAATAAAAAACTTTAGCGTAAAGAGCGAGGCGTTGAAGAGGGGACATCCCCTTTCATATACGGAATAATTTCTGTTCGTTTTAAGTTTTAATGTCGCTCCTTACTTTCAGTTTAAAAAACTTGTTTTTTTTATTTAATCAATATCAAAAGATGAACACTATAAATAATATAAAAAATTCGCTCTAAACTAGTTTTTGAACAGTAAGCTTAAATTTGGCCCACGTGGAATGGGAAAACACACTGGAAGCAAAAGCTTCAAAAAAAAAAACCTTAGCCGCCTCTACATATGAGGTTTTCGCATAGCATTTGTTTTTTAAAAGCGAAAAAATATCAAATTAAAAAAAAAATTAAAACTTAGCTGCCTCTATATAAGATGTTTTCGCATAGCAACTGTTTTTCAAAGCAAAAAAATATTAAATTGGCTGCTGTTATTCAAAAAGTGTTATATTATTTTTTGGTCAAACTAAGATTTATAGCCCACTCTCTTAAACTCGGAAATGCTCGATCGAATGGTCTAATCTCTGCTAGGAAGGTAGATACAATGAAGGTGTAAAATGTTGAAAAGCGAAGCCACAGGGCGTTTTAAGTAGGTAAAAAAATGAATAGAAAGCCAAGTTTAAGGACTAGGATGCTAGAAGTCACAGCATGTGGCAGATGGGCGCTTGGAAAACCTGAGGAGGATACGCTAAATGTTTTCCAGATGAATTGTGTGAGGATAATTTCGGTACTCTATTGTGCGACTGTGCGTGCAGCAATAAGCTGCACGAAAAACTTTGGTCGATCCCTCTAATTTTAGCCATAATGAAAGAAAAATTAAGATGACTAGGTCACGATTTACGGATCTAGGATGATAGGTTACTAGAAGTTGGACTTTCTGGCATTCCAGCCGTATCAAAAAAATCAGGACTTCCACAAATAACATGAAGAGATAATAAGAAACTTTCTAAACAAAGTAGGTACTTCATGATAGGGAGTAAAGAGTGAAGTTCTGAACATGATGGAACGGAGAAGAAGCGTTTGCAGGTGAGGTAGCCTTAAGCGGAATGGGTCCCGTATTGATTTGTTAGTTTGTTAGTGCAGTAATTGGTCTTTAAGATATAAGAAGTTTCTGCACTTTCCCAAAATGCGTTATACCCCCTTTTCTCATTTGCATAAACATTTACAAATTCCTTATAACTCAAAGTCGTTTTTGCCATATATTTTGTAGATTTAAGAAAAAATTTCACCATACAATCCAGTGATGTAATACCAGTCGAAAATCCCCAAACTCATTTTAAGTTGTTTTTTTTTTCCCTGTAAATTTAACTGTTTGAGGTCATAGTCGAAATGACGTGTAACCTGAAACATGAAACTGTTTCGCAACTCTATTTAAAAGGATGGTAGGGTTACCGTGAACCAAGAGATAAAGCTCTGTAAAAACAAATACCCTTATCTCTACATCAATTCTAAAATTCCTAAAACAACCTGACAAACATCACCAGCTGCTGCCATTTTAGAAAACAACCGTAGAGACGCCCTAATAGTCCCTCCCAACTAGCCTAACTATTTCTACTGAGAAAGTGCAAGGTCTTCAGTTTTAATTTTCGGACCAAAATGGAAATACCTAGAACAATCGAAATAAACCGAAGACCTTCAGTAATAACTACAGGGATCGGAAATATAGTAAAAGCATGTGACCTCTTTACAACATCGAAATTAGTTGTACCTGAACACGTTGTTTACTTAAGTCCTTTTCAAAAGCAGTCTGTCAAAATTGTATGGAATGAATTTCGAAGCAAAGAAAAAGCTATGATGAGATTCTTTGAACGGTGAGTTCCTTATTATTTCTAGTTCCTTTATATACAAACTATAAATGTATTAGGAATTGAAACCATTTGTCACCCTAAGAATAGAATAATAGTAAAAATTTTTTAGCGTAAACTAGAGAGATACTTATTCATTTATATTGCATATTATCCTGAACTACTGTTTACTGAAGACCTTTGCACCTTCGACTCCATAATCCCCTACCTCCCAATGAACTTGACATTTTGATGATCCTCCCATAATTCATTATAAATCTCCATGCAAACGATTATTTTTTTTTTTAATCTAGCTCTAAATGGCACGTGTAGAAACCTGGGGAAGGTAAACAGGAAGGATATGCGAAAGCACAAGATAGTTGTCTCGCAGCCCCCGCAGTACTTCCTTGCTGAAGGGTCATGCAACGGAGATCAGCACCGCCGGTAGGGACTGTAAAGTCCAGTGCCGTATTCTTTACCTTTTTTTTAATCTATCCAAGCCTGGTCAAAATGGTCGAAAAATATAATAACTATGTCTTTGAGGCTGATTAATCCCCCACAGTCCCCAGGGGAAGGGCTCCAAGTTATGAACTTTACCCAATGTTTACATATAGTATTGGTTATTGGGAATCATACAGACATTTTCAGGGGGTGTTTTTTCTGGTAGTGGGGGGGGGGAGTCGGGGGTTACTTGGGAGGATCTTTCTATGGAGGAAGTTTTCATGGGGGAAGGGACATTGCTATGAAGGGGGCACCGGATAACCCAGCATTATTTAAAAAAAGATCAGAAATTAAATAAAAAAAACAAGTTTTTCAACTGAAAGTAAGGAGCACTTCAAAACTTAAAAGGAACAGAAATTATTAAGTATATGATTGGGTTTGCCCCCTAGTCAATACCTCGCTCTTTACGCTAAAGTTTTTTAGTACTTTCATAAGAGCTATTTATTCTAATTAACGGCCTTTGTGGTTAAGGGGTCATTTTTAAAGAATTGGAAAAAAATTAAACCTTAGCGTAAAGAGCGAGGTATTGACTTGGGGCAAACCCCCTAATATACGTGATAAAAATATACGAATATAGAAGTTCGTTACGTAAGTTAATTCGTAAGATACGTATATTTATTACTAATAAAAACGTTCGTAAATAAAACTAAACAACTTTCGAGAAAGCCATTTATCCAAAAAAAGCAAAATTAATATGCAAATTTCGTTTTAATTATTCATGTACGGTGAGCCAAAATCAAAACCTGCATTGATTCAAAAACGTTCAGAAATTAAGTAATAAAAAAAAACTTTTTCTAACTCAAGGTAAGGAACGACATTAAAACTTGAACGAACAGAAATTATTCCGTATGTGAAAGGGGCTGTCCCCTCCTCAACGCCTCGCTCTTTACGCTAAAGTTTGACTCTGTAGCATAATTTTTTTAAACAATAAAAAGTTTAGCGTAAAGAGCGAAGGGGTTGAGGAGGGGACAGCCCCTTTCATATACGGAATAATTTCTGTTCGTTTTAAGTTTTAATGTCGCTCCTAACTTTCAGTTAAAAAAAAACTTGTTTTCTTTATATTTAATATCATACAGGTACCGTTATTCGAACTGTGACAATTTCGTACAAATAAATGTATATTAACTGAAAAAAAGAAAGCAAGTTTCATCAAGTTTAGTCTTACCCGTCAAAAGTTACGCGCCTGAGAAAATTTGCCTTATTTTCGAAAAAGGGGGAAACACCCTTATAAGTCATAGAACCTTAATGAAAATCAAACCATCAGATTAAGAATATCGACCCAGTGATCCTAGAATATCGCAGGAGGGCTCATTCGAACGAAAATTAAAAGTTCTAGTGCCCTTTTTAAGTGACCAAAAAAAATGGAGGGCAACTAGGCCCCCTCCCACGCTTATTTTTTCCCAAAGCCACCCAATCAAAATTTTGAGATAGCCATTTTTTCAGCATGGTCGAAAAATACAATGGCTATGTCTTTGAGGATGACTTAATCCCCCACAGTCCCCGGGGGAAGGTCTGCAAGTTATGAACTTTGCCTAATGTTTACATATAGTACTGGTTATTGGGAAGTATACAGAAGTTTTCAGGGGGGATTTTTTCTAGTAGTTGGGGGGGGGGGGAGTGTGGATCGGGGGTTACGTGGGAGGATCTTTCCATAGAGGAAGTTTTGTTGGGGGAAGGGACATTGCTATGAAGGGGCACCGGATTTCCCAGCATGATTTAAAAAATGATCAGAAATTAATTTAAAAAAAAACAACAAATTTTTTCAACTGAGAGTAAGGAGCAACATCAAAACTTAAAACGAACAGAAATTATTATTTATGTGATTGGGTTCGCCTAGTCATTACCTCGCTCTTTAGGCTAAAGTTTTTTTTTGTACTTTCATCAGAGCTTTTTATTCTAATTAACGGGCTTTGTAATTAAGGGGTCATTCTTAAAGAATTGGAACGAAATTTGAACTTTAGCGCAAAGAGCGAGGTATCGACTAGGGGGAAAACCCCCTAATATACGTAATAAAAATATACGAATACAGAAGTTCGTTACGTAAGTTAATTCGTAAGTTACGTCAGAACAAAATTTCGAGAAAGCCATTAGCCAAAAAAAAAGTAAAATTAACATGCAAATTTTGTTTTAATTATTCATGTACGGTGAGCCAAACTCAAAGCTGCACTAATTCAAAAATGTTCAGAAATTAAATAAAAACACAAGCTTCTTTAACTGAAAGTAAGGAGCGACATTAAAACTTAAAACGAACAGAAATTATTCCATATATGAAAGGGGCTGTCCTCTCCTCAATGCCTAGCTCTTTACGCTAAAGTTTTGTATTGTTTTAAAAAATAGAGTTTTGAGAAAGAGTCAAACTTTAGTGTAAAGAGCGAGGGATTGAGGAGGGGACAGCCCCTTTCATGTATGAAATAATTTTTTTTCGTTTTAACGTTTAAATTTCGCTTCTTACTTTCAATTAAAAAAGCTTGTTTTTTTTACTTAATAAAAAAGTAGAAACCAAGGTTTTCTTGCGAAAACCAAGGTTTTCGGACCATAAGGACAATTGTAATTCGTTACTTTTTGTCACTTATTCTGTCTATGAAACTCCTAAGTTGCCCTCCATTTTTTGGTTACTTAAAAAGGACACTAGAACTTTTAATTTCCGTTCGAATGAGCCCCCCCCCCCCCCGCGATATTCAAGAACCACTGGGTCGATACGATCACCCCTGAAAAAAAAACAAAAAAAAAAACACGCATCCGTGATCTTTCTTCTGGCAAAAAATACAAAATTCCACATTTTTGCAGACAGGAGCTTCAGACCTCTATTGTAGGGTTCTCTGATGCGCTGAATCTAATGGTGTGATTTTCATTAAGGTTCTATAGCTTTTAGGGGATCTTTCCATCTTTTTTTTAAAAATAAGGCAACTTTTCTCAGGGACGTAGCCTTTGACGGGTAAAACTAAACTTGATGAAACTTCTATATTTGAAATCAGCATTAAAATCTGATTCTTTTCATGTTTCTATTGGTGTCAAAATTCTGTTTTTTAGAGTTTCAGTTACTATTGAGCCGGGTCGCTCCTTACTTACTGTTCGTTACCACGAACTGTTTGATACCCCCGACCGCTCAAGTTGTCCGTTAATTGACGCATTGTAAAATCGGTTTTTCTCGTTAGTTTCTTTCAGCTTAGCGTGAGACAAAAAGAGAAGCGACAGAATAGATGGAAAATATATAATTTGGATTATATATTTTTCATACTAGGAAGGGGGCAAAGTGTTTAGACAGTGTGAACTTAGAAAACAATTCTTTCTACATAATATGCAGAATAATTGTACCTAACACATTAGGTACGCATACCCGCTACATTTTACCCCCCCCCCCCTTTTTGTACAAATATATAGCCCAAGTTTGTTGCTAAAGTATTATATTTTTATCATAATTAGGTATACCTCATTAGGATTGAGCATCAGAGAAACAGGTTCTACTGTTTCTTAGGTCGGGACTGTTTATCAGGTTCTACTTTGTATTAGGTGTATCAAGAATATTAGGTCGGGAGTATATCATACAAGAAAGTTCGCTGACTGGTTTTTGGTTTACTAAAGTTAATATCCTTCCTTAATAAAATTAAATTAACGAAAAAAAACAAAGACCACTAGAAATTTTAATTTCCAATCGAATGAGCCCTCTCCCGATCATCTAGGATCACTGGTTTGAAACGATTACCCCTGGAAAAAATGCAAAAAAAAAAAATATCACGTATCCGTAATCTTTCTTTTGGCAAAAAAAAAATGCAAAATTCCACTTTTTTGTATATAGGAGCTTGAAACCTCTACAGCAGGGTTCTCTGGTATAATGAATCTGATGGTGAGATTTTCATTAAAGTCACTTCATATTTTGGGAGTGTTTCTCCCCTTTTTCAAAAATTGTGTAAATTTTCTCAGGCTCATAACTTTTGATGGGTAACATTAAACTTGATGAACTTCATATATTTTGAACAGGCGTCGAAATTCAATTCTTCTGATGCATCTATTGTTATCAATACTCTGGTTTTTAGAGTTTCGGTTACTATTGAGCCGCATCGCTCCTTACTTACAGTTCGTTACAACGAACTGTTTGACATAGAAAGCGAGAAATGAACTAGAATGAGACCTTGATGGTTGTAGCGACAGCTACGCCCTAGTAAAGAGCAAACTACGGCCCATTGCAACCAAAAGTTTAAAAATGCGTTTTGAAAAAAAAAACCGTCTCGTGAGAAAAATCGCTATTTGTAGCTGATTCAGGTATGGCTATTATTATTTCGATTTATCTTAATAGTAGGCTAATTTGTTATTTTGAAAACACATTTACTGGAATTTTGAAAAGAGCCAGAAACCCCTTTAAAAATAGCTTCGGATCAAAACGTAACATACACCACTGGAATCGCCATTGTCAAGAACTCCATACAGGAAACTTACAGCCCTCCCCCCTTGAATTGCAACAAAAATCACTTTTCTTGCAGGGATAGCACTCAGGTTTTCTCTTTTTTCTCAATTCCTGGTTTTGCTTCTTCCTTTTTTCTTCGTTGCTAGAGGGGTATTGGAATATTATACAGAGCTGTTTAAGGATTTTTATAAAAGCTAATTTTTATGTATATAGTTGCTTTTTATAGATTTGACTTGATAACGCAATCATAAAATGTCATATCGCGCTCAAAACGTGCACTTTGGGTTGTTTTTCATTTTTTAAATGAAAATTACAAAAAAGGCCTTTTCCAATGAAAAGACTCCCAAAAATGAATTTTTCAAAATCTAGACAGGGGCAAAAAAACTAGGGGGTGTGGGACACTCTTCCCTCACTTGTCGCCAATAGAACTAACATGCAGGGAACATCGTAGGGAGATGTTTAAAGGGTCAATTCAAAGTTATTGATCATTTCAGTGTGCTTTTTGTAGATTTATAGTTGAAAAGAGCACTAAAAAGCAGAGCGGCGATAAAATTTAAGGTCTTGAGATTTTGATGCATCATTCAATGTTTCCTTTCATTCTGTACACAAGCCAGTTTGTTTGAAACTGTTTTTGAAAAATTCGTTGCATAAGCCGTAAATCATTAATTTTTATTCGTTTTAATTTAAAACTTAAAAATTTATTTTTGAATGGTTTTTAGGTTTTAAAAATATTGACAATAAGCCTTACACAAAGATGTTTTCCAACTTAGGCAAAGAAACTAGAGAATTTAACATTAGTTGTTGCTAAAATAAGGCATTAAATATAGGTGTAACTTCATCTCTCTCAAACTTTAACTTTAAAAAATCTCAGATCTATCCCAAAAAGAGCCTGAGGGAAATTTATCCTTGGCATCTTTAAGGAGTTGCAATTAAAAAATGAAATTATCTATGGAATTAATAAAAGAATTTCAGAATTGGAGTTAATATACTTAACAAAAATGTGTGTTTCATTATTTTTGCTTCTTTGACTTTAACATTTTAGTAGAACTGATCGTTATAAATGAAACGGTTCTTGAAAGAGAACTCGAAGTTTAAAAGTATTACTTCATTCAAGATTCGATCCCATGTTACCATGGTTACAAACCGAAGCTGTTACCTTTTGACTAAATCTTCTTGTCAGCTTCATAATGTTTGCCGTTTCAAGTCTTGCGTTATTGCATGCTAGAAATTATAGACAATAAGGTGACCTAGACCTTAAATTTTCTCATGTGTCTTGGCTATTTTTGCTTTTTATTATTATTATTAATATTTTTATGTAATTCCAACCGACACTGAAAATTTGTTGGGTAGCCTTGGAATCAGAGCTATCAATCAATTATACTACTACTACTACTAACAACTCACCGCAGCACCAAGCTGCCTGAGGCCAACACAGCTACGCACGCTCCTCCTCCATCCAAATCTATTCAAGCCTCCTTTTTCACACCCTACCACGAAGATCCCATTTCCTTTAAATCTTTCTTTATGACGTCCTCCTACCCCAGACGAGGACGACCTGCTTTCCGTTTAGCCCTAGACGGTTGGCCGAAAAGAACAATCTTCGGCAATCTGTCATCCTTCATCCGCACAACGTACCCTAGCCACCTCAACCTTTCTTTCATTATAGCCCTAGAGACTGGTATTGAACCACATTTTTCGTACAGCCTATTGTTTGAAATACTGTCAGTCAGCCGGGTACCCAGAACAATCCTTAAGCAATTTCTCTGGAAAACATCTAGCAAATCTTCATCCGATATCAATCAATAATCTATAATCAATCAATTATAGAAGAGCTAAATCTGGGATCACTTCCCCCTCCTTTTCTAAACATCCTATATTTATCAGAAGCACCCCCACTGGAAGAAGGGAAGCGTTAAAATGAATAGTAAAAGCAAAATGAGAAGTATTGCTATTTTAATCGTTGCAAAAACAAAGCTCCTGATATCTCTATATCAGTATATAAAATATTGCTCAGCTCAAATTTACATTTTGCTCATCATTGCTGTCACTTTTTACACAGAAGCGATAATATAAACTTCAAATACAGATTATCGCCCGTAAGCTAGAGCTATGAGCAGAAATATACATTTCCCTATATTTATACGATTCATAAAAAACTAACATTTTACTGAAAATTAACATTTCCTTCGTTTTTTTAGAAAGTTAAAATCGTGTTGTAAAGTTTATTGCTTTCATAGCTGGTAAGAGACTATTGGGAGCTTTCTGATTTACTCTTTTATTTCCTGCAGGCCCCTTAGGATTTTTCTGCTTCTATTCCTGTTTTGTTACATCTGTTTTGTGCTTTCAGTAAAGAGCCAGTTTTTCAGAATTCTACCAATATAGAGAAATATCACGAGCCAGTTTATCTGAAACAGTTTAAAAAAAAGTTCCATAAACCGCGAAACAGCAATTTCTGTTCGTTTAAGTTTCAACTCCCCTCTTTACTTTCATCAGAAAAACTTATATTTTTATATTAATCTTAATAAAACAGGCCTTTTATCTTCTTCTGTCGTTGTCATTCACGAATCCAATATTGTTGTAGCCAATTTCAAATCAAAGAATTACAAACTCATCAAGACCCAGCTATTAAGACCCAGTTTCAAACTCTCAAATCCAGCTTCGAGGAACTTATCTGAAAGTTTCTGTTTTAGGGAAAAAGCAGCTTATAAGAAATGGAGACCTCACCGCAGCAAACAATTAGCCTAAAATCATATGAATAGAAGGAATTAGCGACAGGTATATGTGGGACTTATTGATTGTGCTGCCACCGAGTCACTAGAAGTTAGATCGTTTTTTTTTTTTCATGCACAAAACTTTTGGTTAGAAACTCAACTACTAAAAAGGAAAGAAGAAAAAAAACACCAGCTTTGCATTTGAGCTTTAGTAATTGGCATACGTGACCAAGTCATTAGAAACAGGATTACTACTTCATAAAACTAATACAAATAAATCAACTGATGATATTTCCCTATGTTTGTAAGATTACAGGAAACTAGCGCTTTACTGAAAACACAAAACAATATAGGAGTTTTGGTACGGTAAAAGTAAACCTTTTAAGGACACTTTTAATAGTATAAAAGTAAAGTGTTTTTAAATTGTTATTTTTTTCGTTTAACATCACTTCTGCACAATGAGCTCTGCTCAATGACTGACTGTCGTTCGGGATCTGAAAAGGACATTTCATGATTATTTTGTTGACAAGTTCGAAGTGAAGGGCTCTTATTAGTATTAGGGCTACAAACTCGCTTTAGAATTTGTATCACAACTTAAAATCCTCCGTTTTATAGAGAAGAATAACAGGATTTCCAGAGTTCATATTGCAGTTGGTATGTTCTTCATTTTTAGTAATACTAGGTGAGACCAAGATGTTACCTGATAAATCAATCCATTATTTTATATACTGTGCAATGAGTTAAAATTTATTATTTTTATGCCTATGTTTTTTGGATAATTTTAATCGTATGCCGAAAGTTACTGATATCACAGCTCCTGTAGGACAATGAAAAGCGTTATAGATTAGTTTGTTGTTGTGAGGCTACGTATTTACTTTTGACTCCTTAATCAATATTCTTGTTTTTATGCTTTGCTTTTGTGTTTTCAGTAAAGCGCTAGTTTTCTGTAATCCTACAAACATAGGGAAATATCACCAGTGGATTTATTTGCATTAGTTTTATTGATATATGTTAGACAGGCTGTGAAGCAATAATTTTTGTTCGTTTTAAGTTTTAACTTCGCTCTTTACTTCCCTCGGAAAAACTTTGTTTTTTAAATTAATCTATGCTCGTTTTTGAATAGAATTTAATTTAGAAACAACACTGCTATCACCTTTTCTATTTATTAATTAAAAAGAACTTTCCGAAAAATAAGTTTTTCAAAGAAAAGTAAAGGTCATTTTAAACTTAAGCTCAACAGATACAAATACCTTTCAAAATTCAAACTCAAAACGACCAGAAATTACTATTAAAGAATAAATGAAATCCAAAACGAACAGAAATTAAATAAAAATCATAGCAAAAACATACAACAATTAATAATATAAATAAAAAAATAGATCTTAAAGCGAGTAATGCTTAGATTGAATATGAAAATCAAGCTTAAAACGAAAAAAAAATATTTTCCTATTGAAGTATAAATGAAACTTAAAACAAACAGAAATTGAATAAACAATCAATGCAAACAAGCATACAATAGATATTAATGTAAATGAATAAATAAATCATAAAACGAATGAAACTTAAATTGAATATGCAAATCAAGCTTGAAACGAACAAAAATCACTACAAACAAGAGTTTGGGTATGACCTCCTTCTCTCATTGTAAAAGTCTAAAACCTACTGCGTCATTGGCGCTTTGCTGAAAACCAATTTAATGACAAATATTTTCTTTTGTACTTCATATTGAAAATAAACATTAAAATTATAGTAACATTTTGAACTGATGAGCTTTCAGTAATTAATATCATTATATATCAAATATTCAGTTTAATTTATTAGCTCTTTTTAAAGTTGTTAAAGACGAATATAGTTTCACCACAATCAAGTGTTTGGATACTGTCTCCTTTCCTAACTGTAAATAAAAACCAAAAGCCTACTGCGTCATTGGCGCTTAACTGAAAACAAATTATATTACAAATATTTTCTTTTCCAGTTCTTCAGCATTGAAAATAAAAATACAATTACAGTGAGATAAATTCTTGAACTGATGGATCTTTCAACAATTAATATCATTATACATCAAATATTCAGTTAGATGTTGTTTATACTTTCCAAGACAGTTAAAGACGCATATAGTTTTCAGTACAGCGCCAATGACGCAGTAGGTTTTAGACTTTTACAGTGAGAGAAGGAGGTCATACCGAAACTCTTGATTGTAGTGATTTTTGTTCGTTTCAAGCTTGATTTGAATATTCAATTTAAGTTTCACTCGTTTTAAGATTTATTTATTAATTTACATTAATATCTATTGTAGGTTTGTTTGCATTGATTGTTTATTTAATTTCTGTTCGTTTTAAGTTTCATTTGTACTTCAATAGGAAAATATTTTTTTTTGTTTTAAGCTTGATTTTCATATTCAATCTAAGCTTTACTCGCTTTAAGATCTATTTATTCATTTATATTATTACTTGTTGTATGTTTTTGCTATGATTGTTTATTTAATTTCTGTTCGTTTTGGGTTTCATTTATTCTTTAATAGTAATTTCGGGTCATTTTGAGTTTGGATTTTGAAAGGTATCTGTATCTGTTGAGCTTAAGTTTAAAATAGCCTTTACTTTTCTTTGAAAAACTTATTTTTCGGAAAGTTTTTTTTAGTTACTTTTTGTTCGTTTTTGATTGCAAAAAATTTCAAGTTTTTAAACGTTCCTTATTTCAGAATTAAACTTTAAAAAAATCAAATATTCATCAAAGTATCAAAACTGGTATCAAAGTAATAACATCAACGTGAAAAAATGGGTTTGTGTCAACCTCGGAGTTTTTATTATCTGATGTTTGAACTATTTTTAATGAAATGACTATTATAAAAAAATTATCGGATTGGCTTGGGGAATAACAGGTGTGTGTGTGTGTGGGGGGGGGGGCTAGTTTCCCTCGGATATATTTTGAATCTTAAAAATTGAACTAGAACTTTCAATTTCCAATCAAATGAGCCCTCTCTGAAGTTTATACGAGCATCCCTTTCATAAGAACCATATACGCCAGGCCTTGGGGGGAGCTTTTGTTATCTAATTTTTAAACAATTTCCAAAAAAACTGGCTATCTAAAAATTGGTAGCGGATGGGTTTGGGGGAAAAGGGCGAGGGGGGGGGCTAGTTCCCTTAACTCTCTTGACCCTTAAAAAGTGAACTAGAACTTTCAATTTCCAATCAAATGAGCCCTCTATGAAGTTTAAACGAGCGTCCTTTTCATAAGAACCATACATGCCTTAGGGCATAAGTTTATAACGCCTTACCCTGGGCCCTGGGGGTTGTATTGACACCGGAATTTTTCTTATCCGACCTTTGAACTATTCCTAACAAAATGTCTATCTCAAAATTTTCATCAGATGGGTTTGGAAAAAGAAGGCGTGAGGGGGGGGGGGGGGGGGCTAGCTGCCCTCGGATCTCTTTTCACTATTAAAAGTGAGCTCGAACTTTCAATATCCAATCAAATGAGCTCTCTCTGAAGTCTGTACGAGCATCCCTTTTATAAGCACCATATATGCCCCAGGGCATAATTTTCAACGCCTGCCCCTGGGCCCTGGGGGGTTGTGACAACACCTAAGTTTTTTTTATCTGACTTTGGAGTAATTTTTAACTTAATGGCTATCTCAAAATTTTATTGGATGCATTTGGGGAAAAAGGGGCGGGGGGGGGGGGCTAGTTGCCCTCCAATCTCTTTTGACTCTAAAAAACTTAACTAGAACGTTGAATTTCCAATCAAATGAGTCATCTCTGAATTTTTACGAGCTTCCCTTCAATAATAACCATATATTCCCCCAGGGCATAACTTACAACACCTGCCCTCGGGCCCTGGGGGGCTGTGTTGACCCCTGAGTTTTCGTTATATGGTCTTTGAACTATTTAAAAAAAAAAATCTATCTCAAAGTTCTTATCGGCTGGGTTTGAGAAAAAAAGGGCATGGAGGGGGGGGGGCTAGGTGCCTTCCAATCTCTTTTGACTCTTAAAAAATGAGCTAGAACTTTCAATTTCCAATCAAATAATCCCTCTTTGAAGTTTATACGGGCATTTCTTCATGTGCCCCAGGGCATAACTCACAAGGCCTGCCCCCGGGCCCTGGTGGGTTGTGTCGACACTGGAATTTTTGTTATATGATCTTTGAACTATTTTTAACAAAATAGCCATATGAAAATTTTATTGTATGCATTTGGGAAAAAAGCGTTTGGGGAGGGGGAGCTGGTTACCCTTCAATATCTTTTGACGCTTAAAAAGTGAACTAGAACTTTCAATTTCCAATCGAATGAGCCTTCTCTGAAGTTTATACGAGCATTCCTTCCATAAAAACCATATATGCCCCCAGGACATAATTTATAACCCTTGCCCCTGAAGACAGTGTCCTGCTCAAAAATATAATTTCCAGAACTTTCAATTACGTTCAACAAAATGGCTATATCAAAATTTTGATTGGAAGTTTTTGGGGAAATGGTGGGCGTGGAAGGGGTGTCAGTTCAACTATTCAACTATTCAACTATTAACAAGGGAACTAGTCATTTAAATATCCAATCGAATGAGCCCTTTCTGAAGTTTCAACGACAACGTTGACAATACAAAACCTTATATGCCCCCAGGGCATAACTTACAACCCTTGCCCTGAGGGCTGTGGGGGAGTTGTAATCCTCGAAGACCTAATTTCAAGAGCTTAAAACTACGTCTAATAAAATGGCTGTCTCAAAATCTTGATTGGATGTGTTTGGGGAAAAGGTGGGCGTGAGAGGGGGGTTAGTTGCCCTCAAATCACTTTCGGATATTAAAAGGGCACTAGCCCTTTAATTTTCAATCGAATGAGCCTTTTTTGAAGTTTCTACGACATCGCCTTCTATAAAAACCTTACATACCCCCAGGGTATAACTTAAAACCCTTGCCCTGAGGGTTGTGGGGGAGTGTCCTCCTGAAAAACATATTTTCTATCTGGAAATCAACTCCGCTGAACAAAATTGCTATCTCAAAATTTTGATTGGAGGTGTTTGGGGGAATGATGGGCTTGGGGGGGATAGTTGCCCTCCAATTACTTTCGACTATTAAAAAGGGCACTAGCCCTTTGAATTTCCAATCGAATGAGCCTTTTTTGAAGTTTCTATGACAATGCCTTCTATAAAAACCTTATATGCCCCCAGGACATAACTTAAAACCCTTGCCCTGAGGGTTGTGGGGGAGTGTCCTCCTGAAAAACATATTTTCTATCTGGAAATCAACTCCGCTGAACAAAATTGCTATCTCAAAATTTTGATTGGATGTGTTTGGGGGAATGATGGGCGTGGGGGGGGGGGGCTAGTTGCCGTCCAATCACTTTGGACGATTAAAAAGGGCAATAGTCCTTTGAATTGCCAATCGAATGAGCCTTTTTTGAAGTTTCTACGACAACGCCTTCTATAAAAACCTTATATACACCCAGGGCATAAATTAAAACTCTTGCCCTGAGGTTTGTGGGGGAGTGTCCTCCTCAAAAACATAATTTCTGTCTGGAAATCAACTACGCTGAACAAAATGGCTATCTCAAAATTTTGATTGGATGTGTTTGGGGAAATGATGGTGTGGGGGGGGGGGGCTAGTTGCCCTCCAATCACTTTCAACCACTAAAAAGGGCACTACCCCTTTGAATTTCCAATCGAATGAGCCTGTTTTGAAGTTTCTACGACAACACCTTCTACAAAAACCTTATACGCCCCCAGGGCGTAACTTAAAACCCTTGCCCTGGGGTTTGTGGGGGAGTATCCTCCTAAAAAATATATTTTCTATATGGAAATCAACTACGCTGAACAAAATGGTTATCACAGAACTTTGATTGGACGTGTTTGGGGGAATGATGGGCGTGGGGGGGCTATTTGCCCTCCAATCACTTTCGATTATTTAAAAGGGCTCACTCCAATCACTTTCGACTATAGAACTCTCGATTTCCAATCGAATGAGCCACCTTTGAAGTTTCTACGACGACCCCTTCCATATGAAGTGCCTCTGGGAAAAAATAATAATAATAAATAATAATAAAACATTGGAGCCGTATGGCCTTTACAATAGGCAACGCTACAGCTTTGCTCTGATACAGAATAATTTCTGTTCACTTTAAGTTTTATTGTTGGTCCTTAGTTTCAGTTGATACCTTTTTTTTATGTATAATTTCTAATCACCTCCAATTTAGGGGAGATAAGACACCTCAACCCTTATTAAGGAGCTGAGCGAAGAACCCGTACAAGAATTGAAGAAATAATAAGTTTAGAGTTGGGGGAAAAAAATCAAAACATAGTGTTGTTTCTTTTTGTAAAAAAAAAAAATAAATAAAAAAGAAGAAATAGATCTTCAATTCTTTGTTTTAAAAAATTAAATTTAGTCACACTATAGAAAGTAGCTCCAAGCGAGTAGCTTCGACACAAAAGGTTAACTGAGCGGACAGGTTTGTATATCGACATACTTGCACACAAATTTTGCTAGCTCAACAGACATGTGCTTTTAGGCTTAGGGATTTATTTGACCTGTCCCTAAATAAAAAGCCACTCATTACTCAGAAATGAATGGAAATTTCAAAAATGATTATTTCTTGTGTAGGTACGATAAATGGTATTACAAACTAAGTTTGTTTTCATTTCAAAAATTTGGGAAGAATTACCCGAATTCTCCTACAGAACTGTTTTCATTTGTCTTCCTCTTTGGATGCACAATCTTACGTATGGAGAGAATATTACGGTGGAATATTCAAGTAAATAATTTGAATAAGTAAGTAGAACAATAAGTAATCCTTCTTTTAATATACAACTTTGAGTGGTTGTATATTGCAACTTTGAGTGGTATATATCTGCTATGGGGTAGAAGGGACAACTTCCACTCCCAGACATCAGTTTTCCGTCAGACCCCTGTTTGCCCCCCTCCCCCTCCCAGCTGAAATTTAGTCCAAAAATGTTGTCAAAACTAAGATAAGCCTGCATAATTCAAGCATCCATTTAAACAGGTCAGTTTTCTTTAGTACATCTTTACCTTTTTTATTACTATACGGCTAGTTTTTCAGTTTTCTCTGTCATTTTCACTTGATTTGGGAAAATTGGCTCCAACTTTGACCCCCCCCCCCTCCACAGGATTTTGACAAAATTACGCCATTCATTGGGGCATGGGTTGAGAGATCTACTCAGAATGTTGTTGCAAACCAAGAACTGGCTGACCTCTATTCCCCTTTGAATCAAAATACTTGACCAAATACCTTTTTGGGACATGCTTTAAAAAATGAGTGCATCACATTTACAAAAACAGTGAAATTATCTGAAAATGATCGTATAGAAGGGAGAAAACCATAATTGAAAAAAAAACACCGAAGGAGGAATCGAACACAAGACAATCTAGTTCGAAGTCGAACGCTTTACCAACAGAATCACGCCTCGAATAATGTGATTTGATATATTAGTGTTTGTACCTTAATTGCGTAGCTTATTAAGGGGGCTTGGAGGAGGAACATACGAGAGGTGTTCTTGCAAACCTCTAGCTACGGGTTTTGGACCATAATTATTACGATGATGATTTCGTTTTATGCTTCCAAGCTTTTTTTTACTTAAGAAGTGACATCAAAAGTATTGTTTTTAGTGCTATATAGCACATACGGATGGCAGAATTGATAAACATCACGTAGGTATGAGCAATAGCTTTCAAATGAGCCATTAAACGTCACTCTAAAAAGTTCTGGTAGCCAACTAGCCCCAGCTTTTGTACTTGAGACATGACACCAAAAGTGCCGTTTTGTGCTATTTGGCACTTACGGATGGCAAAAATGATTAGAAGCACGTAGATATGAGCAATAGCTTTCAAATCAGCCATTAAACATCTCTCTAAGAAGTTCTGGCAGCCCACTAGCCCCTAGATTTTCCACTTGAGACATGGCATCAACAGTGCCATTTGGCACTTGCAGGTGGTGGAATTTATAAAGAAAACGTAGACATGAGAAATAGCTTTTATGTGAGCTCTTAAACATCTGTCTACGATGTTTTTGTAGCCCGCTAGCCCAAGCCCTTGAGAAATTGCACAGAATGTGCCATTTTTGTGCCATATGGCACTTGCAGATGTTGAAATTTATAAAAAGCACGTAGATTTGAGAAACAGCTTTTGAATGAATCATTAAGCATCTCTCTATGATGTTCTGGTAAACCGATAGCCCTAAAAAAAAAAAAAAAAAAAAAAAAAAAAAAAAAAAAAAAAAAAAAAAAAAAAAAAAAAAAAAAAAAAAAAAAAAAAAAAAAACGGGAGACAGATCAGTGCTACAAAAAAGATTTTCCTTGTTGTTTAAGGTTAGGGACTGTAATTTCCCCGAACAAGGTTTTCGACTATGCTGATTCCAATGGTAAGCTTTTCATTTTGATCTGACGCCAAAGGGTTTCAGTTTTTTTTTCGAAATTACCATAAAGTTCTTTTCACAATAAACTTTTGTTTTTAATACGAACGGAAATAATTACTATTCCTGAATCAGTCTCAGATGGCAATTTTGTTCACTAGACAGTTTCTTTTTTTTAAACGCGTTTTTTACTTTTGGTTACTATGGACTGCTGTTCACTCTTTACTAGGTAGCAGCTACCGCTGCAACCATGATGATAGAAACGATGAGCAAAAAGTCAATTGAAGCCGAGGATCTTTGGTATACTGATATAGTGACATCAGGAACTCTGTTTTTGCAAAGATTTAAATGGGAATACTTAGCATTTTCCGTTTCCTGTCCAATTTCGCTTCCTTTTTTCCAGGGGGAGGGGGCTTGAGACAAAGGTTTCAAGGCTAACCAGCGACTTTTCAGTGTAAATTTGAATTATATAACTTGAAATAATAATAAGAATAATAATAATAATAATAAAACAGCCAAGATGCATGAGAAACATAAGCTTATTAGGCTTGAGACTTTGATGCATCGTTCAATGTTCCTTTTTATTCTTTTTAGTAACGCATCTTATTAAGCTTAAAGCCTGTTAATAAAGCTCTTTTAGTTGCATAAATCATAAACCGTTTGTCTTAGAAAAAAAAAAGAGATAAATCTATTGAATGCAAATAGACTTTGTTCCGTTACCTGGGTTTGAGATCCCTTGCTGCTTTGAAATCTCTTTAGCAGACTTAGCAGGTAATTTCTTATGTTTAGGGATTAAATGAATCACGAATGTTGTGTAATTTCAAATTTCCCCACACACCTCCAAAAATAAAATCCTAGATATGTGCCTGCAACAAGCAGATACAATCACAAACAACAAACTCTTTTCGCTGTTTGAAAAATGTTACCTGTGACTCCTTTTTAAACTGCCTATCCATTTGAATTTTGCCTTTCGGGGGGGGGGGGGGAGGGCACTCAACACGGAAAACAGTGGATTTTTCCTACTCCCAAATGTTTCGTAGTACCCTTTCAAAATTATTGGTTTAGGTTTTATATTTACTGTTTTAGGTTTTTCCTACGTCATCCTGAAGAAAAAGAATGTTTTGAGATTGAGCATGGCTTCAACGAAAAAGAGGTCAAAAGAGTTGAATGCAGCTTAGACGATGTTTTAAGAGACTTGGAAGACAGAAACTCAATTGACTCCATGCTGGAAGTTCTAGCACGTCATCACAAAACCAGAGGGATTAATAGAGATAGCTTTGAAGTTAGTAATTTAGAAATTGAATAAAACAAAAATAGGGAAACAAAATTCAAAAGGCGTTATGTGGCTATTTTTTCAACAAAATTGATTGTTACAGGATTGTTACCGGTCATGCAAACAATTTTACTAATGTTATCTTATGTATGTATTTCTCCAGTTGCAACCGCTTTATATATATATATATATATATATATATATATATACATATATATATATATATATATATATATATATATATATATATATATATTATATATATATATATATATATATATATTATATATATATATATATATATATATATATATATATATAGCTCAAATTTAGAATTTCAGAAAAGATAGTATAGCTTTTATTTAATACTGAGAATTTGACAACAGAGTTTATTTCTCTCAAAGTGTAAATTATTTCTAGAATAAGAGAACAGCCAAAACTCTTTCAAAACCCATAGTTAAATATTTTATGGGGTGGGACTAGTAACAGAACCCTCATTTAACTGAACCTCGTTCAACTGAACCCATTTTAACTGAACACCCATTTAACTCAACCCACTGCAATTCAACCCCCGGTTAAATCAAACCCCATTCAACTCAACACCCGTCTAGCAACTCGACATAATCTAATCTAAGCGTTGAATTGCACGGGGTTTTTGTTTTGAATGGGGTTGAGTTAAACGAGGACTGAGTTGCATGAGGGTTTAGCTAAATGGGGTCGAGTTAAACAAGGGCTGAATTATATGGGGGTTGAGATACATAGGGGTTGAGTTTAACAGGTTGAACTGAATGGGGTTGAGTTAAATGGGGGGTTTATTTAAAGGGGTTGGGTTAAACGGGGTTGAGTTGCACAAGACTTCAGTTAAATGGGTTGAGTTTCCGGGGGTTCAGTTAGACAAGGATTCAGTTGCACGGCAACCATTTTATGGGGTCCTTAGTTCAAACACAGCTCACCAGATAATGGCAAGTTAGGGGGCACATTCATCCTCTATATTTATTTTGAAGAACCTCTTACGAAAAATTTGAAAATTTGGCAGTAGAAATACACTTTTTGAGGTTTCAGGTACCCCCTTCCTGCATAAAAATTTCCCACTGACCTCCCTTCTAATATGGTATGCAACAATGAAATATTCTATAATCATTGGTATCACTATATAACAGTCTGTATAACCGGCTATTTTTTTACTACCAAAAAATTTGTGGTAACAAACTGAGAGAAAGACAGGCCTCTGACACTAGTAATCAAAACTCAAGAAATGCGATTACTAACAATGTTTGAAGCATTGAAATGAAATTCTAAAAAAAATTTTATGTCAAAAGAATCCCTCGTAATCTATTCCGAGTTATTTGACTTTTATGGGTTACCATAAAAGTCAAATTTAGCAGTCAAAGAAGACTTGCATAATTGTGCAAAAAGGAGGAAAACACCCAAAAAGGGAAGAGGCGAAAATTTAAGGAATTGAATTCAGCACGAATGATAATTCGCAATCAAAAATATTCGAAACACTATCTTTATAAATAGGGTAGTTCGTTTTTCTTCGTTTTTTTCGCGAGAACAATGCTTACGGATGCATATCCCTTACTTTCTTTTTTTCAAGGAAACCTGTACCACTTTCTGTGAGAATATCGGGAAAGAACTCCTTCACATGAAATTTCAATTCATTTTTCGAACGCAAAAAGAGATCGTGCCATGAGAAAGTGCCGATTTCTACCATTTTTGATCTAAAACACCAATTTTTGCCCTAGAAGGAAGACAATTCAATCAAGTGAAAAATTATTCAATTATTTTAAAGCTTCATTTGTTAGCTATT
The DNA here is from genome assembly GCA_027921565.1 of Artemia sinica. Classification (NCBI taxonomy): domain Eukaryota; kingdom Metazoa; phylum Arthropoda; class Branchiopoda; order Anostraca; family Artemiidae; genus Artemia; species Artemia sinica. Next base: position 23,269,027 of record CM051274.1, read on the forward strand.
GATGTTAGGAGGGGGATGTAAGCAGTGTGTGACAGTTCGAAACCGATTGGCAATGCCAGAATTGTCATTCGTAGACAAAACAAACAAACCATCAAAAACGAATCCCTGACTATCCTTAACGGGTGAAATAAAATTACGCTTTCTTGGATATAGTCGCTTAAAAGCTAATTTTTAACAAGATCGCCCGTCTTTTTCGGGGGTGTCTTCTCCCTTCTTCTTAATTATGTGAATATTCTCATGCTAATTAGCTGTAATGGTTAACACCAAATTAATAAGTTTTGGATATTTGGAATCAGCATTAAAAGCAATTTTTTCTGTTAGTCACGATATCAATTGAGAGATTTCTCGGTTTGCACAGAGTGACCCCAATAGGTCACTCTTAGTTCCCGGTCATTACTATGAATGGATTAACTTGAAACATTAATTTGAAACGTTAATTTTAACGTTACAATTGCGTAATTACTTTTTTCTTTTTAAAAAATTTATTGATGATTTCTAAGTAACAGCAAATTTTCCCAAAACTTGGAAGGTGGGCTCTTACTACTTTGGCTAGTTATTCAATTTAAATTGTCTGATAATGGTGTATGATGATAAATGTTGAATACTGATACCTAGCCCCGCTCCCTTCCTGGCTCTTTCTTATGTGGAATACCCTCCCTAAGTCTGACTGAAAATGTTACACGGTTCGTAACAGTTAAAAATGGCGAAGTTTGTTTTGGCTTCTGTATTATTTTATATGGTTGCTTTATTATTATTATTTATTGCTGTTATCCCCATTGCTTGTGAGCATTTATGTATGCATACCTTTGCTTCTCGGAAGCCTAAATTTTGGGGGGGGGGGGGAGTGCAAAACTTTGAAAAGTAGATAAACTTTATGAACAATATAAGAAATTACAGAAAACATTTCAAAATGATGTAGGTTTCAGGGGAGATGGCGAGATCCCCCATCCCCATATATGGTTGAGATGAAGTCTCAAGAGTAAGATGGAGCATGTTAAATGGATGGTTTCGTTCTGCGTTACCATTCCTAATTTCTTATATTATTGCTTTCGGTGAAAATCAAACCAGATCTGATTCTAATCCTATTGTAATTTCTATACTGTTCTTGACCCCTGGTTAGACCAAATGCACAAACGGTTCAAAATATTTAACAGAACCACGTTTTTTCTAACAAAAGGCTTTATTATTAAACCAATCAAATCAATTAAACCAATTTAGAAGTTTTTCAAGGAAAAGTAAAGAGCCATATTAAAACTAAGATGAGCAGAAATTAAGTCTTATAATAATTCAAACCTGATGAATCTCTGCAGTTTAGGCATAATATTATTTTCCTATCTCAAAAGATGTCCTAGATAACTCCCGGGAATAACCACTTTTTGGTGATAAATTCCATGTTAGTACTCTAAAACATAAAAAAAACACATTAATTGATTTTTATTTCACATTTCTCATAGGCAATAAAACTACAAATCAACTATCGCAGCCGCTCAATTTCTGAAAAGCCGCAATTTTAGATAAAAAGCAAATACAGATATACATGGCATTTAATTAGAATAGAATTAAAATTAAAGTGTTACGTTACATTTATTTTTCAATTTCATTGAGATGAGATTCTTGCATTTTTTCGATCTTCTTTTTAAGCCCTATGTGTTTTTGATTGAATAAGATGATGGATTTACATCCTGTTTTGCTTAGGGAGGAGGGGCTCAATAGCACAGGCATGCATTCATAAAAAGAAATGACAAAACGTTTTATAAGAAACTTTTCTGATTGTCCCTCGCTAGCTATGCCTAGCTACCCCCAAGCACGATAAACCACGGTAACCCACAGTATACCCACGTTAAAAGCTATGAAAGTGGGTTGGAGGTCATAGTAACAGTTACGTTAATGCGATTGTTCGAGCTAAATATCCATTGGAACATTATAGAGGAAGAAATTTTAATGATAATTTGAATTATCCTATATTAATTTAGAAACACATTTTCCAGAATAGAATTTCCAGAGAGCGAGACCTAAGCCAAGCAAAGTCAAACTTAAAAGAAGCAGTAAGTAACCAAAAATGAGTGTTGCTACTACCTCCGAAACTGTAAAAAAGGCTAGTGTCTTTATTTAACGATATTTATTTAACATTTATTTAGAGAAAAAAGTTCCGAAAAGTAGTTTTTCAAAGAAAATTAAACAGCAATATAAAAATCTATGACGAACAGAAATAAAATCATATGGACTATAAGACGTAAAAGAGCTTACAGTCCAAAAGATTATTGGTGGATTAGAGACAAAAATCTTTTTCATCTACCCTTCCCCAAAATAACATTTGATTTTCTCTTGCCTCATACTCCTCCTCCTTCCTTTCCCCAAAAGTACCTGTAATTTTCAACTCCATCCCACAAGCCATTGCCGAGATGTTTCAGATATATTATTTCGATTAAAAACAGAATACAAAGCAAAAACTACCTAATCTAGAGAAAGACTAACTTAACCGTGTAAACTTTTCCTTCTTTCTAAGCATTTATTTATACGTACACCGACTAGAGTTATTGTTGTTTGAAGAATGTCAGGAAGCTGTAATCTGTTTCCCTAAAATCAGAAAGCACCCGGCACTCCAGGAGAAAATGGTCCAAATCTTTATCATCCTCCTTACAGAGGGGACAAGCAAACCCTCGTCCAGAAATAGCACTCTTTCTATCAAAATCTTTTTTTCTGCTCTGAATTAGAAAGCAATTTGCACTTAGTTGTATCCATCGACATAAAACATTATTCGGTAAATTGAATCTAAGTTAAACTTCCACTCCAAGATTATATTTTGCCAAAGTATAATGTTTCAATGTTTGTGAGTTGCCAACCATCCCCAGCCAATATTGAAATTCTTTACCCTCTAAAATAAAACGTACCTGACTTTCTAAATATGTACGTAAATCATGAGGACCAAGGCTCTCATTAAATAAAAAAGGCATTCCCACTCTTTCTACCAATGATTTAGTCTTGGACGGCCAAGAAGTTTCAAAACCACTCTAACATCTCTGCATATGCAGCTCTAATTCAGTCTGTCTTCGTTTAGGCTTAGTAACTTCAACCAAATTCTAAAAATCAAAATAGATAGCCCCTTCACTTACACAAGAAGTAGAAAGGCAGGACCAAAAGCATAAAGGTCCGTATAGACCGGAGAAAGACAATTTCCACCCCCTTGCCCATAGTCTTTAGTCTGAGATGGTAAAAAGTCCAGCATGTCTTGGTGGTTGTTTAGCAATGTTTAGCTATGTCAGGAAGAGAAAAGAGCTGTCCATTGAAAAAAACAAACAAACAAAAACTTGGATATAAATTTAAGTAAATAAATATGGTAGGTACGGCCCTAAATGAGTTTTGTAGTTACCAAACGTCGAATCTCAGAAGCCTAATTAAAGGGTTGCAGTTGTATAAATTTGAATGTCTGTTAGTCTTCCATATACTAACCGTTACATACATAATTCAGGACCACTAAGAGAATCTCTCAGACTAACGACAAGTCGACGTAATAAGGCCCCACTTAAAAAAAAAATAATAATAATAAAAGGTGCGGTACGATTGGGAGGAATGATTAGGCAATTTTGACTGATGCCGCAGCACGGCGATGTCTTGGGTGTCAGCTATCTCGAATCAGCAGGTACCAGGGGGAGGGGGTCCAATCCCAAGATGCACTGTTTTAATAAATATGAGGCCATCATAAAACATCCCAGCCCCCCAAAAAACATCCTAGCCCCCCCCCCCCTGGAAAATTCCCCTCGTGACCCTACTCTCGGCACTTTGAAGTAAAAAACTTGTCCCGGGAGGTTTGTTAAAAAAAAAAAAAAATTTTAATACTGAACAATAACTTGTTTTTCTTTTTCAGAGGTTCTCCTTAGTCTTCTTAGAATTTATTATGGAAGAACTAGAAGGCGAAATCACCGAATTTGACCTTGAAGCCTGGGCTGTTACATTGAGGATACTGGTCAATGTAATAGGGCTATATTTGTAATGTTTATTGTGGCATTTTTATAACAATAGATTCAATGATGTTTTGACTAAATGATAAAAAATATTGCATAAAAAACTGACAGTTTGATATTTTTTTTTTCTATTTGAACCAAGAAAAAACAAAACAAAAAGAAAAAGTCAACACTTGAGTAAATGCTGAAGTAGACCGAAAGCGCAATTAAAAAGTAGGAAGCTTATTGAACTGGTTGGACTTTAATGTCCAATCCTAAGATAGTTTGTCCATGTCCATGTCCTTATCAAAAGTACAGCATTTGGGTTATTTGTATTTACCCCAGCCAGATATTTGCTATATACTATGATGTGTATCATATCCTTCTTAGCATTTTCTCTATTATTTAAGCATTACTTTTGTTTTCAGAAAAGTGCACCCAATTCGTGCTGCACCATACCTACCAGCAGCGTACTTTATTAAGAAAACTCATGTATATATAGACATACCAGAATGCCATTATTACACAAAAATAGACGAAATATGAAGAAAACATTATACATTTTAGAACAAAAACCATAAATGTTTGAATTTAGAGAAAACAAGCCACTGGCCAGGAGCTCCCTGTGTGCGTCTCTGGCCAAACATCTTCTGATTTATATTTTTACATTTTTTGTAAGACAATGTTCTCTGCAGAGCGCAAAACCTACTTCAAAATGCACAAAAACTTTGAGGGGCCACATCCTTAGAAACACTTTTCAATAGTCACTATCTAATTTCGAAAGAAGATTGGTCAAGTTCCTAATTTTGCGCTTTAGACAAACAAGTATACAAGCATTATCAAAAACCAGAGTGGATCTATCCCCCCGAGTCAAGGAGCCAATCACCACTAAGTTCGCACTCAAGATTCTTTAGAAAAGTCAAACCCAATAGCCAAGGGTTTAGTTTGGTAACTTCATCCATTTCTGAAGCAATTAACTTGTGTCACAGCATAGGTAAACACAGAATGTATGGACAGCCAATTGACACAATTAACATTTGCTATGGCAAGAAGTTCGTATATTTAAAAGTAGAATCAGGAAAATAATGAACTTTATCTCCCTAAGTGTATCGGCCAAGGAGAAGACATCCTAAATATAAGAGTTCTTATACATGCCATGTCTAGCTACCGAGCTTTTGATTTCCCAGACCCGTTGGTTTCTGATAAACTGATTTGTTGCTACAATAGTATCGGCATTTACCACAATCATATTATTGCCCCGTATTTTTTTTTTTTTTGGAAATTCAGATTTGATTTTGAACAACCGCTTAGTCGTGCTTATTAATTCAGTTTTTGGCCAAATGAGTAAACACTTTGTGTGTGTGTGTGTATGTGTGAGTGTGTATGTGTGAGTGTGTATGTGTATGTGTATGTGTATGTGTAATATATATATATATATATATATATATATATATATATATATATATATATATATATATATATATATATATATATATATATATATATATATATATATATATATATATATAGATATATATATATATATATATATATATATATATATATATATATATATATATATATATATAATATATATATATATATATATATATATATATATATATATATATATATATATATAATATATATATATATATATATATATATATATATATATATATATATATATATATATATATATATATATATATATATATATATAGTGTAGGTGTAGGTGTATGTGTATGTGTATGTGTATGTGTAGGTGTAGGTGTAGGTGTAGGTGTAGGTGTATGTGTATGTGTATGTGTAGGTGTAGGTGTATGTGTAGGTGTAGGTGTATGTGTATGTGTATGTGTATGTGTATGTGTATGTGTATGTTTATGTGTATGTGTATGTGTATGTGCATGTGTAGGTGTAGGTGTAGGTGTAGGTGTAGGTGTAGGTGTAGGTGTAGGTGTATGTGTAGGTGTATGTGTAGGTGTATGTGTAGGTGTATGTGTAGGTGTATGTGTAGGTGTATGTGTAGGTGTATGTGTAGGTGTATGTGTAGGTGTATGTGTAGGTGTATGTGTATGTGTAGGTGTATGTGTATGTGTAGGTGTATGTGTATGTGTAGGTGTATGTGTATGTGTATGTGTAGGTGTAGGTGTATGTGTATGTGTATGTGTATGTGTATGTGTATGTGTATGTGTATGTGTATGTGTATGTGTATGTGTATGTGTATGTGTATGTGTATGTGTATGTGTATGTGTATGTGTATGTGTATGTGTATGTGTGTGTGTATGTGTATGTGTGTGTATGTGTGTGTATGTGTGTGTATGTGTATGTGTATGTGTATGTGTGTGTGTGTGTGATGTGATGTGTGTGATGTGATATGTGTGTGATGTGATGTGTGTGTGTAATGTGATGTGTGTGTGATGTGATGTGTGTGTGATGTGATGTGTGTGTGATGTGATGTATGTGTGATGTGATGTGTGTGTGATGTGATGTGTGTGTGTGATGTGGTGTGTGTGTGTGATGTGATGTGTGTGTGTGTGATGTGATTTGTGTGTGATGTGATGTGTGTGATGTGGTGTGATGTGTGTGTGATGTGATGTGTGTGTGACGTGATGTGTGTGTGATGTGATGTGTGTGTGATGTGATGTGATGTGTGTATGATGTGATGTGTGTATGATGTGATGTTTGTGTGTGTGATGTGTGTGTGATGTGATGTGATGTGTGTGTGTGTGTGTGATGTGTGTGTGATGTGTGTGTGTGTGTGTGATGTGATGTGATGTGTGTGTGTGTGTGATGTGATGTGATGTGTGTGTGTGATGTGTGTATGATGTGATTTGATGTGTGTGTGTGATGTGATGTGTGTGTGATGTGATGTGTGTGTGATGTGTGTGTGTGTGTGTGATATGATATGATGTGTGATGTGATGTGTGTGTGATGTGATGTGTGTGTGATGTGATGTGTGTGTGATGTGATGTGTGTGTGATGTGATGTGATGTGTGTGTGATGTGATGTGTGTGTGATGTGACGTGTGTGTGATGTGATGTGTGTGTGATGTGATGTGACGTGTGTGATGTGATCTGTGTGTGATGTGATTTGTATGTGATGTGATGTGATGTGTGTGTGATGTTTGTGTGTGATGTGTGTGTGATGTGTGTATGATGTGTGTGTGATGTGAGTGTGTGATGTGTGTGTGTGTGTGTGTGATATGTGTATGTTTGATGTGTGTGATGTGTGTGTGTGTGTGATGTGTGTGTGATGTGTGTGTGATGTGTGTATGATGTGTGTGTGATGTGTGTGTGATGTGTGTGTGATGTGTGTGTGTGATATGTGTGTGATGTGTGTGTGTATATTTTCAAGATTGTCCCCAAAAATAGCAAGGTGTTTGAACACTGGAGCGGCGTCAAAATTGTATTAAACACCCATAAATGATGTTCGTAACATTAGCTTCAGTAGCATTCGAAATTGAAGAGTATCCTTCCTCTGATCTTGTCTATAATCAGAAACATCTAAACCACTGACTCTGGGCTAGCCTACTACCTTGAGTCTTGAGTCCACAAAGACGGGCCAAAATAGACCTATCTGTTAGGTCTATAACATAAAAACTATTAAAAAATTTAAATATGATCAAAAGCAATTAAAAATTCTAGACGATAGTTGGCCTTGTTTAAATCAAGCTACAAGGCTAAAAACGATGAATGATTTACAACCGCACAAAATCAATTCTGAAAATTAATAATAGTAAAAAAAAAAAAAAAAAAAAAAAAAAAAAAAAAAAAAAAAAAAAAAAAAATCCACTGGTCGAATAATTTAATGTAGAGGTCTCAAAAGGAGGAGACGGAAAGAAAATACTGGGAGTCCTGAAACTGACCTCTGGGTAACCGCACTCATCTTATGGGTACATGTATAAATTTCATACTAGCAACTAACATAAAGATGGGTAATAATTATTTCAAAAATCTAATAAAGGGGCATAGAGCCATATTAGAGAGTCCATTGGGGTGGGGGGGGGACAAAAGAGGTTGCAAGCTTCACAGCTATAGTATTCCAGGAGGTGATTTACTCCATTACATGCCCTTTACAGCAGAGTAGAAAACTCAAAAATTTGTTTCAGGTTTTCTAAGTGTTATTTGCGATAAATTCTTTGCACAATGAAGGTTTTGTGGGCATTCAACCCTCAAAAAACACAAATTGTATCAGAAGCTGCAATGGAAAACTATTTCAGCAAGCGAGAAAAGGATATGAAACATTTCGGAAAAATATAAGCTTCTTAACGTCCTGAGTATCCACCTAAGTAGAGTAAACCAGGTTGGGCTGTTTGGTCGAGCTTGTCGAGTTTAGAGATGATCGACCATAAGTTATAATTAGATGTTAAATATCAAATACCATCACTTGACTAGTCTCAGCCATTCTCATTTAAAAGCACTAACAAAAAATCGTACAAAAATACTGATTTAAGGAAATAAACTTTACTTCAGAAAAGTGCATCGAAATTGCTTCCTGGTCCAGCAGAGAATTTAAAAAAAAAGAGTCAGGAATAAGCGCAAATCTGTTATTCCCAATTATTTATGAGTAACAACAAGTAAATCTCAAAAGAAGTATACATGAATTCGCATTATTAGAGTTACAACTCTGAAAAGCTATTTTGTTATATGATACTTTTGGAGAATATATATTTTAAGTAAGCTTCTAAACCAATATAAGGTCACACATGATATTTTGAAGCAAAAAGGAAGTAGTGAAAAGAAGAAAAATCTGGATATGGCCAATCTAACAGGTTGAGGTGTATAATAACTAGCGCAGGGCTCGGCCATATAGTTGAGCAACATCTTCATTAGCTTTTTTGTACGAAGTTGGCCAAGTCATGTCGAATCAATGTACACCTTGATAGCACACACCCCACCCCCTACTTTAGATACACCCTCATTTTTTACCCTTTTCGTCACCACAAGGCCAACTCACCTGAAAAATGTATATGATTATAGTAAAATACGATATTTTGCGCCATCTAATATTATACTTATTTCATCCTAGGTAGCAGTTTTTATCTTGCAGCAAATTCTATTGTTTTTCTCATTTGTCACACAGAACTACCTGGAAGAGGTGAGGTGTGGGATTGGGGGCTTCCAGAATGACCTTCTGAAGACCAAACCGAGTCTTGATAAATGAATAATACGTGGGATGTTGAGAGAAATGGACATTTAGAGCTAAAGACACGGTTCCTTAGTAGTAGACTTTTTCATGCCCCTAAAAAGGATGTGCTAAACCTGGTGCGTACACGGAGGAATTTCAGGCCCATTCCCCAGAAATGGGAAAATTTTATAATTTCCTGGGATGTCTTGTATTTCTCATATACTTCGCCTAGTTTGGTCCTTTTTTTATTTTTGTCTCCCCCTTGAAAGAAATTCCTGCGAGCGTAAGTGTTCTGAATCCCTCTTTCCCTACCTCATTGTGTTGGCTGTACAAACCAAAACTACCAAATACCACAGTTATTATTTTTAATTCATTATTTTATTGTAAATCAAAGAATCAGATTCAAACTTGATTGATTTAAAAAATTCCAAAGGGTGCAGCATTGGTTACTTCGATATTTAAAAAATTACAACCTTTTTAATGCTGCTTTACTTTTAACAGAAGGGCCCAAACTCTACAGTGGCCTAGTAAGGATGGAAAACGGACGTTCACCCTCCCAAAAGTTTGAATGGCACCAACTCATTAAAACTAATGTTTTTTGAAAGTAATCTAAATGCTTCTAATATAGGTGATAATCGAAATTTATGTTACTTATGTTAGCCCTGTTTAATTGCAATGTTTTGGTACTTATCTTGTCATTAAGATCATGAGCTGATTATTTTGCTGGATTTTTATTTATGTTTAGTAAATTTGATGTATTAGTTTTATTTTGCTATGCACATGCTAATTTTCTGTATATTTTTAGAGTCATTATTGTTGTTTCTTGGTTGTGCCTCCATGTGCTTCCTAGGGCTATAATGAGAGCAAGGATGAGATGGCTAGGACACGTTTTCCGGATGAAAGATAACAGATTGCCAAAGATTGTCTTTGTCAGCCAATCGTCTAGGGCCAAACGACAAAGAGGTCATCCCCGAAAAGGGTGGGAGGATATCGTAAGCAAAGATTAAAGGGACATGGGAACTTCTTGGGAGGGTATAAAGAGGGAAGCTTTTAACAGATTGGGATACAGGAGGAGCGTGCGTGGCTATTTTGGCCTAAGGTGGCTTAGTGCTGCAGTGAGTTTTTAGTAGTAGTAGTAGCGGCTTTTACTGTTTAATAAAACTTTCAGGTTGTCACATCTGTAAACATGGGGAGTTCAGGTGGAGTCTTTGCATGCAACTGCTTCCTGAAAATTACTGCAAAAATTGTGTGAAAATTTGGGAAAACTAGATGTTAGACAATAATAATACATTTTAACGGTTTTTCTTTGTGACAAAAAAATTCAATTGTGACTTGAATATTTAATTCAATAATTATTATAAAAATATAGAGTGAAAATTATTCACCGTTTTTCAGAGGCTGTAAAACGAAAAATGGAGAAAAAATAGGTCTAACAGTCTGTATAATGAACCACAGGACCCATTTAATCCCCCTAATTGTTCATGCAGCTAGATAAACCTATAAAAGACAGTTAAGAGCTCCTGGTTAAGATTTTCTTTGTTTCCTGTGGGGAAACTCTCGAACCGAAATCTTCCAGTATTTTCAAACTAAAAAAGTCTTCAAATTAAAACTGACGCACGCTAATCGTTGATAAGTTACACTTATTTTGAATTCAAAAATTGTTCCATGACAAACTATACTTGAGGATACTGATTGTTTATTTTACCTTCAGTTCTACATTCTAAAATTGGAAAAGGTTTCAGCTGAAAATAAATGTGGCTTTTCAAACATTCACCCTCATGATCCTCCATACTTGTAAGCTTTGCAATCTACAGGTATTTATCTCCGCACATGTTTTCAAAACTAAATCTACCAAAAGCAATGGATTGAAAGAAATGTCCATATAAATTCCGATGCTCAAAATTGAAAAAATTAAACTCAGGAAAGCTTAGAAAGTGAGTGTTACCTGAACGTTAATATGTAACACAAAAATTACCTCACCATACTGTCTCTTTTACAACAAAAATTACTACAAAACTCCAAAAAATCAAAAGCAACAGAAACACAGGGAAACAGTTAATACGGAATAAAGTAAACTCGGAATATCACAGCATTGTATTTTTCTACTTCACTGTCTTAATTTTTTTTTTTTTTTTTTTAATGTTCAAAAGATTGAAAAGAATGTTGAAAAGACTTATATGTTTTAGTACCATATTTTCAACAAAACTTAGATCACAATTGAGCCGTTGAGAAGTCAATTCGGCCAAGTCTGTAAAACAAACAGCGAAGATAGCTTAAGAAGAATACATATTACTGGTTTTGACTTTAATGTACCTGTCATCTATTTTAGAAAATTTACAGAATTCTTTTAGTGTCAGATAGTATATTTGACCACCAAGAATGCTCTTAAGTGCATTTTAGTATTGACTTAGTAACATTGGCCTCTATTCAAGTTATTTAGATTCTGCTGGTAAAAACAATTCTTGCTAATTTTTCGTATTAATTATCAGCTTTTGTAAATATCCTGTGAACACATGAAGTTGTGGACACCATAGTTGTGTACACCATCTATCAAGTGTGTACACCATAAAACCACAAAAATGTAAAAACTTTTTTCTTAACATCTCATCTTTATCCGTCAGTTTTGTTCCACCCTTTTAAGGGCCGATCTCCTTATAATAGCTTTCCAACAATTCCAAGGGATTGAAATGAAAAATTTCGGCCCACAGCAAGTCATCAATGCCAACAGTAGCTGGTTATCACCAATTCGTTACCTGTGATCCCATAAATTCCTGGGGCCCATATGAGTGCAATACGGTCACCAATGGATGCTAGTCTGTTTAAGGTTCATCAACAATTCGTGATAATTTTGATGAAAAATTAATGCTTTAAAAGAATTGGCTTTTTACTCTGATAGCAAAATATATAAAATTCATTATATATATCCGAAAGAGGGGGGAACACCTTCAAAATGTCAAGTGATCTTAGTTTCAATCACACCATCAGATTCAATATATCAAAGAATCCTGCTGTAGAAGTTTAAGCTCCTATTTACAGAAACGTCAATTTTTTTTGCCAGAAGAAATATCACTGATGCGTCTTTTTTCAGGGAGATCATATCGAATCAATAGTCATAGAAGATCGGGCGAGGGCTCATTCGAAAAGAAATTGGAGGTTCTAGTGTCTCTTTTTTAATGTGCCATGGGAAAGTCACGTTTTCTTTCACATTGTGGCACCACACTACGATTTAGCCCCAAAGAGGACCAAATTGCTATCGATTGAACATTCTGAGATAGCCAACCGATCAAAAAGTATCTAAAACTACACACTGAGCTTCTCAGTTGCAGAGGAAATAATGCCATATGGTGGCGCATTCGTTCTGGAAAAGTCGAGTAGTCCATTCAGAATAAACGATTAATATGGACATTTATCTTAATGGTTAATTTAACTAAGTTGATTCAGTTAATTTTTCAAGAAATTATGTTTAGCGATATATAATTTCGCATTAGCTATTATGATGGATCTTTACGTTAATTCGCTCTTTACGCTTAAGATTGACTTTTCGTCCCAACTTTTAAGAATAGCTGTTGAAACACGAGGGCCGTTAGATTGGAACAAGAAGCTTCTTTAAAGCACTAAAAAACTTTAGCGTGACGAGCGAGCAATTGAGGAGGGGTAGCTCCCCTCATATACAGAATTATTTCTGTTCGTTTTAAGTCGCAATGCTCCTACTTACTTCCAGAAGAATTTTTTTTAATATTTTTCTTTAATAGCACGCTAAATCACTTTTTGGCTTACTTTAGCCCCTCCTTAACCCTTACTCTTTACGCTAAAGGTTTACTTTTTATCCTATTTCTTTGAGAATGGCTCCTCAAATGCAATGGTCTTTGAGCTGCAATTAAATAAAAAAATTCTTAATATTCTCGAGGGCCTAAGGCGCGCTTGGTTACCATATAAAATACATACATATGTCCCACCTGTACTTTTTAATAGCTCCAGTATCTTAGCTGCCTGTCTTATTTCAAACATTTCAGCCTGGAAGACCATTGCAAATTCACCTAAGCTATAATCATTATTTTATATTTTTTTTTAACTGATGTTATAGATTTCAGCACTGACTGGAAGGAAAATGAACCATTTATGTAACAATTCGTTAAGATGAGATTTTAACTCTAACCACCTGCTTACACATCAAAAGGGCGGATACAAAAGGATGACGAAATTCTGAAGAAAAATTGATTTGCCGATGCATCTACACTCTTCTTATACAATCTCGTTTATAATTTTAGAGTTGTAATTTTATTTGTAAAAGGTTAATTGCATACGGATGTGGCAGGTATGTGCCCACAAATTTATTTTGAAAAGGGAGGGGGAGGGGAGAATTTTTTTAAAAGAGAAAAAACAGCGTCTTTATATAAAAAATATGAGAAATGGACGTATTAACCATAAAAATCAATATAATGGGAATGTAGCTAATGAAATAAATGTACTAAAAAAACATTTACAAATGATTATTCAATAAAAAATATCACTTAAAAAAGAGCAAAAATATCCTTTTTCCAAATTCCAACGATGGGGTACCAATTCTCCCTTGCCTCATGAAAGTCAATTCTTTTGAGCGTTCGCAATGTCTAAAAGTACGCGTCACTATTGAGCAAGAGTGTTTTGATATTAGAAGACCTCAGGGAAAAGGCTGAGTTAAGGGGTGTTACTCCAAGTATGTACCAGGGGAAGAGGCTTGTCCACACGCCTTCCATGGTTTTTGGGATAGAGCTGAGGCATCATCTAGATTTAGGATTTTACAAGGGCCATTATTTAAATTTGATCCGATCCTAATATTTCGAAGTTAAAATTTTAGAGTTTTTGCAGAATTTGGCAACTTTTTTTTTAGGGAGTGGTCCCAACTATACCTGACTGACAACTGGGGCGTGGCATTAATACGTTGGATCCTAGCCCCTTCCTTACTTCTGAAGCTGATACCTATTGTAAGAACCGGAAAGTGGTGGGGGACTGGCAGCTATTGATTTATAGCCAAATTAAAAAAAAATACAAGATATGAAAAAAATTATGAAAAATCAGGTAGACACACACGTACGAAGAATTTGCATGTCCTTATGTTTTTTACAATGTGCCCTTCTCCCATAATCCAATAAAATTATACGTAAGTAGTGATAATCCCGATACTACGCCCGTAAAACCAATATATTCTGAAAACCGACCAGCAGCTCATTTATTCCGACCTTGTAGGGTGTTATCATCCGCCCGTCAGACCAATAAATTTTGTAAGCCGACCCAAATATCAAGAACCACTCATAGCAACCAGAACCAATATAAGGACCAATATAATTTTCAATGTGATTCATATTAGTAAGAGAATAGTATACAGAGGTTAGACCACAGACACACTAAAAATAACTCTATGCACTACTGGCCGAACAACCATATATGGACACTACACCTTGCCAGTACTACAGCAGCAAGACCAATATGTTGTGTAAACCGACCAGCACGTCATATATTCTGTAATAGAGAGGTGAGACAAAAATTTAACCTGCATACTAGAGTCAAAGGGCTAATAAATTCTAATTGCCAGCAGTTTTAGCAAAATGATTAACAGGGAAGAGTCTCTGAACTCTTGGAACCAGGACATGTAGTAGAAGAAACAGTTATAAATAAAACAAATACTTAGGGTTGGAAGGCCGGCATGGGATTTAAAGCGTGTGTTCTTGTTTAGAATATTTCTCATTATTACTATTTTTGTTTGTATTATAAGGAAAGTATAGCTCAATCAATGAATATAATAACCGATGCCTCATTTGCATAATTCTTGACTGGACATGAATATCAGGGTGAATCCAAAATGTTGATACGCTCATAGTAAAGTTGACTTTAATATATCTGATTTTGCATAGACTATTAAGAGGCCCAATTGACAAATTCCATGAAACAATCACCCGAAAAGATTAAAAAGAAATTTGGAGAATCTTCTTGGTTTTTGGAAAATGTTGGTAAGGTCTTAGTAAAGTTGGCTTCAATAATATCTGATTTTGCATAGACTATTAAGAGGCCCAATTGACAAATTCCATGAAACAATCACCCGAAAAGATTAAAAAGAAATTTGGAGAATCTTCTTGGTTTTTGGAAAATGTTGGTAAGGTCTTAGTAAAGTTGGCTTCAATAAATCTGATTTTGCATAGACTGTTCAGAGGCCTATTTTACCAAGCCCAATGAAACAATCACCCGAAAAGATTAAAAAGAAATTTGGAGAATCTTCTTGGTTTTTAGAAAATGTTGGTAACGTCTTAGTAAAGTTGGCTTCAATAATATCTGATTTTGCATAGACTGTTCAGAGGCCTATTTTACCAAGTCCAATGAAACAATCAACCAAAAAGATTAAACAGAAATTTGGAGAATCTTCTTGGTTTTCGGACAATGTCGGTAAGCTCTTAGCAAAGTTGGCTTCAATAAATTTGATTTTGGATAGACTGTTCAGAGACTAATTGACCAAGTCCAATTAAACAATCACCCGAAAAGATTAAAAAGAAATTTGGAAATCTTTTTGTTTTTTCGAAAACGTTAATATGGTCATAGTAAAGTTGACTTCAATAAATATGATTTTGCATAGACTGTTCAGAGGCCCATTTGACAAAGTCCATAAAACAATCACCTGAAAAGATTAAAATGAAATTTGGAAAATTTTCTTGGTTTTTAGAAAATGTTGGTATAATCATAGTAAAGTTGACTTCAATAAATCTGATTTTGCATACTGTTCAGAAGCCTATTTGACCATATCCAATGAAACAATCCCTCGAAAAGATTGAAAAGAAATTTGGAGGATATTCTTGGTTTTTGGAAAACGTTACTAAGGTCATAGTAGAGTTGACTTCAATAAATCTAATTTTGCACAGACTATTCAGAGCCCCATTTGACCAAGTCCATGACAAAATCACCTGAAAAGATTAAAAAGAATTTTCGCGAATATTCTTGGTTTTTAGAAAATGTTGGCATGATCATAGTAAAATTGACTTCAATAAATATAATTTTGCATAGACCGTTCAGAGGCCTATTTGACGAAGTCCATGAAACAATGACACGAAAAGATTAAAAAGAAATTTGGAAAATCTTCTTGGATTTTAGAAAATGTTAGTACGGTTATAGTAAATTTGACTTCAGTAAATCTGATTTTGCCTAAACTATTCAGATGTCCATTTGACCAAATCCATGAAATAAACACCCAAAAAGATTAAAAAAGAAATTTGGAGAATCTTTTTGGTTTTTAGAAAATGTTAGTGGGGTCTTAGTAAAGTTGACTTCAATAAACCTGATTTTGGATAGACTATTCAACGGCCCCTTCCAAGTCTTTTAATTGGTGACTGAGTATTAAAAATTTATAAAAAAAGACTTTTTCACATAAAAAACTCAGGTACTTGGTAAATATCAAGTCTTTTAATTGGTGACTAAGTATCAAAGATTAATAATGAAAAAAGCACTATTGCATAGAACAGACTCAGCTACTTGGTAAATTCCAAGTCGTTGAATTGGTGACTGAGTATAGAAAATAAAAAAAAACAACTTTTGAATAGAACAAACTCAGCTACTTGGTAGATTCTAAGTCTTTTAATCGGTGACTGAGTATCAAAATTAATGATACAATATTTTTGTATAGAACAAACACAGCTACATGGTAAATTCAAAGTCATTTAATTGGTGAAAGAGCATAAAAAATTAATAAAAAAGTACTTTAGTATAGAACAAATTCAACTACATGGTAAATTCAAAGTCTTTTAATTGGTGACTGAGAATCAGAAATTAGTAATAAAAAAACACTTGAGCATGGAACAAACTCAGCTACTTGGTAAATTCCAAGTCATTCAATTGCTGACTCAGTATGAAAAATAATAAGAAAACACGTTTGCATAGGACAAAAGCTACTTGGTAAATTCCATATCTTTTAATTGGTGACCGAGTATCAAAAATCAATCAGAAAATACTTTTTCATAGAAAAAACTCAACAACTTGATAAACTCCAAGTCTTTTAATTGGTGACTGAGTATCAAAACTTAATAAAAGAACAATTTTGCATAAAAAATAGTTAGCTACTTAACTGTTGTTAAGCTAGGTTCATTTGGGGTCAGTAAGCGTGCCATGCTTACATAATGCAACCGAATTAATAAAAAAATTATGTTTACTGTAGGTAGTCGGGGTGCGGCAGGTTGGCTGTGTGTACCCCTGGCGTGGAAAGATGGGAGCACTTGGGGTGATTTTTTTGGCAAATT
This sequence comes from Artemia sinica, assembly GCA_027921565.1. Classification (NCBI taxonomy): domain Eukaryota; kingdom Metazoa; phylum Arthropoda; class Branchiopoda; order Anostraca; family Artemiidae; genus Artemia; species Artemia sinica. The sequence continues at coordinate 23,286,353 of CM051274.1, forward strand.
CATTTTAAAATGACTCTCACACTGTTGATTACAAACCAACTATGCAGCTGAGTTTGTTCTACGCAAAAGCACTTTTTTTAATTAATTTTTGATATTCAATCACCAATTAAAAGACATGGAATTTACGAATTAGCTGAGATTTTTCAATGCAAAGGTACTTTTTTTATTAATTTTTGATGCTTAGTCACCAATTAAAAGACTTGGAATTTATCCAGCAGCTGAGTTTCTTCAATGCCAGTGTTTTTTTATTACTTTTTGACACTCAGTCACAAATTAAAAGACTTGGAATTTACCAAGCACCTGAGTATGCTCTATGCAAAAGTGCTATTTTTACTAATTTCTTATACTGAGTCACCAATTAAAAGACTCGAAATTTACTAAGTATTTGAGTGTGTTCTATGCGAAAGTGTTTTTTATTAGTTTTTGATACTCAGTCACCAATTACAAGACTTGGAATTTACCTAGTAGCTGAGTTCGTTCTATACAAAAGTGCTTTTTCTTATTAATTTTCGATACTCAGTCGCCAACTAAAAGACTTGGAATTTACGAAGTATCTGTGTTTGTTCTATACAAAAGTGCTTTTTTTTTATTAATTTTTGATTCTCCGACACAAATTAAAGGACTTGGAATTTAAAAAGTAGCTGAGTTAGCTGTATGCAAAAGTATTTTTTTTATTAATTTTTTATACCCAGTCACTGCTCAACAGACTTGAATTTACCAAATAGCTGAGTTTGTTCTATGTAAAAGTGTTTTTTTTTTTATTAATTTTTGATACTCAGTCACCAATTAAAAGACTATGAATTTACCAAGTAGTAGAGTTTGTTCTATGCAAATGCGCTTTTTTATTAATGGTCGATACTCAGTCATCAAACAAAAGACTTGAAATTTACCAAATAGCCGAGTTTGTTCTATGCAAAAGTACTTTTCTCATTAACTTTGATACTCAGTCATCGATTAAAAGACTTGGAATTTACCAATTAGCTCAGTTTGTTCTATGCAAAAGTACTTTTCTCATTAACTTTGATACTCAGTCATCGATTAAAAGACTTGGAATTTACCAATTAGCTCAGTTTGTTCTATGCAAAAGTACTTTTCTCATTAATTTTTGATACTCAGTCATCAATTAAAAGACTTGGAATTCACCAAGTAGCTGAGTTTGTTCTATGCAAAAGTGCTTTTCTAGTAATTTTTTATACTCACTCATCAGTAAAAAAGCCTGGGAAATTACCAAGCAGCTGAGTTTTTTCTATGCAAAAGTGCTTTTTTATTAATTTTTGATACTCAGTCATCAATTAAAAGACTTGGAATTTACCAAGTAGATTAGTTTTTTATAAACAAAAGTGCTTTTCTTATTAATATTTTATACTCAGTCATCAATTTAAAGACTTTTAATTTACCATATAGCTGAGTTTGTTCTATGTAAAAGTACTTTTTTATTTTTGATGCTCAGTCATTAATTAAAAGACTTGAAATTTGCCTAGAAGATGAGTTTGTTCTATGTAGTGTTTTTTTTTAATTGTTTGTACTGACTCACGAACTAAAAGACTTGGAATTTACCAAGTAACTGAGTTTACTCTATACAATAATCCTTTTTTATTAATTTTTTATGCTCAGTCACCAATTAAAAGATTTAGAATTGAGCAAGTAGCTAAGTTTATTCTAAACAAAAGTATTTTTTATTCATTTTTGATACTCAGTCACCAATTAAAAGACTTAGAATTTACCAAGTAGCTGAGCTTGTTCTATTGAAAAGAGCTGTTTTTTTATTAGTCTTTGATTCTCAAACGCAAATTAAAAGACTTGAACTTCACCAAGTACTTGAGTTTGTTGTATGCAAAAGTGCTTTCTTTTATTAATGTTTGATACTCAGTCATTAATCAGAAGACTTCAATTTACCAAGTAATTGAGTTTGTTACTTTTTTATTAATTTTTAATACTGAATCACCAATTTAAAGACTTGGAATTTATCAAGTAGTTGAGTATTTGCTACGCAAAAGTGTTTTATTTTAGTTAATTTTTGATACTCCATCACCAATTAAAAGACTAGGAATTTACCAGGTACTTGAGTTTTTCTATGCAAAAGGTTATTCAATTAATTTATGATACTCAGTCACCAATTATAAGACTTGGAATTTACCAAATAACTCAGATTGTTCTGAAAAAAAACTTTTTTATTATTTTTCGATGCTCAGTTACCAATTAAAAGACTTGGAATTTACCAAGCAGCTGAGTTCGTTCTATACAAAAGTGCTTTTTCTTATTAATTTTAATGCTCAGTCATCAATTAAAAGACTTGGAATTTACCGAGTAGCTGAGTTTGTTCTATGCAAAAGTGCTTTTTTATTAATTTCTGATACTCAGTCATCAATTAAAAGACTTTGAATTTACCATGTAGCTGAGTTTGTTCTATGTAAAACCACTTTTTTATTTTGATGCTCAGTCATTAATTAAAAGACTTGAAATTTGCCTAGAAGATGAGTTTGTTCTATGTAGTGTTTTTTTTTTATTTTTTGTACTGACTCACCAACTAAAAGACTTGGAATTTACCAAGTAGCTGAGTTTACTCTATACAATAATCCTTTTTTATTAATTTTTTATGCTCAGTCACCAATTAAAAGATTTAGAATTGAGCAAGTAGCTAAGTTTATTCTAAACAAAAGTATTTTTTATTCATTTTTGATACTCAGTCACCAATTAAAAGACTTGGAATTTACCAAGTAGCTGAGCTTGTTCTATTCAAAAGGGCTTTTTTATTAATTTTCGATACTCAATCACCAATTAAAACACTTGGAATTTACCAAGTAGCTGAGTTTGTTCTATTGAAAAGAGCTGTTTTTTTATTAGTCTTTGATTCTCAAACGCAAATTAAAAGACTTGAACTTCACCAAGTACTTGAGTTTGTTGTATGCAAAATTGCTTTCTTTTATTAATGTTTGATACTCAGTCATTAATCAGAAGACTTCAATTTACCAAGTAATTGAGTTTGTTACTTTTTCATTAATTTTCAATACTGAATCACCAATTTAAAGACTTGGAATTTATCAAGTAGTTGAGTATTTGCTACGCAAAAGTGTTTTATTTTAGTTAATTTTTGATACTCCATCACCAATTAAAAGACTAGGAATGTACCAGGTACTTGAGTTTTTCTATGCAAAAGGTTATTCAATTAATTTATGATACTCAGTCACCAATTATAAGACTTGGAATTTACCAAATAACTCAGATTGTTCTGAAAAAAAAAACTTTTTTATTAGTTTTCGATGCTCAGTTACCAATTAAAAGACTTGGAATTTACCAAGCAGCTGAGTTCGTTCTATACAAAAGTGTTTTCTTATTAATTTTAATGCTCAGTCATCAATTAAATGACTTGGAATTTACCGAGTAGCTGAGTTCATTCTATACAAAAGCACTTTTTTATTAATTTTTGATACTCAGTCACCAATTAAAAGACCTATTGTTTACCAAGTGGCAAAGTTTGTTCTATACAAAAGTCCTTTTTTATAAATTTTCGATACTCAGTCACCAATTAAAAGACTTGGAAATTACCAAGTAGCTGAGTTTGTTCTATTCAAAAGTGCTCTTTTTTATTAATTTTTTATTCTCAAACACAAATTAAAAGACCTGGATTTAACAAGTAGCTGAGTTTGTTGTATGTAAAAGTGCTGTTTTTGTTAATTAAAGTACTTTTTAATTAACTTTTGATACTCAGTCACCAATTAAAAGACTTAGAGCTTACCAAGTAGCTAAGTATGTTCTATGCAAAAGTCCTTTTTTTAATTTTCTATACTCAGTCACCAATTAAAAGACCTGGAATTTACCAAGTAGCTGAGTTTGTTCTATTCGAAGTACTCTTTTTTTTTTATTAATTTTTGATTTTCAAACACAAATTGAAAGACTTGTAATTTACCAAGTAGCTGAGTTTGTTGTATATAAAAGTGCTTTCTTTGTTAATTTTTTATACTCAGTCACTGATCAAAAGACTTTAATTTACCAAGTAGATGAATTTGTTTTATTAAAAGTGTTTTTTTTAATTTTTGATACTCAGTCACCAATTAAAAGAATTGGAATTCACCAAATATATGAGTTTGTTCTATGCAATAGTGCTTTTTTATTCATTTTTGATGCTTAGTCACCAATTAAAAGACTTGGAATTCACAAAGTAGCTGAGTTTTGTATATGCAAAAGTATTTTTTTTTATTATTTTTTTATACTCAGTCACCAGTTAAAAGAATTGGAATTTACCAAGTATCTGAGTTTGTTCTATGCAACAGTGCTTTTTTATTTATTTTTGATACTCAGTCACTAATTAAAAGACATGGAATTTCCAAAGTAGCTGAGTTTTTTCTATACAAAAGTTCTTCTTTTTTATTAATTTTCATGCTCAGTCACCAGTTAAAAGACATGGAATTTATAAAGCAGCTGAGTTTCTTCAATGCAAAAGTGTTTTTTTTTAATTAATCTTTGATACTCAGTCATAAATTAAAAGACTTGGAATTTACCAAGCAACTGAGTATGCTCTATGCAAAAGTGTTTTTTTACTAATATTTTATACTCAGTCACCAATTAAAAGACTTGGAAATTACCAAGTAGCTGAGTTCGTTCTATGCAAAAGTGCTTTTTTATTAATTTTGATACTCAGACATCAATTAAAAGACTTGGAATTTACAAAGTAGTTGAGTTTGTTCTATGCAAAAGTGTTTTCTTCTTAATTTTTGATGTTCGGTCCCTAATTAAAAGACTTGGAATGTACCTAGTAGCTGAGTTCGTTCTATACGAAAGTACTTTTTTTTTATTAATTTTTGATACTCAGTCACCAATTAAAAGACGAGTTTACCAGTAGCTGAGTTTGTTCTATGCAAAATTCCTCTTTTATTAATTTTCCATACTCAGTCACCAATTAAAAAACTTGGAATGTACCAAGTAGCTGAGTTTGTTCTATGCAAAAGTCTTCTTTTATTAATTTTTGATGTTCGGTCCCTAATTAAAAGACTTGGAATGTACCTAGTAGCTGAGTTCGTTCTATACGAAAGTACTTTTTTTATTAATTTTTGATACTCAGTCACCAATTAAAAGATTTAGAGTTTACCAGTAGCTGAGTTTGTTCTATGCAAAAGTCCTCTTTTATTAATTTTTGATACTCAGTCACCAATTAAAAGATTTCGAATTTAACAAGTAGCTGAGTTTGTTGTATGCAAAAGTGCTTTTTTTGTTAATTAAAGTACTTTATTATTAACTTCTGATACTCAGTCACCAATTAAATGACTTAGACTTTACCAAATAGCTGAGTTTGCTCTATGCAAAAGTATTTTTTTATTAGTTTTAGATACTCAGTCACCAATTAAAAGACTTGGAATTTAACAAGTAGCTGAGTTTGTTGTATGCAAAACTGCTTTCTTTGTTAATTTTGATACTCAGCCACTGATCAAAAGACTTGAATGTACCAAGTAGCTGAATTTGTTCTATGTAAAAGTCTTTTTTTATTACTTTTTTATACTCAGTCACCAATTAAAAGAATTCGAATTTAACAAGTATGTGAGTTTGATCTATAAAATAGTTTTTTTTTATTACTTTTTGATGTTCAGTCACCAATTAAAAGACTTGAAATTTACCTAGTAGCTGAGTTTGTTCTATGCAAACGTGCTTTTTATTAATTTTTGATACTCAGTCACCAATTAAAAGACTTGGAATTTACCAAGTAGTTGAATTTGTTCTATACTAAAGTACTTTTTTATTAATTTTTTATACTCAGTCACTAATTACAAGACTTGGAATTCACCATGTAGTGTTCTATATAAAAATAGTTTTTTATTAATTTTTGATACTCAGTCACCAATTAAAAGACTTGGAATTTACCAAGTAGTTGAATTTGTTCTATACGAAAGTACTTTTTTTATTAATTTTTTATACTCAGTCACCAATTACAAGACTTGGAATTTACCATGTAATGTTCTATATCAAAATAGTTTTTTTTTTATCAATTTTTGATATTCAATCAGCAATTACAAGACTTGGAATGTACCAAGTAGCAGAGTTTGTTCTATGCAAAAGTTTTTTTTATTATTTTCTATACTCAGTCGCCAATTCAACGACTTGGAATTTAACAAGTAGCTGAGTTTGTTCTATGCAATAGTGTTTTTTATTATTAGTTTTTGATGATAAAGTCACCAATTAAAAGACTTTGTATTTACCACGTAGCTGAGTTTGTTCTATGCAAAAGTCTTTTTGTTTTTATTAATTTTTAATACTCAGTCACCAACTAAAAGACTAGGAATGGGCCTATGAATAGTCTTTGCAAAATCAGGTTTATTGAAATCAACTTTACTAAGACCGTGCTAACATTTTCTAAAAGCCAGGAAGGTTATCTAAGTTTCTTTTTAATCTTTTCGGGTAATTATTTCATGGACTTGGTCAAATGAACCTCTGAACAGTCTATGCAAAATCAAATTTATCGAAGTCAACTTTTCTATGACCATACTAACATTTTCTAAAAAAAAAACAAAAAAAAAGGAAGATTTTCCAAAGTTCTTTTTAATCTTCTCAGATAATTGTTACATGGATTTGGAAAAATGGGGCTGTGAATAGTCTATGCAAAATCAGATTTATTGAAGTCGACTTTACTATGACCTTACTAACATTTTCCGAAACCAAGAAGATTCTCCAAATTTCTTTTTCATCTTTTTGGGGGATTTGTTCATTGGTCATTGTGAAATAGGCTTCTGATCAGTCTATGCAAAACCAGATTTATTGAAGTTAAGTTAGGGAGGAAGAAAGCATGGCCTTTTCAGATTCACCGTATATTAAATGAGGTAGGCCTATCCTACCTGTGGAATGAAGGATTAGGTGCACCTGGCCTACCTACAGATATGGTGGAGCAGGTTACCAAAATTATAGAACACCAAGAGGTAAAGCTGAGGTTCTCTTCTGTAGAGTCATTAGAGAGCCTTAGGTTCTACTAAGAAATAAAACTAGTTTTTGGACTTGAAATTTATTTCAGGATAGATTTACCAGCTAAGTGCCTTGGGATGTGGTTCCAGCTCAAAGCGAAAAACCTTCCATTGCGCGGTCGTTGGAAAGTATTTGATAGAAATAGGGGTTTAACGGATTCGGAGTACTCTTGCCCCTTTATTAATCAGGGTGTTGAGGATGTAAACCATCTTCTCACACGGTGTTGGGGGCTTTCAAACCTAAGAGAGAGTTTTTTTTGGAAAGGAAGTCCCATCTCTCCCTGGATTTCTTGAGTCTAGGGCAAAACCCGTGATAGAAGCAGTTTGCAGCTGCCTTGAGGAAGTTTTGAATTTAAGGAAAAGTGTATAGTTAAAAAATAACGAGAAGAAACTTTTAGTTGTTTGTATAAATTTGTTTTTCTGTTTTAATAGTTTAGTTGAAGTTAAATATTTTTGTTGATTTGATTGAATATTCATGTATATGGCCTTTTGGCTTTTAAATGCATTATCTATCTATCTATCTATCTATCTACTATCAGGAGAAAGGTAGTACTAAATGTGTAACATCCGTTTTTCAAGGGGGAGGAAAAAGAAATATATATAATGTAATTTAAATTTTCGAGACCATATTTAAAAAAATAGTTTCCATGCCTTGGAAGAGTAGAAGTTTAAACCCAAATATATCCCAACCCCTGGCTAGGTAGCTGCTATAGACGACTTGTGGACTAGATTTGAAGCGGTTGAAAAATACCGTACATACATGCTTATGTTTAAATACATTTTTGTATGAACTTTTACATGCTGAATTGTTTCATGGACGAATTTGAAAAATGGATTTTTTTTTCAAATTTTCATGTGAAAATGCTTCTTAATATTTTATGGCCAAACTACTCTTAAGATTTTTGGCATTACCATTCATTGTTAGGAAATATCGCATATCAATCGAATTCTCACATATCAATTCAAGTTCGCATATCAATCGAATTCTTTGATGCTTTAGGCTTTGACATCTAAAAAAATAAAAAAGAAAGCAAGTGGACTTAATCGACTTTGCTTTTTCACACAGAGGTACTGAATACCAATATTTTATAGCTGAATTACTCCTAGATGGGACTGACTTCCTCCTTGAGGGGCTTAGCTTTAGACCCAATAACTTACGACAGTGTCTAGAAACAGTAGGCTACATAGTAGAAGGTTGGATAGGAAGCAGTAGGCTAAATAGTAGAAAGTAAGTATGTACCATAAACGTTAGAAAACAAATTGTTTTTCAAGAGCATGTTAGCATTAGCCCCAAGTTCATAAGGCCCATATTTCTTTAAGACGGTTTTTGAAGAAATTGGCTTGGTTTCGAAAAAAAATATTTTTAGGTTCAAAAGACTGCCTTTCTCTGGCTTTTAAAACTGATGAAGAACCTGGAAACCAGGCTACTCTGTAAAACTTTTACGCTACAAGGATGGTGCAAAAAATCATAGTTTGTAAAATCTGAAATGGTTGCTTCTGCGTAGACTATTCCTACCATCTATTGAAGATTAATACCCTAGTTAAAATTCCTGAGTATCTGCAATATGCAAGCCTGAGGACATATTAGCGTTGAGAAATTGAATACAAATGAGAATTTTATTAGTTGAAGTTAACGGAGAAAACTATAACATCTGTCCAATGGCAAATAATTAAGACCAGCATGGTTTACAAATTATGTAAGCATGAGGATCTAGAGGAGGCTCAAATATAAGGGCCAAGTAGAAATACATTTCACAGGAGAGATACAAGTTATCTGAACTTAATTTATAAAGGATATTAGTAAATATTGTGTGGCAAGTTAAGGAACTGAGGGGAAGTAGTTGCTAGCTTGCCTCTTTATATATTTTCTTTAGATTTTACATATAATGTACCTACTTTTGGTGTGCTATCAAAATTTGGCTCTTCTCTCCCAATATACCACCCCCACTCAAAAGCCCCCGCCAAAAAAAAAAAAAAAAATCCATAATTACTTTCGGAGATAACATTCCAAACATTTTTTAAAGTCATTACGTAATCAAAAAGTAAATATTTTTTTAAATATAATTTTTTTAAAGTCTGAAATGGTTCTTTGAACGTAAAACCACTACTGTGGAGTTTCTAAAACGCTGGGCTGTCTGAGACCGATACATTGACAAAAATTCTCTTACATTGCCTATTAAAAAGAATTCTGTTCGACTATATTCCAAGAAATCCACAACGTTTTTAATTCATTTTATTTCCTTGTCCCCCCCCCCTTTCTATTGCCCTCTCGCGGAAAGTTACATAAAACAATTATTTGGCAACGGAATTTCTTCCAGCCCAAAGATATTTGGAAGAAATATAAACCATTCTTCCATGATCAACGTTGGTTAATGCTGAATTACTGAACCCCTTTATGTAACACCCCTTTTACCTTATTATCCTATTTTTCTTATTTAAACTGAGATCATCAATACCCCATGAAATGTTAAAAGAAAAACGCGAATCCGAGTAAAATTTTAACTCCGCATTTAAAAAAACCTTATTGCAATCGATTGCAATTGATTTTCGTCACTGATAGCCAATGAAAACCGTTCTAACTTAGTCCCTTGGGTACTTCATCACTGATTTATTGCCACACCCAAGCAATAAGTTTAATTCCTCATGGGAGCGGTAATTTTCATTTTGAAAATCTTTCCTAAGAATGTCACAACATTCCCAAAAATCCATATAAATTACAGTATAAGTTGCAAAAAAAATACATTGAAGATTATATCTTTCGTTCCTACCCCAGATTGGTTGATAAAGTTGCTCAAAAGTTTCTAGTTTTCATCAAATCTCTAAATATATGGCAGTATAAAAGGTAATTGTAACTAGTTCTTTCCTAGAAATGGAAACATCCAGAGCCATTAATATAGTTAGAAAAGTTTCATGTACAACCTCAGCTGTTATAAGCATTATAAACTCTCATGAACTGTTCACTAGTCCTAGGCTGGTGGTACCTACACACCTTGTGAACTTGTCCCGTTTTCAAAAAGAATCAGTGAAATATGTATGGAATTTATTTGGAAAAAGAGATAAAGCATTTATAAGATTTTTTGACTGGTAAGTTTGCTTTTCATTCATTTGCTGATTTGTCAATACCAAAAGCAGTAGGCTTTACAAACCTTGTCGCAAAAAAAAGAATAATTCAAGACAACGCTGAAAAAACACCCAAGGACAGCAAACAATTTATAGAACAACTAAAAGAATAAAACTATTCTAAAAATGGATCTTGATAAGTCCTCACATGTAACTCTATAGAGGCTAATCTACTTCTAAAAGACTGGACCTTGAGAGACACAACTATTTGCGATGGAAATGCGATCTAAGTCTTCCACACAACTGGATAAAAAGTTTATGGCCTAATCTTTTTTGTTGACAAGGTGGATAAATTTTGTGTTGGTGTTAACGGGTACAGTTGTATTCTTGAAAAGTGAAGAAGTGAGTTTGAGCGGTATTATCAATGATCTTAACAATCTGATGTTTGTTCATTAGGTTAGCTCTGTCATGTCGAAATTGAAAACTAGGCAACGTCTTGTTCTGCTGGTATATTTGATGTCTAGAGTAATTTATAAGTTCGGTGGCCCTAGGTTGTACTTTCTGGCCCTAGGTTGTACTAGACTCTTGCTCTGTCTCCCCTATTAAGGGAAAATCATTCTGACGAGCAGTAATCAAGCATTGGACGACACGCAAAGCGACATCAGTGATGGAAGGCTGAGCTTAAAGAATGCACGTTTTAAATGAAATAATAAGTCATTTCCCGATGGTTGACGTCTAGTGCATGTTTTCAAAACTTGGGACTCAGTCAAAGCGAATTTCAAGTTCTCAAACATGCTCTACGCTTGAAATTGGTTTACCATCAATGAAGTAATAGCAATGTTGAGGAAGTTTGTGCAGATAGTATACAGCCCTGTACTTAGACTCATTAATAAACATAGAGTTGAACGTGAACCACCAACACAGAGCACCCAGGCCATCTTGAAGTAAAGAAATGTTGTGCTCATCCATTAATGATATGTATAACTTCACAACGTCAATGAACATTTTTATAATCGAGTTCTTAATAACATGCCACAAATAATTGGCCCAAGGCAACTTCCTTGCGGAGTTCCATTCACCACAGACATGGGTGATGACAAAGCACCTTCTACCGCAACTATTTAGATTCTATGTGTAAGGTATTCCATAATCCGTGCATTAGTTTGACGGCCAAGTCTGAATAGTTGATACTTCTCAAACAGAAGCGGGTGGAAATTTTGTCAAACACTTTATAAAACTGCTATTGATTGAAATCACTTATTACTTCCAAAAGTTGCACATTGCAAAAACTCCGTTCGCAGAATCTGTGCTGAACTGAGTGCTGTAAGTTATTCTCTTCAAAATGTGTTTCGATCCTGCACACCAGAGATGTCTCCATGACACAGGAAAAAATATGTTATTTGAAATTTGTCAGCAATTTTTAAGTGGAACCTTAAGCCATTCTTATGCAACGACCTAACGACAACGCTTCTCCAAGGCGAAAGACAAAGGTTTAACAGATATATGAGGCATTCGGCAAGCACTGATTCAAGTTCGCATATCATCGTGTTTGAAAATCCATCGATGTCTAGTATCTTTTCAGTAGTAAAATTCTGAAGTGTCTGATAAGCCTTTTGGACCATAAAATCTAAATCATCAAACTCTTTTTCAGGCTCTACAAAAAAAGTAGATGGTGGAGATAGTGAGGTTTGGTTCCTTGTTACATACTTCCAAAATCTTTTCGGACAACTTTGGAATGATCCTGCTAATTTTCTAGGGGTAGAATTATAAAAAGTAGATAACACTACGGAAACACTTATATTATTCTTTTTCTTTCATCAAAACTGTACTTTATTCTCAGTGAATCTGAGTGAAATTAGCATGTAAACCGTGCAAAAATTGTACTTTCAATATCCCTATTCAATGGGACACCATCCCTACGGAAGACCCTAAACATTCTTATTTAGCAACAAAACTATTATTAAAGTTGAAAAACCTTGCGGAAGTTCACACACCCTTGATACAATTATGCGGTAATGGTGGGATGTTTTCACGGCTTATTACGAAAACAGTATTACTGTAATCAATATTACACTCGACAATAACAAAGCATTATAAACTAGCGAAGCAAAGAGTCAGCTTTGTTGGCTTTTTGTCACCTCCCTAAATTAAACGAACATTTGGCCGTCATATGTTGCCCTGGCTTTGTTCGTGCCGGTGCTTCAGCCCTTGCAGCTAGCATTCACTTCTCTCGGGAACTATTCTGCATAGCTCAAATAATAATAAAAACAAATTCGTAAACCAAAATTTACCGATTAGCCATAGCGAGGCTTGTTTTGTTGTTTTTACACCATTATTGTATCTATGATAAATGGGGTTTCTCTGTAAAGTTTATGAACAAAGCCAGTTATCATATAGGATATAGCGCTATAAAACTAATTTCGCCTAGTCTGTGAGCAGATTCAAAAATATAAGGTCAGGATGAAATAGCCGAGAAAAGTCACGCTAAGCCGATGAAGATAACTACAAGTTTTAATGAGCTCCACAACTGTTTTAGATTCGTAGCACTAGCATAGTGGTACGTTTGCATGAAAAAGAAGATTTACACTACTTCCCTAAAGCAAAAATACTCATAATGTCCAAACGTTCAAATAAGGTGAAAATGGTACTGCTACTAGTACATTTAACAACTACGGCGTGGGAATACCTCCACTGGGAATTCTTAGGAGTTTCCTTAAAAATTAGCACGGACATTTGCTTCTAGGTCAGTGCTAGGATCAGCGACTGAAATATAGCAATTCGTTTCCCAAAATTAAATATAAGCCTAAACACGATTAAATGCATGTCTCAGCCCCTCACTTTCCAATTTCTTTTAGGTTTTTTGGCCAGTATCCAGAAGAAAGGAAGTGCCTTGAGAAAATGCACAAATTTACAGAGAAAGTAATCGCGAGGGTTGAAACTGGATTGAGCGAGGTTCTAAAGGACTTGGATGACCGAGAACACCTTGATAGTATACTAATAGTATTGGCAAGGAACCATCAGGGAAGAGGAGTACCAAGAGAAAGTTTTGAAGTGAGTACCCTTTTAGAGTAAAGTAAGATTTTTTGATAATAGCTTTTAAATTTTGATTTATCAGTACTTATCTGTTAACTTTTCTAAGTGTCCCCCGTAACAAGGTAAGACATTAAAAATACGCCTTGTGCTCCATCACCCTCATGTACACCCTCCCAGGAAGTACTGTTTTCCCTTAAATCCTTACGTACAAACCCCTTCCTCCCATTCCAAGATTACTTGCTTTTCGCTTGGCCCCAGATGGTTGGCCAAAAAGAACGATCTTTGGCTATCTATCATTCTTTACCCGCAGAACGCCTCAAAACCGTTTCAACCTTTCTCTCATTATAGCCTTTGAAACTGGTATAAAACAAAATTTTTCGAACACCTTAATGTTTGGAATGCGGTCAGCAAGACGGGTACCAAAAACAATCCGTAAACGATTCCTCTGGAAATCGTTCTGGAAACGATTCCTCCTCCGTCTTTCGGACCGCTTACGCTTCAGAACCACACTTGACCACTGCAATCACTGTAGCTTCCAATATTCTCATCTTGGTTTAAAGACTTATCTTATCATTGTTCAAACTTTTTTCAACTGTTGGATAACACCCTGGGCCTTTTCTATTCTACTTTTAACATCCTCACTGCATCCACACTCTTTATTAATAATACTACCTAGATAAGTTAAGCTATTCACTTGATCGATCTTCTTATTATCCAACGTCACATCTTCACCCTCACTTATTCCCAGTCTTGGCGACTAAGTCTTCTTGACATAAATTTTCAAACCTATTCTTGCACCCTGAACCCTAGTAACCTCCAAAAAATCGTTTATTTTGCTAGCATTTTCATTTAAGACACTCAAATCATCAGCATAATCTAATCTAGGAAAGTTTTGCTTTCACATTTGATTCCATGGTCTCCCATAGCCTTGGCTCCGGCTCCTTAGGACAAAGTCCATTAAAATGCTTCATATAAATGGGGATGGAACGCCACAACGCCACCCTGCTTAACTCCTGATTCAATATGAAATCCGCTACTAACCTCATTTCCTACCTTAACCGCAGCAATTTTATTCCCGTACATAGCACTAATCGCCTTAATGTATTCATCTGGCATACCACACAAGGATGGGACCTTCCCTAAAACCCTTCTATTGACTGGTTCAAACACCTGCTCATAATCTATAAAACTGTAGCCTAGAAGGACCTGATGGCTCAGGCACCTCGCAATTTTTAATCTGAGGGTGAAAATTTAGTCAACGCATCCTTTCCCCTCCATAAAACTGCACTGTTATTCTCTTAAAACTGTATTTACAGCATTTCTAAGTCTAAAAAGTATCATTATACTAGGTAATTTGCAACCTACAGAAACCAACCATTCTTATATAGGGGTTTAATTAAAGTTTTTCTAAAATCGCTAGGTACTTCCTCTTTTTCAAAAGTAATTCATAATCCTCAGGACTCTATCTTACTGCAACTACGGTACAAGATTTTGGTCTTTGGCTCATAGCTTTGCTGAATCCTTTCCCTTGAAATAGAATTCTAAACGAACCTCTGATTAATATTTCTGTTTTTTTTCGGATTTTTGTTAAAACCTCACTGATCTTTTTTTTCAGATATTCATTGGTGCCTTTTGCAAATTTATTGCAGACGAACTAGATGGTGATATATCTGAGTTTGACCTAGAAGCTTGGGCCATAACACTTAGAATTTTAATGAATTCATTTGGACTGTATTTATGCTATTATTAAACAAGTCGTTTTGTTATGTCCTATATTTACAATTATTTATTTCTAAGTTTGAAATTTTTATATTTTTCACTTTATATATGCTTAAATAACGAATGATTATACATTTCTTCCATATTACATACGGCAACAATTTCAAAGGTGTATCTGTCTTACTGGAACGTTCCTATTATATTTGACCTAAACTAGGTAATAGTAGTAAATCAGCAAAAACTGCTATTTGTAGAAGACCAGCGCTTATAACATGAATACTAAGAATACTTTGATAGAAGCTAGTGCTGTTTCCAAGACTTGTAAATAGGAGGAGATCCAGGTGGAGAGGAAGTCTAAGTTATATCTGCTTGAGGAAAAAAAACGGCAGCGGGGCTTGGCGTCACCCTATAAAAACAGTTCTTCATGTGGGCAAATATTCAGGCCGTTTTGCGTCGGATCAAAGTTTAAACACGGAGAATCAGAGAGAGAGTTAGAGTTTGAAAATAAACACAATTTTTCAGGCAGGAATATACGACAGTAATTTCTCTTTTCCTCTTTGGTTGAAATTTAAATACAAATAAATACAAATTTTCTATTTGTCTACTGGTACAAATGTGCTGCTGGCTATAGTTTTAGATAAGAATTCGAAAGTTTTTTTTTTTACGAAAGATATTCTCCAGAGACCACACAATTTCCCTTTCAATCAGACATACCAGCCGGTGTGACAGACATAGCGATATCGCCCGATCATTTTCGCCGGACAAAATCTACAATCTTTTGTCAGAACGATGGTCAACATCAAACGAGGTATTGATTCACTATTGACAACAGTAGGGGGCTAGGGGTGATCCCTCCTCCGAAAAGAAGAAGTGATAGTAAAATGTACAAAATAGGAAAAATGAGAAATCTGCCCATTTGAATTTTGGTAAAACAAAGTTCATGGTTGCACTCACCCCTCCCCCTTGGAAAGTTTTCTAGTGGTGCTAATGTAACTATCCAAAGGTTTTCGACTCTTCCCACCAGATAATGTTCGAAAAAAAGCTAATTGATAAAAGTGGAGACCAAGTTGATCCCTAAGAAAATAAAAATAAGCACCATCCAATGTTACCTAGCCAAATCCTAGATCTATCAATACTTTTTAATTTCACTCTGTGTCGGTAGCAGCAGACGGTGCCAGAACTGATGTTTATTTTGATATTATTATAAGCATTTTTGTTTTTCGACTCTTTCTTTTTGGTGCTGTTCTAAGTAGCCCTTTAATTACTATTCCTCCATGCTGTAGTCCTTAAAATTTGCTTCTATTTAGCCAATTATTTTCTTTGGTCTGTATCTTGATATAGCCTAACACCCCTATCCAAAAAGTATCAGATATACAGTGTTAATCAGTCGGTCAACCATATTGTTGTCAAAGATTCGTCGATAAATATGCATTCAGGGTAGGACAATGCAATTCAAATTTTCTTGACTTCTATGACAAGAGGCAAAAAGTCATAGCTATAAAAATCATGGCCGAAATTTAAATTATTTAATTCGGCAGTTTTTCGCAAAAATTACCGAAGTTACATTGTCAGTGAATGGGCTATTCACTAATTTGTTATGTAAAGTTTCGTGGTGGATCAGCACTAGTGTAACCAAATTTCCTCTTATTCCAAGAATAAGGCTGCCATTCAAGCTTAAGACTTTAACCTTGAGCTTAGAAGGCTATATTTTCAAAAGAGAAAAAAGACACATTTGAAACTAAACCGGTGAATAAAAAGAATTGTTAGGAACAAAAATTATGTCAATGACCTTTGGTAGAGTCATTTGCTTCCCGTGCCCACTCATATACCTTCTCGACTTATCTTTGACTTTGGTCCAACTGAAAACGGCTGGAAACGCCCCAGAGGTAGACCCCGCAAGGGATGGGCGGATATCATCTGCTTTCGACTCACTGCGCTGTGCATCAGCTCCAACGAAGCTCCTACCATCACCCAAAACAGGCCGCTCTGGAGATGACTAACGGCACTGACGTCTCGTTCCCTCTACGCTGGCAACGCAGCTAAGCAAGAGCTTTAAGTCAAGCAAGTCAAATCAATGAGTCTTCTTTTAAATCTGTGGCTCAAAACCCTGCTTAACAGTCGTTCCTCGAAAGACCCATCGGTAAATTAGAAACTAAAAAAAATTGACAAGCGGGATTTTTGCTTAACGCTGCCTACTGAATTATTCTTCAACTTTACAAGAATTAAATTAAAACCAAAGTTATTTCGAATGGAAATATAGAGCCACAATAAGTTGTAAAAGAAAGAGCAATTATCCAGCATTAGAGTGGACTACCACCCTCTAAACTCAATGCTCTTCATCTTTAAGTTTGAATAGTGCTTTCATAATAGCTTTTTAGAGGGCAACAAATATAGCCAATTGGTAACTGCAAATTTTTTATTAACCGATTCCCTTTTACAGCATTTGGACAGGATAATTTATTATTCAAAGCAAAAACAAACTGATGGAACAATGCTATAATTCTTTTTTTTCATTTTATCACATTTCTCTTGTGCAACTTGAGAGTACAAATATGTCACTTCTGCAAATGAGCCATTTTTGAAAATGTGACACATGGCTCTTGCAAGAGCATTGATTTTTGAAGGATCGATGAGAAAGGTTTAACTATAGCGAAAAGACTGGAGTTTTGCAGAAGAGCGAGCCTCCCTCCCCTCAACACCACAATAATTGAACAATATCCGCCTGTTTTAAGTTTTAATGTTTCCGTTCATGGTCATCTGAAAGAATTTCTATTACCATTTTCAGGGTAATCAAAATATGAGATTTGCATACTAAATTTTAGCTGCTGTATAGCAATTCTTCAAGAATAATAGCTCATTAATATCTGTTTGTTGCGCAGAATAAAACTGAAGTTTCCTGTGAGTGAGGCAGGGAGTTTCTTTACGCCCAATTTCAACTTTTTTCCCGATAGTTCGATGTTTAAAAACTATCACAAACACGGTTCTGCAATGAAAGATGAGTTGTTAACCCTCTCAGCTAATGTATTGCACGCTTAGTCCTAATAAATTCTTCCAAATAAATGTTAGGCAGCCGTAGATATAAAGACTCGTTGCTTGTGTATGTGTGTATGTTGAGAAGGAAAGGGATCCTTAGAGTTTCTATACCTTTAAGATTAAATTGTTCCCCAGGGCCCTGATATCTAAAACCTAATGTTTCCCGCTAGAAACACCGCTTCCACAATAAGAGTTGAGCTGTCACTTTTCTCATCTACCAAACGGCACGCAAAGTCCAAAGAAATTCCTTCAGACGTTAGGAGATCTGGTAAACAGTCTATTATCTTTATTGTTTTTTATAGGGGGTAGGTAGACCACTTGAAAGGGGAGTTCAAAATTTTGATTTTAAATGACTATTTTTTTTTTTTAATGAAAATAATAAGTTTTATGTTTTTAGCTAGTTTACCAATAATAAAAGTATAAAATAAGGTCAGAAGTGCATCTGGTAAAATGACCAGATGGATCTCATGTGAAAAGCCAATGTGTAAACTATGTATAAGGTAATATTTTCTCATTTTATTGAGGAAGAAGGCAGTTGACCCAATAGTTTCTTTCCTTTGATATATTCCTGAGGTCAAGGGGTCAAATCTAACGATATTTATCTCATGAAGAGATTGAAAATTTGGGCCTATAAATCCATATTTTGTGGCTTCAAGTAACCCTTTCCCATCCATAAAATGATTCAGTGACTCCCCTATATCAGCCAATGCGCAACTAAGCAAGACTGCACAGCCGTTAATATAAATGACTTAACTAATTGTATGGACCGAATATACTCTTAGGGAAAAATAGGCAACCACATCGAGTAATTTACTCTCAATCTGGGAGGTTATAAAACAAGCTTTTCGGTGTTTCAGAATAATTCCAATCTCAGATTTTCATTTTACAGCATTTGTACCTATTTAAGTCAAAAAAATTTTTCTTTTCTTTTCGGAGCAAAAGGACATAAGCCGGAACATTACTGCGACATGATCTATTTTGTTACTTAAAAGAGGATTAGAATTATAAATTTTTGTTATAATAAGATCTCTACTGATATTCTATGATCACTGATTCAATTCGACCTAGCACGTTTTTTTTCACCACAGCTGAAATTTAAAAACATATTGGAAAAAAGAGCTTCGTAGAAATCAAACAGTTCGTGGTAACGAACTGTAAGTAAATAGTGACCCGGCTCAATAGTAACCGAAACTATAAAAAATACCAATAGTATTATTACACCAATAGATACATAAAAAGAATTAGATTTTTATGTTGATCTCAAATATATAAATTTCATCAAGTTTAGTCTTACCCATCAAAAATTATGCACCTGAGAAAATTTGCCTTATTTTCGGGAAAAGGGGGAAACACCCCTTAAAAGTCATAGATCTTTAATCAAAATCACACCATCAGATTCAGCGCATCAGAGAATTCTACCGTAGAAGTTTCAAGCTCCTATCTGCAAAAATGCGGGAGTTACGTGGGAGGATCTTTCCATGGGGGAAGGAACATTGATATAAAGAGGGCGCCGGATTTCCCAATATTATTTATAAAAAAGATCAGAAATTAATAAAAAAAAAAAAATTTTTCAACTGAATGAAAGTAAGGAGCAACATCAAAACTTAAAACGAACAGAAATTATTACGTATATGATTGGGTTCGCCCCCTAGTCATTACTTCGCTCTTTACACTAAAGTTTTTTTTGTACTTTCATCGGAGCTATTTATTGTAACTAACAGCCTTTGTAATTAAGGGGTCATTCTTACAGAATTGGAACAAAATTTGAACTTTAGCGTAAAGAGCGAGGTATTGACTAGGGGGCGAACCCCTAATATACGTAATAAAAATATACGAATATAGAAGTTTGTTACGCAAGTTAATTCGTAAGTTACATCAGATCAAAGTTTCGAGAAAGCCATTTAGCCAAAAAAAAAGTAAAATTAATACGCATTTTTGACACTGATTATTGACAATTATTCATGTACGGTGAGCCAAAATCAAAGCTGCATTAATTCAAAAACGTTCAAAAATTAAATAAAAACAAGTTTTTTAACTGAAAACGCACAGAAATTATTCCGTATATGAAAGAGGCTGTTCCCTCCTCAACGCCTCACTCTTTAAGCTAAAATTTGACTCTGTCTCACAACTTTATCTTTTAAAACAATAAAAACATTAGCGTAAAAAGCGAGGCGTTGAGGAGGGGACAGCCCCTTTCATATACGTAATAATTTCTGTTCGTTTTAAGTTTTAATGTCGCTCCTTACTTTCAGTTAAAAAACTTGTTTTTTTTTAGTTTAATCAAACACAAATCCGACCCGAACTTGTCTAAACTTCCGTCTGACTTCTTGGATGTTATCAGTTTTCTTTTGCTGAGAAATTTCCAGCAGATCTCTTTTATTTTACGATGTGTACATAAAGGCGTGCTAGGTATACGAGTATAGCTTTCTACTTGTAAAATAAAAAAAATCCTAATATATTCTTGAAAGTGTGATAGGAGCTAGAGGCTAAATCCCCCTCCATATTGATCTGAAGGACTTGGCACAAAACGTTGGAAAATTTCGTTCAAAAAATTCATTCTTTGAAGCTTCTGGTGCTGTGTCCTCTCTCAAAAAGATACACTGACTCTTCCTCCCACTTCCCCTTTAGTACTTGGTATCCAACTACGTAATAGGCTACTGTAAAACCACTAGTTATACTGCAAATACATTTTGTATAATAACCGTCATTTTGCAAGGAGTGTATATGTGTTTAGAGACGAGAATGCTGTTGTATAGCAGTATGGCCTCTGAAAGTTGGAAGCTATGATTATGGTTTTCTGACAATTGCAACCGATTGCCTATTTTTGTGATTTTGGTTGACATCATTTTGGCCCTAGTTGGACCAACATTTTTGTTTTGTGGTAAAAAATGGTAGTAATCTACATTTCCATGGGGAACGATCTGAAAGTGGCAGCCTATGTGTATATAGAGTTTTTCCATTCCTAAGTTGACTGGCTACGTCATAATTTTTAATCGATTGTATTTTAGCCCAAGCCAGACCCAAATTTTGGTTTGTTGCACAAAATGGCCGACATTGGCACTTCTCTCGGGCACAAACTCTTTGTTAAGGACATTTTTTCGGAAAATACGCTTAACTTCGTGTTGTTGGACAAAGAAACTTCTCCGTTAAAAGGTTTTAGACTTGTTGAAATTGTTTATGTAATTTTCATTAACCCCTCCTCCCTTTTAGGGTTTGATAATCTGTGCTGTTTATATAGTAAAAACAGACCAAATTTTTGAGACATAAAGATTTCTCAAAAATTAAAAATATGTTGAAAAAGACAATTAAATCTTTTCTGGGAAGCCTACAAGAGCATTGACTTACCTCTCCACAAAATCCACTGTCTACAGATGCTTCTGAATCTGGACTTTTATTGCCATCTAATACTGTTTCTCCTTCACATTCAATTAAAGGTGGCAGATCACATTTAAGTCGCTGCGAAAACTTTCTTTCCATATGAGATGGGGTTTTTAATTTGGACACAATCTACAAATAAAAAAAAAAGTTTCTTAATCATTAGCACGCTCAATTCATAAAATAAAGAAATTTGGGACAAGAGAAATATGAGAGCCAAAATAATTTATTCAAATTTCACGTGCAAAATACGTTTGTTTTCGCCAAATAAATAAACATCTTTTCTACGTACAAACTTGTAAAATTGTAAAATTAATTAGGATTTTTCTTGCATCACACGTAATAAAAGAAAGCATTGGCGTATCATCTTGGGGATGCATGGCAATTATTAACCACGTGTGCTGTAAGAAAACCCGTCAAACAGTTCATTTTAAAGAACTGTAAGTAAGGATCGACCCGAACCTACAGTAACCACAATAAAAAAAAAAAAAAAAAACTGAACATCGATAACAATTAATACATAAAAAATACAATTTTTACACTGATTCCAAATACATAAAAACAATTAAGTTTAATGTGACACATCGAAAGCTATAAGCCTGTGAAAATTTGCCTGATTTTCAAAAAAGAGGGGAATCCAACAGAAGTTGAGTTATATTAATGAACATCACGCCATAAGATTCAGGAACCAGGAAACTGTAGAGGTTTCAAGCTCCTATCTACAAAATTTTGGAATTTTATTTTATCTGCCCGAAGAAAGATCACGGATGCATTTTTATTTTTTCCAGGAGTGATCACGTCTAGCCGATAAATCCTAATCCTCGAAGGTCGGGAAAGGGCCCATTTAAACTCAAATCATAAGTTATAGTACCCTTTTCAGAGTTGGTATCGATTGAAAATTCTGAAATTGTCAATCGATTTAAAAGTATCAAAAAACTACATGCCGAGCTACCCAGTTACAGAGGAAGTAATACCACTTCGTGGCGCATTCTTTCCTGAAAAGTCACATAGACCATTAAAAATAAATTATTTAAAAATTATTAAATTAAAAATTTAATATGAAGGCAAGTACAAATTATTCAAATTTACAATGGAACACTTTCGCTTCCCCCTCGACAAAAGTCCCCATGAAACAGGTGCCTCGTGCGCACCTGACCAACTGCTCTGTGATTCTAGCTATATTTTAAAACCTAGTTCTGCAGATTGAACACACCTAACGGTGTTATTAAGAGACGATTTTTTTTTAAGAAGGCCTTTTAATGAAAAGAAAAGAATGAACTCAGAAATTAAAACGAACAGAAATCACAACCAATGAAAATCTGATGCATAAAACGAATAGAAATTGGAATGTACAATGCTCTCAAACTTGAAACGGACTGAAATTATGATACATATTGTTGTATTTGAACCCCAGAAAAGGACAGTGACATTTGTACTTTACTGAAAACTAAATAGATGGCATAAATTGAACGTTTTATTTAGCCTACATGTTTTCTATACATTTGAAAGGAACATGTAAGCAAGAAAACATTGACACAAACTTATTATAAATTAGCTTGACAACTTAAACTAGATTGATAAAAGAACTAAATTTACTGTTACTGAAATCCAAAAAGAAGTTCCTGGAAACTTGAGCAGTATTTAATTTTTTAAGTTAAAATATAGATAACTATTCAAATGCTTTTCGTTTTCACTAAAGCACAAATAATACTATACTATCGTTTTTTTTAGGGGGGGGACGGTAACACCTCACTTATTTATTGTAATTTCGGTTCGGTTTAGGTTTTGTTGTTCGTTAAAATTTTTGCTAAAAGTTAAATAAACTATTCTTCAAAACTCTGAAGGAAATTAGAATTAATGTACGATACTTGTTTCGGGACGCTTACGCCACAGTTTTAGCCTGAAATTCTGATTTCATAATTTATGCAGCAATACCAGCGATTTTATTCTTCATCAACAATCTTAGAGATCTTTAAGCACCAAATTTGATGAAAATCAACTATTGTTCGAGAAATATATGCTTCATGTGTTTAGATTTTGGGGGAACCCATATTTTGGACCTCTATATAGCAATGTTTGCATCAGATTTAAAATAACAGCCTAAAAAATCATTGAATACCAAATTTGAGAAAAAGTACCCAATAATATTCAGGTTATACCGTTTAGTTTTGTTATTCAGCCACACAAGACTCCTCTCCCCCCCCCCCCTTATCATAGACACACACGCACAAACTTAAATTGTTGAATCCACCAATAGTTATGGCCGAAAAATACAGTAAATAAGAATATTGACATTTATTTTTACCATTATAATCGTGTACGTTGAAACTTTTATACAGGTTAATAGAAGCTTGTTCACTAGCTCATTCTAGTCAGGTCGATTGTGCACTGATAGGCCAGTTTTGACCCGTTCCCTAAACTAGCGTTCATGTGATTGTTTGAGTTTTACTGAAAACTTACGAAAATACAACAGATGTCTATTAGGAAATTATATATGTTCTACCTAACTAGAAAAGTAATAAAATTTTCATGTTTATAAAGGAAAACACAGAAATATATTGTTTAGAAGAAAGCGTTAACGGTGGCAACAACAGCCCTCCTGTTCAAGGTCATTTTGATTGTTTGATTATTCTTTAACGTCTTGAAGAAAACTATTTTATTCGTAATAATAAAACATGAGATCCATCGTTCTTTACTAACCTTAAGCTAGCTAATAACTCCTGCTAAAAACAACTCAAAATCACCATAAATGTTGTTTGAATCTGGCAATAAATTGACATAGAAGGGATTGACAGAAGAGAATTCTTAGAATCTAGGAGACGGTAAAAAAAATGTAAGATTCTGAGCAAAATTGTAAAGTTAAAGAGCATTTGTACAAGTAATATTTCGACAATATGGAGGAAGTTTTAGTGAAGCAATACCCACTTGCGCTAACAAAAGGTTAGGAGGAGGAGAGTGTAGCTCTGGGTCCCAAGCTCTTCAGAGGGTCCCATATAGCATGTTTCGCTGTTTTTAATATCGTTTAACAGCGCAGGAAGGACTTAAATTGTATAAATGAGCCTTTATACAAATCTTAAACAAAGGTTTGTAGGCTGCCAATATGGTTAAATGCACCAATATCTGGGCTCTAAAGCTAGCAATCACGAGCGAATGAAGACTGCTATATGCACAGGGTGATCCATATAAGATTGAAGGGTTAAAAATAACTGTATCTTTTTGTTTTAAATAATTTTAATTGCTTAAAATAATTGATTCACACGGATTATTTAGATGCGGGAAATTTGACATCTCTCAAAATGTTTGCATTTGCTTGCTGAAAAATATTGGCTCTTTCAGGAGCATTTTCCATAACTCCGTCATTAAAATGACACTTTTCTTCATTAAATGACAACGATATTCTCGTTGAGTTGAGATAATAGAAGAAACAAAAATCGATAATTTTGACGCATTGTTGCATGTCATATATAGCCATTGCATGTCTCTCAATAACATTAAATAGCCTGAAAGAAGAAAAAACGAAAATAATTAAAAACAAAAAAAATTGTGAATATTTTTGAAGCTTCAGTCTTAAATGAGCCACTCTGAAGGTGATATAAGTGTTTGCTAAGAAGCTTACTAAAATTTCAATTCTGGACTCCCGTCTGGGTTTCAACAACCCCTACTAAACCACCCAAACTGAACGGGAATAAAGTTTAGTATGCTATATGTTACAAGAAAACTCTCTCTGTCGGAATTTCCTTTTTGTTGCAGCAATTTCGCTTTCATGCCAGATAGCAAGTCTTCTAAAACGTTTTCACATATGCTGCACAATTCAAAATAAAAGTATCTTAAAGATGGGAAACAAATTATCAAACAAAACTGTTAAAAAATATCAAGCATTATCATGGGTACTACTACTACTATTAACAACTCACCGCAGCACCTAGCCGCCTGAGGCCAACACAGCTACGCACGCTCCTCCTCCATCCCAATCTATTCAAAGCCTCCCTTTTTACGCCCGCCCATGAAGTTCCCATTTCCTTTAAATCTTTCTTAATGACGTCCTCCCACCCCAGACGAGGACGACCTGCTTTCCGTTTAGCTCAAGACGGTTGGCCGAAAAGAACAATCTTCGGTAATCTGTCATCCTTCATCCGCACAATGTGCTCTAGCCACCTCAACCTTTCTTTCATTATAGCCCCAGAGAGCGGTATTGAACCACATATTTCGTATAGCATAGTGTTTGAAATACGGTCAGTCAGCCGGGTACCCAGAACAATCCTTAAGCAATTTCTCTGAAAAACATCTAGCAAATCTTCATCCGCTTTTCGGAGCGCCCATGCTTCAGAGCCATATTGACCACTGTCATCACTGTAGCTTCTAATATTCTAATCTCGGTTTGCAGACTTATCTTCCTATTCTTCCAAACTTTTTTAGCTGTGAAAAAACACCCTGAGCCTTGGCTATTCTACTTTTGACATCTTCACTGCTCAAACCATCTTTGCTAATAATACTACCAAGGTAAGTGAAGCTGTCCATCTGATCAATCTTTCATTACCCAACTTCACCTTTTCATCTTCACTTATTCCTAGCCTTAGTGACTTAGTCTTTTTAACATTAATTTTCAAACCTATTCTAGCACCCTGAACTCGCAAAACCTCTAAAACTTCATTCATTTTGCTCACACTTTCATCTAGGATGCTTAAATCATCAGCATAATCTAAGTCCAGGAGACTTTTTCCTCCCCATTTGATTCCGTGGTCTCCCATTGCCTTTCCTGTGCTCCTTAACATAATATATTAGTTTTATTTCCCAGTTCCAGAGCCTTCGTTCTTGTGCTCGGTGTTATTGGGCTCAATGTTTGCCTGCTTTTTCCTGAGTCTAATTATTCAACATCCCACAAATAAGATGTTCGCAGAAGACATGAAACTTTGCTTACCAGTACCGAGCCTTAGTGACACACATATTCGACGAAGTGATTTAAATTTTCCAATGAAATGGTGCGAGTTGGATATCAGTAGCATAGGCTGGACAAAGAGTGTTATTCTCAATTACAGTCGAAGTTACGAAACTGATTATAATGGCTTTATAATTTCTAAGAAAAATTTCGGGAAGCGAGATGGGGGAAATCATTAAACCATATGCTTTTTGCTAAGATCTTTTATTGTATTATATTTCTAAGATGATATTAGACACAACTATAATTTTTTGATGTCACCATAGTTTAAGGCATATTTATAATTTTAAAATAGCAAGATTCAGCCCTCTCCAAAACCCGATTTTAGTCTTTATTTGAAAGTTAAAACTGTTTAGACTCAAAATTAAAAGACCTGGATGTTCCGATCATTAATGCACATTTAATGATGTTATTACATCGTCTAGCCTTCCTCCCTGCTATACTCTTTAATGATAAAATTAATTTGGCCCAGAATTTGATTTTACTGAGAATTGATTTGATTACATGGCTATAAAGAAGTTTCAGGTATATGGTTCAGCCGTTGGTGGATCAAAAATAACTATTCTAATAGTAATTGGATTAACCACGCTTCTTGACTACTAAAGCCCCTGCATTGGCCCTGCAGTGTGCTGCTATTGCAAGGTTCTATCTCTGGGTCCCGTATTACCAAACTAAGGTCAAATCCACTCTACAGGATAAAAGGCTATTTTTGTTTACTGTGTCAGAAGACTTAAAGATAATGAAAATGGCAGCTTTGAATGTTACGACGTTAAAAAATAGCTATCGTACCGACATTTTGACTGACGAATTCAGACGTTTCGAACTGGACTTTTTAGGAGTTTCAGAAACTCATATCCAAGGAGCTGGAAACATAAATTAGGTGATATAGAGTTTATTTACTCTGGCAGGAAGGATGGGGTACATAGACAGCGAGTAGGGTTTATGATGAATAAGGAATAAGCTAAGTCCTGTTTAAGTTGGGAAGGTATTAATAATAGAACGCTAATCGCTAATTTTAAGACTGAAAAGCGCAAAGTATCAGTCATAGCAGCATAGGAGCAGAGATAGTATTGACTCAGGTGAATTTCGCTTATAGTTACAAGAACAAAAGGACAGGGTCCAGGGTAGAAATATGATGTTTTTATTTGGAAATTTTAACACTCAGGTCGGTAGAAATGGGGATAAATGGTATCCTAGCCTAGGTAAATTTGGTGTAGGAAAATAAAACAGTAATGGCTACCAACTGCTCCAATCTTGTAGGTATAACAATCTAGTTACAACCAATACGGTATTAGGTCACAAAATGGCTCATTAGTTAACATGGTATTCATATTATGGTAAGACAGCTGACCTTATTGATTATGTTATTGTAAACCAAAGACTGACGGGATCAATAAAAGATACTGGAACACATAGGAGTGCTGTTACTGATGTTAAAAGTGAAGATCACGATCTAGTAGTGTCTAGGGTTAAATTAAAGCTGAAATTTTGAAAGGGCAACTACCTTCAGGGAAGCTGTGACGTTGGTAGACTCCAGGATGAGAATTTGAGAGAAACTTTCAAGGAACAGTGGGATACTATATTAGAGAGTTTAAAATTTGACAAGATAGATGGAATAATTGTAGGAAAATTATTTGAGAAGTCCGTGATTGTGTCTTAGGGAATAAAGTTAGGAACGCAGCTAGGAATATTTGTGAAAATGCTTTATGCTTAATGGAGAGAAGAAGGAGCTTGCAGAAGAATTATCTGAGTGATAGAATATATGAAAATAAGAGGAATGCAAAGAAAATCGAGGAAGCATTAAAATATGAACTATGGAGGTGTGAAATGAACGTCATGGATAAAAATGCCAGCGATCTGGTAGATACAGCTACACAGCATAATATAAAATATTGTACTGGCAAGTTAATAGATTTAGAGGGAGTAGTCAATCTGGAATTGTCCCAGTTAAAGATAGGAACGGGCCACAATAAGTGATAAGGAAAGAGTTAAAGAGAGATGGGCAGAACATTTTGAGAATGTGCAAAACCGAGATAGAGTTACAAGAAAAGATACAGTGGAAAATGAAAAAGTTTGTGACACCTCGGATGTGAAGGAAGTTTATTTTGTGAGGAAGAATTAGTGACAACATTAAAAGGATTAAAAAATAATAAGGTGCTGATAGAGGGGTAAATGAGGTTCTTAAATGTGATAGTTACGTGGTTACAAATAAGTGACGGAAGATTATAAATATGATTTTTGAAAAAGGGGCGGTATCTAACTATTTTAGGAAAACTCTAATTAAACCACTGTATAAGAAAGGTGATAAGAATGAGCGTGGTAATTATAGATGCATTAGCCTGGTTTCTGTAGTTAGCAGGTTGCCCTAAGGGGGCTACCAGGATGCAGCACTTCCGAAGAGTGATTCTATGTGAGACCTTAATGTTTGCTTTGATATGCACTTGAATTTTGATGGGTATGCTAGAAATTGTGGGAATCGCTAGCAATCCTCTCTTAACCCTAAAACGAAGTTCCAAAAAGTTCCAATATCAAAAAGCTTTACAACTACCTAATTTGTCTTTTTCTGGAGTATTGCAACTCAGTTTCACTCCCACAAAATCTAACCAATGAGCATAGGCTGAAAGAGCTTTGAGGTGGGCCGCAATGATAATTCTGTGTTCACAAGGCCAGTATCACCAGCAGCTCCAAGAGAATCACCAAGTTTCAAACTCCTTCGCTTGTGTTTTGCAGAAGACCTGTATATCTAACTATTTTATTCTGAATCATTACGCATATTGACAACATCCATGCTATTTTTCAGCTTGTCAGCACCCTTTCATACCTTTCACCAAAATGCTAACAAAAAAAGGCTGGCAACCTGCACTTGTTAAGAGGGGTTGCCAAGCCACAGAATACTTTGTCTTGTTCAGTTGTTGAAGAGGTTAAAGTTGAATCATCCGAATATCATTTAGCTGGTAATCAACGCTCTATGGAAAAAGTTACGGTTTTATTGAGTTTTTCAGTTCTTATGACTATTAAGTGTGATCAAACATTTTCTACTATTGCACAAAATACATGAATAATTAAAGGTGTTATTATATTGTAATTTATTTTTGTTGTGCTTTATTCTTTTTTTCAAATGTACTATATGCAAGTGTCGCTTATTTAAATTGTGAGGGCCGACCACTTTCGCTTTATGCATAAATCAATGGAACAGAGCATATTTTTTTTTTCTTTGTGTCGAAATTATCAACTATAAAAACATTGATTATTTTTTTCTTGGAGGGCTGAGAATCAGTACTATATAGGATAGCGTTACTCAGGATTTGGTAGGATACAAATATGCTAAAGTTAAAAATAAACAGATTCCGAAGCTGTCAGCGTTCGTTTGTAAAATATAATCCATAAGTCTCCTTCCCAAAGAAAGCCTAACAATTCAAAAATTATTCTTTTGGTTAATGCTCAGTTTTTGTTACTTCTGACGATAGGTAATTTCCTAAGTAATCTCTTTTACACACTGCGAAAGAAGCAGTGAATGAAGTTGTAAATGTTAAAAATAATTACGGCTTTAGTGGTATCTTCGACTGGTACTTCTGCCTTGGCACCCTTACGATTTCGATCTTGATATTTGTGTCCTGTTCCCATATGGTCGCTGATGTGAACAGAATTGGGCGCAGACTTCGTCCTACGCACTGGTATGGCACTCTTTTTGTTTGCAGGATTTTTTGTATTTCCCTGCAAAAATTAGACATATTGTTAGTGTTTTGTTTCGTCAGATATTTTGTATAAAAGTGAAATAATCATATAAGTTTTCGGTCTGAATAGGGGACTTGGAAAACCACAATTTTGGAATTACAGACTGCATTTCCCAAGTGCTCACTTCGTTCTCATGATTTACCAAGATTTCCATCTTTTTCTTAAAATCATAATAACAGATATTCTATTTCCATAACAACTCAAATCTTAATGAAAGTTAAATATGAAATGACAAAAAAAAAACACAGAGAATTAGGAGAGAGCAGACAGAAAAACTGTAGATATTATAAACAGCATAATAAATAAACAAACCTGAGCCAAAGCCTGATTCTCTCTGCACTGAGCCCGAATTAGCGTAGATCTTTGACGAAAAATATGGGTCATTCGTAATTTATTTACTGATTGAAAAATGCCCTTGTTTATTTTTCTTTTATGGTTTCAACAGAGTTTTCCTTTCATAGGGAGGAAAATTCCTGAGGCGCAAATTAGGAATCGGAGATACATTAAACAATTTTTTTTTGCTCTGGACTAAGACTAGGAATGACCAAGACCAAGCCACGAACATTAAACATTTCATAAATCGCAGACACGAAGTTTTCGAAATACTGGAATTAGAAGTTCTAAGTTTAAGGTGTGCTCTGTCAAAATAACCTAGAGGACTAGGTTTAAAATTTTGTCAAATTTATTCGGTTTTATTTTATAGAATGTCCCTAGAAGATAAAATATAAGCTGCGTTGCATCAGAGCAAGGCGAACATTTTTCTAAAGCTTTTGAGTGATCACAGGTCAATTCAAGTGAGGTTCACAAGAGTGGGATCTCTTGATTTTTGCCTCCCTCGAGAGTCATTTTTCTTATAATTTCTCCCATAGTTTCTTATTTGTTTTTTATTGTACAATTGGTTTTGTCTATTTTCCGGACTAAACCACCCCTCTCCCTAACCTGAATTTAATGGAAAAATAGAAGATGTACTTAAAAGTAAATTAATATTAAAGTTAATGATAATGATAAAAATTTTCTTTTTTTATATTGAACGGCTAAGTTTCATAAGAATACCCCTAAACCCCGCTTCATTGCTGGTACAGCCAAATGCCCAGTCAGAATTGCGGCAACTGACCTGTCGTGTATTTTAGGGGAAATCCGAAATAAATTTAAGGCATATTGCTCGGGAATTAAAAAAATTTCTAATTTTAATCCATATTGGAGTGTCAATAATTCATTGCAAGGAATAGATTCTCTGGGTATAGTTTCAGCCAAAAGAGTGGATTCATTTGATTTCACTACATTACATACAAATCTACCATTTAATTTAGTGTTTGGAAATTAAAAAAAAAAGATTATTAAGAAAGCTTTCCTTTTGTCTCATTTGGTTTTCCTAAAAAATTATACTTATAATAAGAAGGCTCGATGGACTAATTTCTTTAATAGTACTACTAGTTCAAGGTATATCTTGGACATGATTTACAAATTACTAGAATTTATCCTATTTAATACCTTTATAAAATTTAATGGTAATCTGTATAAGCAAATTATTGGAATCCCTATGGCGGGTAGTACTAGTGGACCTTGTTTTTAACAAGGTCCACTAGCATTTTATAGTGGACCTGTTTTAATTATAGTGGGCCCGTTTTTAAGCCATCTAGAATATGAGTTTGTGATTGATAAAAAGAACTCAAGTAATATAAAATATCCGCTTTCAAATAATAAAAGATATTTAGATGACCTTCTGGTGATAAATTGTGCAGAGTTTTTAGATATTTCGAATAATATATAACCAACAGAGTTAAGTCTGGAACCTAGCGATGGGAAAGGCAATTATGATCATTTTCTAGATTAAGATTTAATGTTTCACATAATAATAAATTAGCTTTTAAAATATATAATAAAATGGATCATTTTAATTTTTAAATAGTTAATTTCCCATTCCTTCAAAGAAATATACATTCAAATATCATATATCCAGCTTTTTATTCCCCACTATTTAGATATGCGAGAATTTGTACTAATTACATTGATTATAAAAGTAGTAGTCAAATACTTAGCCATAAATTAATCGTAAGAGGTTTTTCCACTAATAAACTTGCTTGGCAATTTAAAAAACTTAATTTTCAGTTTAATGAACTTCTAAATAAATATAATAAAAGTTATTAAGAAATTTTGAACGATATTTTGATGTTCCTTGTTGGAGGTATTTTTTCTCTTCCCTATATTTTTTAATTTAAAGTATGTTTCGACTCAAGCAGGTGTTTAGTTACAGGTGGTAGGTTTAAATAAGTTCTTGGAAGATATTGCATGAAAGCGAATGGGTATTTTTTGACAGTTGGTTGTTATGCAAATATGAGAGAGAGAGAGAGAGATTTATTCTAAACAAACAAACAATTTAACATAAGTTTAGCGGCCACCCCAAGAAGTAAAAACTTGTCCAAGGGGGGTGGCAAAAATACACTAACATAACAAAACAATAAAAAAAAAAAAAAAAAATAATAACCTATCTATATCACAGTCCCCAAACAGCACCACAAACCTTAAACCTTAACATTTTCATTAAATTTGCTATCATATTCATAATCATCACCCCCAGGAGCCATAAAAATTTACCTAATATCATTATTTAAAAAAAAAAAAAAACCTAAAATTCTTACTTACTAAAAAGCATCCCTTTAATTACTATCTTGAACGAAGAAATATCACCTATATTTTTTATATTTTGATCAAGATGGTTCCAACTTCTGATCCCCCTGTGAAGCAAAGAAAACATCGATCGGGCCGAGACTACAAGTGGAATATTAATCTCTGCAGATGACCTAGTATCATAATCATGGACAGAAGATCTCAGGTTAGCCAAGCTATCAAAACACGGGAGGTTTATACCCCTCTGAATCCTAAAAATTAATAGAAGTGCATACAACTCCCGTAATCCGGAAGCTGGGAGTTAAATTGGCCGAAGTGATATTCTTTCAGATTTGGGTAGCCTTTATTTTGAATCACTTCTATGTGATTGGTGGCGAAAGAAGCTTTGCTAAAAATTGTGGGTATTTTTATAATTTTTGTTATTTTATTTTTTTTTTGTATATATTTCACAGATGACACTACATAAGGGGATGCCATATGTTTCTATAGCAGGCGCGCTCATTTTCTAGGGTGAGGAAATTTAAGCGCCGAAACCCGTATTGGCAAGTGAGTTTTCGTCTAAGGAGCCCTGAGGAACACTTGGGGAATAATAACTTTTGTAGACTTAAGGTGCTTTTGCTTGGTTTTGGACAACGACTTACATTTATTAATGCTGAATTTGCTCTGTTTTGGACATAATTTTTTGGCTATTGGACTGAATATACTGTTTTGTCCTAGGTGATTTAGATGGATGAGTAAGATCTAGACCTTGTACAAGTGCTCATTCATCTCAGTTACTAAATTAGGAAGACTTTTCTTTTTTTTTATTTTTTTTTTTAACCAAATAATTACCTATAACATATACATATAGAATACCGGGAATGAATGCAAAGTAGTTGGTGCTAGTGATATACATTGCGAATAGGCAACAACAATCAGAACATTTCACTAATATTACTAGGTACAATCTGAGTGCAATAAATCAAAAGGGGTTATGTGACACTTTTGCTTAAGCTTGCTATTGTGCCTCACCATTTTAAAACAATCAAGATAATTTGTATTGCAGCATCTCTTTTGATTCTCAAGGTAATATTATGTGCTTATTTTTCCACATTTGTCATACCTCTCCGTCGAACGCAGAATTAGTAGCTACAGAGTAAAGCTGTTTATACAGTAATTGTTTCGCCTATTTGCATATATGAACGAAAGTAGTTTTTCTACTAAGCTTTTTCGCTTTCTTTTAAGATTATTTTACTGTATGAAGGCCCACATGCATTACTAAAAATTAAAGTACAAAATACGTTAGTAATACCACACTTGAAACCCACATACACAAGTTGAATTCTTGATGGGCAAGTTATTAACATTCAGCTATCCCATTTTCATGATGACCACACTTGTATTCACGTTTAATAGCTTGCTTAAAAATGGGGAAGAGTCTGTATTCAGGATTTTTGTTGGGGGAGGGGGAGGGGGAGAGTTACGCTTTACAAAACAAATCAAAAATTACGTGCATTTTGTTTCTTTTTCACGAGTCGGCCAAAAATTTCGAAGGAGGGGGGTCAAACCCAGTAACATCAACCCCCCTGGATACAGCTTTGAATAGGAATACTCAATGAATGGACAGATCAAAACGTATTCCTACATAAAATAACTTCAGTCGAAGAATGGCTTGAAGCTACGACAGCCTCATCAAATTAATTCAAAGATGACTGCAGTGTGAGGGCCGAATAGTGAAAATGCGCAGGAGAGAAGGTAAGGGGGAAGTGATCTGTATACATGGGGATTCCTCCAAGTTAAAAATCCCATGAAACTTTGAACCCATAAACACTATTGTGGCATCTGGTCCTCCCTCCTTCCGTAGTGTGGGTGTCTAATTTTTCAGTTAGGAAAAATATGGGCCTATTCACAGAGGGATTACAGATAAAGTATGTATGTGTGCCAGCTTATTTTGCAACTGGGGAGGAGGCAGGCTTTCCACTTTGCACTGAATTAGAAATAAATGCAGAAGTCCTGCTAAACTCCTACTACGATCAAATTTTTTGTGATCTGTTGAGCACTGTCAATTTTACAGGGGGGGGGGGGGGGGGGTAAGGGCCTCTAAACAGCATTTCTACCCGGGTGAGATTTTATTTTCTTTGTATTCAGATATTGTTTTCAGGTTGGTGTCGCGTCGTTCAATAGTTATCAGCACAGTTTATAGACAGTAAGCTTATCGCAGAT
This sequence comes from Artemia sinica, assembly GCA_027921565.1. Lineage (NCBI taxonomy): Eukaryota > Metazoa > Arthropoda > Branchiopoda > Anostraca > Artemiidae > Artemia > Artemia sinica. The sequence goes on from CM051274.1 coordinate 23,321,018, forward strand.
AATTTCTGGTCTTCGGTCTCGGTGCGAACAAAAAGCTCCTCCCACTTGTTTCTGCCTTAGCGGATTAGTCTGTTATCGTCAATCACTGAGAAATGGTTACCAAGTGCATTATTCGTAATTGCGAAAGCAGAAAAAAACTTGGTGAGCCAGCCAAGTGGTTTGCAAGCGTCCCATCTCACAGGTATGAATTAATTTATATACAAATTATGACTTAATCTATTATTTACGTGGACTCAAGTGATCGGCCTATGTAGGATTTTATAAAAAAGGGGGCGGGGGGGTTGATGAAATTTGTGAAAATAAGGAATTTTTTCTTCTTCTAATAACTGGTGGGGTAGGTGTGATGGTTTCAGGGGCGGATCAATGCGAAGCACCAAACATCATAATCAAATGTCATCGCTTTATGGCATTGTTCAAATAAAACTTATTTTTTACTTGATTATCGTCGTAAATTTATTCCTTGTCTTTCTTTCCATTCTTAAACCAATGTTATATTTACCTTTTGCATTATTACAGCCCACTATATATACATTCATATAAATTTATATGCAGTGTTACCGCCATACCAATTATTCTCCTTTCCTTTTTTATTCTTTAATAATAATTTCTGGTCGTTTTGAGTTTGAATTATTGTAGGCTTCTATTTCTACTGATCTTAAGTTTAATATGGCCTTTACTATTCTTTAAAAAAACTTTCTTTTTCGTAAAGTTTTCGTAGTATATATATATATATATATATATATATATATATATATATATATATATATATATATATATATATATATTATATATATATATATATATATATATATATATATATATATATATATATATATATATATATATATATATATATATATATATATATATATATATATATATATATATTTATATTTATATCGGCGCGTACAAACAACTCCTCTCATTTGATCTGCCATTAGCGGTCCAATTACCCTGGAACACGTATTTTGGCAGAAACTTTCTCAAAATGCCTTTGAAACCAACTTGAGACTTCGAAACCTATTTTTAATTCCTAAAAACATCTAATAATAACATTACACTACTAACTACCGATTTTCATGTATGTATTGGAATAAATTAATTTAAAATTAGATTCTTCAAAATTAGTGTTCCAACGTTGAAGCCAAGTTTCGCGTCCAAGAGAAATCTGACTTGTCTACCCGCGAAAAGATCTGATAACGCCTATGTTTCTTTCTGCAAAAACGTTCTCCGGAGCACTCGCACCCCTGTCCGAGTTTTTATAATGGGAGAGATAGAGAATGATCATACTGATAATTCTATAAACTGTGGTTATCAGCCAGCCAGGCAAAAATCAATAGCCGAAACTATTCAAAGGAGTCATTTATCTTTAAGAGAAACCTGACCACTATTATTATTATTATTTCTTTTTAATTGAAACGGAGGGAGAAGACTAATCAAGAAGGCCATAAAGAACATATAAAATTGGTGTTATTGTACTATATAAATATATATTGTATAAGAGTAAACCTCCAGTAAGAACTATGGTTCTCAAGACGATAACAGGATTTTGATATTGAATTTTTCACTGTTGGACATGCCCCTTCTTATCAGTAAGACAGGGAACAGTTTTGTATGGGATCCTAATGGTTAGAGTTTGATTCCAATCAAATCAACGTAGTGAACAGATACAGAGTGCAGTGTCAAAACCACTGAAAAAAACGAACAAGAAATAAAACACATGAAACACGAGCAGTGGTAGAATTGTTTGTAAAGAAAGAAATAGCTTGGAATAAAGAAATAAACTATAGGTAAAAAACGATTGTAAAACAAAGAATACATATATAAATTTAAATAAATGACTGGACACAACTCTATGGTAAAAACTAAACAGTAACTACCTTAGCTCTGAGAGCTCTTTCTCTCCACTCTCTGTTCGTTTGATTTAGCTTGATATTTCTTGCCACAGTACTGTAGTGCTGATACCGGAGGGGTGACAACTTTGATTCAGCTTCATTTAACCGGACTGTCTAGAATTTAAGATGCACAATTAAAATTATACTTCACCCATTTCATCGCGTGACTCAACGTTATTTCGCTAATTATGATAATCATGTTATAGCAAACTTCCTTGGAAGAAGATCTATCGCAAGAAGCGGTTATTTTAATGAAAAGATAGTTCGTAATTAAAAAAAAACAAAAAACAGTTCTATCTTCAAAAAAACCTTTTTTCACATCAGATATGTACAAAAAGAAAAGGAATTTTTGAATATGGTTGGTTATGGCTTACCTAATAAAATAAAACCATGTAGGTTTCTAACACTGTCCTTTAATTGTATGTGTTTTTTTCGAACATACCTGTATTTTTCACCCACACTGCAATTTATTTTGATAAGGGGATAAAGTAATTTTTTCAAAACAGGAAAAAACCAGCGACTAGTAGCCTATAAGGGCAAGGCCGTATCCAGTATTTTTTCGTAGGGGGGGGGGTGGTGGTTGTAAAACAAACTTTAAAAAAGCGGGTTAAAAAAGCCTTGAAAACATCAAAATTTGTTTATATTCATTTTTGTTACGTTATTACAAGTCGCACAAACATTTCGGGGGAGGGGGGGTCAAACACCCTACCCCCCCCCCCCCTGTATACGGCCTTCTACGAGGGTCATGAAAATTTTAGGGGAAACTGTAGCATCCTGAGATTCCATTAAAAATAAAAACGTGCCCCAAGCCCTCCACAGTGCCTAATTCCATGCATATTTTTTTTTTTTACCAAGTTTTTTTTTACCAAATATAAATGTTTTTACTTTTATAACTTTAATAAATCAAATAATATTAACATTTTGATTACTAAATATCCGTATATGTATATTAAACTGACAGTGCACATTCATTTGTATTTTTTTCAGTAAAGTGCAAATTTTGTTCTGGCCTTGGGAAGGCACAGGGGTTTTGAGCCCAACTTATGTTAATTTCTGCTCGTTTTGAGTTTGATTCTGTTATTAATTGTAATTTCTGCTCCTTTTGGGTTTCATTTATTCATCGATGCTGATTTGTGGTAGTTTCACGCTTGGTAGATTATTTGATTTTATTTTTGCTCAATTTTTGCTTAATGGAATTCTTTACTTTTCTTTGAAAAACTTGTTTTGTGGAAACAGTTTTTTTTTTAATTAATTTCTGTTCGTTTTATATTGAAATAGTCTTTTCAGGGAAAAAGAAAATAATACTTTAAATCTTTTTGTTTTTTAAAGACTTTAAAGTTTGGCCTGCTATTTGTATGCTGGAGAAAATTTTTTAGCAATTTTTAACAATACACACCCTTTTAAAAATCTGAACACAAATAGTAGTGTTTAATTTAGTTTCATAACTCCTCTAGTTGACCTGAAATAGAAAACTTGATACCATTCGCAAAACATGTTTACTTTCTTTGATAGCTTGGATACACTTACGCTATTTTGATTTGGTTAAAGTTTAAGAGCAGAAGTAGCCCCAAAAGTATGACTATAATACCCTTAGTCGTTCTTGGGATACTGCTGAGATGCCTTATTGGGAATTAGCATTAACACAGTGCATTTGATTTAATCTTAAGGCAACATTCAGTTTTTAAACATAATGGGCAAATGGGAGGGTGGGCGTGAGAGGGGGATTAGTTGCCCTTCAATCACTTTCGACTATTAAAAAGGGCATCACCCATTTCTATTTTCAATCGATTGAGCGCTTTTCGAATTTCCCACGCCAACTCCTTCGATACGAAGTGCCATGGTCTAAACAAGAACAACAACAAAAATAATTCATTATACCCACATCGATCTTTACTATAATTATGTCAAGCCTTCCATTCACTTTTGTCTATTAAAAAGAACACTAGGCCTTTCGATTTCCAATCGAGTGACCCCTTTTTGAAACAAAAACGCTTTCTATAAACACCTTATATGCCCCCAGGGCATATATTACAACCCTTACTCTAAGGCTAATAGGGTGGTTGTCATCCTCTAAGACCTAATTTCCAGAACTTTCAACTACGTTAAACAAAATGGCTATCTCAAGATTTTGATTGGATGTGTCTGGGGAAATGGTGGGCGTGAGAGGGGCGTTAGTCGCTCTCCAATCACTTTCTACTATTAAAAATGGCAATAGCCCTTTCAATTTCCAATCAAATGAGCCCTTTTGAAGTTTCTAGGACAACACTTCCAATAAAAACCTTATATGCCCCCACGGCATAACTTACTACCCTTGCCCTGAGGGCGGGGGGGGGGGGTGTCATTCTCAAAGACCTAATTTCCAGAACTTTCTATTACTTTGAACAAAATGGCTCTCTGAAAATTTTGATTGAATGTTTTTGGAGGAATGGTGGGCGTGAGAGGGGGGTTAGTTGCCCTCCAATCACTTTCGACCATTAAAAAGGGCACTAGCCCTCTCAGTTTCCAATTGAATAAGCCCCTTCTGAAGTTTTCATACAACTCTAACTATAAAAACCTTATATGCCCCTAGGGCATAACTTACAACCTTTTCGCTGGGGGATCTGGGGGGTCTGTCATCCTTAAATACATAATATCCAGAACTTTCAACTACGTTGAACAAAATGGAAATGTCTAATCTTTGATTGAATGTTTTTGGGGTAATGGTGGGCGTGAGATGGGGGTTAATTACTCTCCACTGACTTTACACTATTAGAAAGGGCAACTTCAATTTCCAATCAAATGAGCCCTTTTTGAAATTTCTACAACAACTTTCTATATAAAAATTGTATACTCCAGGGCATAACTTAAAACCCTTGCAATGAGGGCTCTGACGGGGTTTATCATCCTAAAAGACCTAATTTCCAGAAATTTCAAATACGTTGAACAAAATGGACATCTCAAAATTTTGATTAGGTGTGTTTGGGAAAATGGTGGGCGTGAGAGGGGCGTTAGTCGCTCTCCAATCACTTTCAAATATTAAAAAAGGCACCAGCCCTTTCAATTTCCAATTGAATGAGCCCTTTTGAAGTTTCTACGACAAGAGTTTCAATAAAAACCCTATATGCCCCCAGGGCATAACTTACAACCGTTGCCCTGAGGGCTGTGGGGGCGGAGGGTTGTTATCCTTAAAGACCTAATTTCCAAAACTTCCAACTACCTTAAATAAAATGACTATCTAAAAATGTTGATAGGATGTGTTTGGGAAAAGGTGGGCGTGAGAGGGGGGTTAGTTGCCGTCAAATCACTTTCAACTATTAAAAAGGGCACTAGCCCTTTATTTTCCAATCGAATGAGCCCTTTTTCAAGTTTCTACGGCAAAGATTTCAATAAAAACCTTATATGCCCCCAGGGCATAACTCCGAACCCTTGCCCTGAAGACTGTGGGGGGGGGGGGTGTCCTGCTCAGAGGTATAATTTCCTGAACTTTGAACCGCGTGGAACAAAATGACTATCAGACCCTTGCCCTGAAGACTGTGAGGGGAGTGTCCTGCTGAAAGGTATAATTTCCTGAACTTTGAGCTGCGTAGAACAAAATGACTATCTCAAAATTTTTATTGTATGTTTTGGGAAATGGTGGTCAATGAAGGGGTGTTAGTTGCCTTCCAATCACTTTTGACTATTAAAAAGTGCACTAGCCATTTCAATTTCCAATCGAATGAGCCTTTTTTGAAGTTTCTACGACAACACGTTCTATAAAAACCTTATATGGCGCCAGGGCATAACTTACAGCCCTTGCCCTGAAGGCTGTGGGGGATTGTCATCCTAAAAGTCCTGATTTCCAGAACTTAAAACCACGTTGAATAAAATGGCTATCTCAAAATTTTGATTGGATGTGTTTGGGGAAATTGTGGGCGTGAGAGGGGGGTTAGTTGCCCTCCAATCACTTTTGACTATTAAAAAGGGCACTAGCCCTTTATTTTCCAATCGAATGAGCCTTTTTTAAAAGTTTCTACGACAAGACCTTCTATAAAAACCTTATATGCCCTAGGGCATAACTTACAACCCTTGCCCTGAGGGCTATGGGGGACTGTCCTCCTCAAAAACATAATTTCTATTTGGAAATCAACTACGCTGAACAAAATGGCTATCTCAAAATTTCGACTGGATGTATTTCGGGAAATGTTGGGCGTGGAAGGGGTATTAGTCGCCTTCCAATCACTTTCGACTATTAAAAAGGTCACAAGCCACTCCACTCCAATTTCCAATTGAATGAGCCCTTTTCAAAGTTTCTACGACAATTTCTTCGATACGAAGTTCCCTGCTCCAAAGGAAAAAAAAATAACAAATAATACATTGTGCCAATACCTTTCTTATATGCCCCCAGGGCATAACTTAAAACCCTTACCCTGAGGGTTATGGGGGAGTGTCCTCCTCAAAAACATATTTTCTATCTGGAAATCAACTACGCTTAATAAAATGACTATCTCAAAATTTTGATTTGATGTGTTTGGGAAGATGATGGACGTGGGGGGGGGGGGGGGGGGGGGGGCTAGTTGCCCTCCAATCACTTTCGACTATTAAAAAGGGCACTAGCCACTCCAATTTCCAATCAAATGAGCCCTTTTTGAAGTTTCTACAACAACCCATTCGATACGAAGTGCCCTGGCATGGAAAAAAAATAAATAAACACTACATTGTGCCAAAATCGTTCTTTACTTAGGCAGCGCGATTGCGCTGCCTATGATAGCGCCGACCTAATATTGTTCATCTAAGTAGAACCTGTTTCTCTGACGCTCAATCCCAATGAAATATACCTAAGTATGATAAAAATATAATACTTTAGAAAGAAATTTGGGCTATACATTTGCACATTGGGGGTGGGGTGGGGGAGAGGGTAAAAAATAGCGGATCTGCATGCCTAATGTGTTAGGTACAATTATTCTGCATATTAATTAAGTAAGAATTGTTCTAACTTCACACTGTCCAAATACTCTAGCCCAAATTATACAGTTCCAATCTATTCTTTTACTTCTCTTTGTTTTGTCTCACGATAAGCTGAAAGAAACTGACGAAAAAAACGGTCCTACAATGCGTCAATGGATGAAAAACTTGAGTGGTCGGCGCCACTCAATCATACAAGTACTAAATTTTATTTCTTTTTTTTACCCTGAGCCTAGAGAGCAAATAAATTCAAATGGAATATGGAAAAGAAAGCTTCAATACTTTTAGATGATACCCGCAAACCGTCAGATAGATTGATAGTAATAGAATTGCATAAGAAAGAATTTTAACAAACAATAGAGATAGTTGGCTGTTTTGACCCTTGAGCCTTTTGATTTTTTTTTATTTTCAACAGGTACTATCAATCACAGGTGACTAAACTATCAATAGTTGAAAAAAGAAATAGTAAAATAGCTTCACTATTTCATAGCATAGGCAATGATCAATCAATAAAAGGCTGAGCAACTCTTACGTCACCAGTTAAAAGTTTCACCTCTTATAATGAAAATTCCAATAAAGAGAAAGATTATTAACCATAATTATTTAATATTGAAGGCTTTTAGCCTAAAATATAGCGAACAAAGTATTAAATAAGAAATGATACAATACAGAATTCCTTGCGACAGGCGGGAATGAACCGGAAAACCTTTTATATAGAGCCACGGCCTCATCCACTACACTGTCACAAGTTGCTTATGAAGCTGATTTTTCTATCAATAAGTTCACAAACTTTTGATTGAAGAAGACCTTTACACTTTGCGTAATGAGTGATGTAAACTACATTTGAGCTATGTAGCGATATGTACAAATATTAAGCTTCTGCTAATATTGGTCGTCAAAAGAATTTTCCAAATATAGTTTTAAACCAGAGACAGTATGACGTCATAGCCGCTGCTCCATTCCTGTCCCTTATGCACTTATAAGGGTAACTGCATTGTATTTCAGGCTTTTTGGCTTGGTTTTGCTAATTAGCTTTATTTATTATGTTCATAGCTCCACAATTTAAAAAAAGAAAAAATACAAAATATTTTTATCTACACATATATAATTATAGTACCGGGAGCCCGGCGGCTTTGCCACTGGTCCCCGGCACTTTGCACGCGGCAGACTTCTACATATAGATTACTATTGACTATAGGTTGTTCTTCACATAAACTTCATGAATCAGATTTTAATATATCAAATATGGTCTAGTGGTTAGGATAGCTGGCTCTTACCCACTTCGCCCGAGTTCAATACCGGTATGTAAACCCGTAAATCCACCCCCCACCAGATGCAGCCTTGGTTAAAGAAAAAAAAATGATAAGACCTGAGGTCTTAGTGTGGTAAATGAGTATTTGAAAAATGATGGTTGCAGAATAATAAATACCTTACTGAAAATTATGCATATAATTTATGACAAAGGAGGACCGATGATTTTAGGAGAACTTTAACTCAACTCCTTTATACGAAAGATGACAAGAGTGAGTGATGTATTTACGGGGGAATTAGCTTGTTTTCTATAGGAAACAAATTACTTACCACGATGATAAAATACTATATTGTGTTGTAAATATTGTGCATATATTATAGCACAGCTAAAAACTCAGGTGATATGGTATTCGGAACAGTAAGCAGCAGTTTCTCGTGGTGCTTTTCTCTATTGCTTTTCTTTTGCGCACTCCATGTATCAACTCATCATATTAAAGGGCCATTTGAAAAAGCACAAAAGCATTCGAGGATCAAGATCCGTCATACTTATTTCTTCTTCTTTTCGTGGAAGCAAAAAATAGCTTACATTTTCTTTTAAATAATTTGTGGCCACTTGCTGTATCTGTTAGTGTTGAAAAACAAAACACTGCCAAGTTGTTATGTTAACTTGTTATTGATACATGAATATGAACAGGTTGTGATCTCATAGCCCCAGGGGTTTATCTAGGGGGTTAGAGGTAAAACTCCACCTGGATAACTCCTGTGCTACACAATTATACAGGTTATTATAAGAAAACTTTGTATTTTCTCAACTTTAATACTCTATTATGATTCTGACAAAAGAAATGCCGGATTTTTGCCTTGGTCCCACCTGCATCCAGGCCAAACTTTCTGGGTACGCCCCTGTTATTTTCAATTTTTTAGGGGCACTATCAATTTCCTATGAATCCAATTTCCATTTCCAATGATATAGCCCAAGTTATGCAAACGCATTGCATTTTCAATAGCGCAACTCTTTTCCTTCTGCTGCTTGTTTATAGTTTCCGTTAAATTAATAAGCAGAAAAAGGATGGTTCAAATTATTAATTAAACTGGTTAGCAGAGGTGCGATGGCCAAATTGAAAAGGCGCTATGTTGCATATAATATTCCTTGCTTGTGCAAGCACCTGGTCATTAATAACAACCTAAAATCCGAAACACGACTTTTAGTCTTTCCACGTTTTTGTGTGTTTTACATCGTATACCATAACCATAATACCTTATGAATTATTGCTTCCACAACTGTACCCCCCCCCGCCCGAAAAAATATTTCTCCGTACAAACGTCCTGGATACACCTATGTAGTCAGGTACTTGCGTGTCTGCGCATAAACTAAATGTGGGACGTTCCTAAATTATTGGACCAAATATTATAAATTTCCAAAGATTGATTCCAAATATGTTATATACAGAAATATATAACTGAGTGACATATTTAGCCTACTACTTATAAATATGTGTAACTGACTGACTAGGCATATAAGTTATATACAGAAATATATAACTCAGTGACATATTTAGCCTACTACTTAAAATATTTGTAACTCACTGACTAGGCCTATATAAGTTATATACAGAAATATATAACTCAGTGACAAATTTAGCCTACTACTTATAAATATGTGTAACTCACTGACTAGGCCTATCTAAGTTATATACAGAAATCGTTATTTTGCTATAGTTAATTCTCTGTGTGTGGTAAAGACATTAGGAAAACATGGCTCCAAAGTCCATAGTAACTATAAGTTAAAAAACGTTAAAACTTTTTTTTTTCCAGGCTTAGCAGGCTACTAGAACATAATAGAGAGATGCTTAAAAGCCCATTCAAAAGCTATTTCTCATATGTACATGGTTATTTTCATCAGTTTTTCTCAAATTAAAAAAAAAAAAAAAAAAAAAAAAAAAAAAAAAAAAAAAAAAAAAAAAAAAAAAAAAATCCTGAAAGACGAGGCGAAACAATAAAAAGTGAAATACTGGTAAAAACAAACCTTTGAGGATCATCTTTTGAGGGACCAAGACTGAATTTTTTTTTTTTTTTTTTTTTTTTTTTTTTTTTTTTTTTTTTTTTTTTTTTTTTTTATATATTTAATTTGAGAAAAACTGATGAAAATAACCATGTACATATGAGAAATAGCTTTTGAATGGGCTTTTAAGCATCTCTATTATGTTCTAGTAGCCTGCTAAGCCTGGAAAAAAAAAAGTTTTAACGTTTTTTAACTTATAGTTACTATGGACTTTGGAGCCATGTTTTCCTAATGTCTTTACCACACACAGAGAATTAACTATAGTAAAATAACGATTTCTGTATATAACTTAGATAGGCCTAGTCAGTGAGTTACACATATTTATAAGTAGTAGGCTAAATTTGTCACTGAGTTATATATTTCTTTATATAACTTATATAGGCCTAGTCAGTGAGTTACAAATATTTTAAGTAGTAGGCTAAATATGTCACTGAGTTATATATTTCTGTATATAACTTATATGCCTAGTCAGTCAGTTACACATATTTATAAGCAGTAGGCTAAATATGTCACTCAGTTATATATTTCTGTATATAACATATATAGGCCTAGTCTGTGAGTTACACATATTTATAAGTAGTAGGTTTAATGTGTCACTGAGTTATATATTTCTGTATATAACTTATATAGGCCTAGTCAGTGAGTTATGTATATTTATAAGTAGTAGGTTAAATATGTCACTGAGTTATTGCCTTTGCAAAACAAAAGTGATCCGTTTATCTGGCCTCCCCCAGGCCATTCAGCATGTCCCCAGGTGGCGATAGGGGAACGCTCTACAGATATGTAGGGTACCTCCATAGGAGGCATGGACCAAGGGGGGACCTTGTCCCTGTGGGTCCATAATAGAATCTGGGGCACCCTTGCCCGGGGCATAAATACAGGCGGAGGAGGAAGAAGGCCCCTCAAATGTACACTCAAAAGGGCCCACTTGTTTATCCACAAGTTCCATGAGTTGCAAACCTTCTCCCAGCAATGGGTTAAATTGCATGGTGATGCAGAACACCATCGCGGGAGGATCCTCTATAGGAGGACGACTGTGGCAGGGCGTAAGATCCAGATCTATGGACAACGGCCTCTGCAAAGGGCTGCCTCGACCTTTTCGGGGTACCTGCAAGACTGGGGACCTTGCGGTCAACTCTATTCCCACTTGAGGAGTGGCGCCCCTCGAGGAAATTATAGCCTAGTAAACGACACAGCATTCGCACGGGATTCTGACTAATGGACAATTCTTCTTTTATTGGTATGTTTTGATGGGCGTCTTTGGGCTGAAAAACCTCTTCCTAGCTAATTTATCTATTACGGGTTGCCTCCCCGTAGTAGCATAATATTTGTAGGCATGAATATATAATGAGTCGGAGGTAATAGACTTGAGATTGTCTGTGCAGGATTTCGACTCTTGTTGATAGAAGAGCATCGCCAAGCGCTGAAAACCATGTTGTGACCAAGATGGGCCCAGGATTGCACAAAGCCTCCATTCATGGAGGTCCCAGGGACTTCTTGCTGTCCGGTTCTAAGCCGGCTTAAGCACTTCGGTGTAGACTTGAGAAGATATGTGATCCCCGTCCTGCACTGGTATCCGGGATCATTGCTTTTCCTGAGGCGAAAAAAATTTCAATGATTTAAAGAACATGAAAATTGGAACTTGGAATGTTACGACATTAAAAAATGACTATCGTATCGACATTTTGACTGACGAATTCAGACGATTCGAACTGGATTTATTAGGAGTTTCAGAAACTCATATCCCAGGGGTAGGAAGCATGAAATTAGGTGATATAGAATTTGTTTACTCAGGCAGGAAGGATGGGTTACATAGACAGGGAGTAGGGCTCATGATGAATATGGAAGCTGCTAAGTCTTGTTTAGGCTGGGAAGGTATTAATAATAGAATACTAATTGCTCATTTTATGACTAGAAAGTTCAAGGTATCAGTTATAGTAGTATACGCCCCTGTAGAACCGACTGATGGAGATACTAGTGACTCAGATGAATTCTACTTACAGTTACAGGAGCAAATAGACAAGGTCCCAGGTAGAAATATGATGTTATTGCTGGGAGATTTTAACGCCCAGGTTGGTAGAAATAAGGATAGATGGTATCCCAGCTTAGGTAAATTTGGTGTAGGAAAAGAAAACAGTAATGGATACAGACTTTTGCAATTTTGTAGGTATAACAATCTAGTTATAACCAATACGGTGTTTGGTCATAAAATGGCTCATAAGCTAACATGGTATTCACGTGATGGTAAGACAGCAAACCTTATTGATTATGTTATAGTAAATCGAAGACTGGCAGGATCAATACAAGATACTAGGGTATATAGGAGTGCTGTTATTGATGTTAAAAGTAAAGATCACCATCTAGTAGTGTCAAGGGTTAATTTAAAGCTGAAATATCGGAAGGGTAATTACCTCCCAGGAAGTTATGATGTTAGTAGACTCCAGGATGAGAATTTGAGAGAAACTTTCCAGGAACAATTGAATACTAAACTTGAGAGTTTAAAATTTGATAATGTGGAAGATGGTTGGAATAATTTTAGAAAAATAATTTGTGAAGTTGCTGAAGGTGTATTAGGGAAGAAAGCTAGAACTGCAGCTAAGAATATTAGTGAAAAAGCTTTAAGTTTAATAGAAAGGAGAAAGGACTTGTACAAGAATTATCTGAGTGATAGATCACATGAAAACAAAAGAAATGTAAAGAAAGTGGAGAAAGCATTGAAATATGAACTAAGGAGGTGTGAAGTGGAGGCCATGGATAAAATTGCCGAGGATTTAGAAGATGCAGCTAGACGGCATAATAGTAAAATATTGTACTGGCACGTTAACAAATTGAGAGGTAGTAGTCAATCCGGACTTGTCCCAGTTAAAGATAGGAATGGGGTGGCAATTAGCGATAAGACAAAAGCTAAAGCGAGATGGGCCGAACATTTTGAGAATTTGCTTAACCGAGATAGAGTTGCAGGAAAAAATATAGAGGAAAATGAAAAAGTTTGTGATACCTTGGATGTGAAGGAAGATTTGTTTTGTGAGGAGGAATTAGAAACAGTACTAAAAGGATTAAAGAATAATAAGGCTCCAGGTGCTGATAGGGTAGTAAATGAGTTTCTTAAATATGGTGGCTCTGAGGTTAGAAATAAGTTATTGGAGATTATGAATATGATTTTTGAAAAAGGGGAAGTACCTAATGATTTTAGGAAAACCTTAATTAAGCCACTTTATAAGAAAGGTGATAAAGGTGAGTGTGGTAATTATCGAGGCATTAGTCTGGTCTCTGTAGGTAGCAAATTGCTTAGTAATATGATACTTTTTAGACTGAGAGATGCCGTCGACAAAGTTTTAAGAGAAGAGCAGTGCGGTTTTAGAAAAGGTAGAGGATGTGTTGACCAAATTTTCACTCTTAGGTTAATAATTGAGAAGTGCCTAAGTTTTCAAACACCTTTGGTCCTCAGTTTTATAGATTATGAGCAAGCGTTCGATTCTGTTGATAGAGGAGCTTTAGTAAAGGTTTTATCCTTGTATGGTATACCAGACAAATACATTAAAGTGATTAGTGCTATGTACGAGAATAACACTGCTGCGGTTAAGGTAGGAAATGAGGTTAGCAGCTGGTTTTGTATTAAATCAGGAGTTAAGCAGGGTTGTGTTCTATCCCCCTTTATATGGATTATTTTGATGGACTTTGTTTTAAGGAGCACAGGAAAGGCAATGGGAGACCACGGAATCAAATGGGGAGGAAAAAGTCTCCTGGACTTGGATTATGCTGATGATTTAAGCATCCTAGATGAAAGTGTGAGCAAAATGAATGAAGTTTTAGAGGTTTTGCGAGTTCAGGGTGCTAGTATTGGTTTGAAAATTAATGTTAGGAAGACCAAGTCACTAAGGCTAGGAATAAGTGAAGATGAAAAGGTGACGTTGGGTAATGAAAAGATTGATCAGGTGGGCAGTTTCACTTACCTTGGTAGTATTATTAGTAAAGATGGTGGGAGCAGTGAAGATGTTAAAAATAGAATAGCCAAGGCTCAGGGTGTTTTTTCACAGTTAAAAAAAGTCTGGAAGAATAGGAAGATAAGTCTGCAAACCAAGATTAGAATCTTAGAAGCTACAGTGATGACAGTGGTCAAATATGGCTCTGAAGCATGGACGCTCCGAAAAGCGGATGAAGATTTGCTAGATGTTTTCCAGAGAAATTGCTTAAGGATTGTTCTGGGTACCCGGCTGACTGACCGTATTTCAAACAATAGGCTATACGAAAAATGTGGTTCAATACCGCTTTCTAGGTCTATAATGAAAGAAAGGTTGAGGTGGTTAGGGCATGTTGTTCGGATGAAGGATGACAGATTGCCGAAGATTGTTCTTTTCGGCCAACCATCTAGGGCTAAACGGAAAGCAGGTCGTCCCCGTCTGGGTTGGGAGGACGTCATAAAGAAAGATTTAAAGGAAATGGGAACTTCGTGGGCGGGTGTAAAAAGGGAGGCTTTGAATAGATTGGGGTGGAGGAGGAGCGTGCGTAGCTGTGTTGGCCTCAGGCGGCTTGGTGCTGCGATGAGTTGTTAGTAGTAGTAGTAGTTTGCTTTTAATGAACTGGCCGAATTACCTTTGAACATTTCGTATGTTGAAATTGGACAGACATATTTCTTCTTTCTCCCTAAAATTATTACAACCAAAGCTGAGATCTCTTATGTTTTGACATATGGTACTTAGGAAAAATATAATAAAAAAAAAATAAAAATGAAAGTCATCTAAGATTGTAAAGACTTAATAAGACTTTAAAGGTACCCGTTACTAATAACGGTCCTGATGGAGCAGATTTTTGATGAGCATAATAAATAGTCCACGGGACATTTATTTAAAGATATTGCCCGCCTACTCGATTACCTTCTTCTTCAAGATAAATTGGGCTGAAATTAAATGATAGAAGGTGCCTTGGGAAGAAACTTCAAGACATTATTGTCAGGTGAAAGCTTCAAGAAATAATTGCAAATGTCAAGAATCGAATGTGTTGATATTATCTGACAGAGGACACCAAGCGTGCGCAGGTATTTTTTTTTCGGAAGGGGGGGGGGGGCTTGGATCAACGCAAAACAGGTAGACTACACGATAGCTATAGGAAACTTTAAGAAAAACTTAAAAACAAATCCTAAAATATCCTAGGGGTGCCACACAGGCCCTGGAGGGCCAACCCTCGTCAATTCATGAAAATTTAGAGGGGTCAAAATGTGTTTTTTGAAAATCCAGGGGGGGGGGAATCTGTCACTTTTTCAATTTTTTTCAATGAAAATAAAAAACAGGATATTTTCAATGAAAGCTGGAAAATGAATTGTCATTTCGAGCCACCATTATTTTCAATTTGTTTTGAATTTCTTTTGTTAATTTTCGAAATTCCCACGATTTTGTTTATGTCACAAATATTTTATTGTTCAAATAAACCTTAATAATAGTAGCTTCCTACATACTTGACTCCAATTTGGGGCAAAATCTAATTTACAAAATAATGTTAACAGGCAAAAAAGGTTTGGTCCTCAGACGAATTTTTTGTTCCATCGCTTCTGGTTTAATTACACATTCAAGTTAAATTAAATATTCCTCTTCATATACCTAATTGACACAGATTAATGGTGATGACACTTTCTTTTTAATTACGAGGATTTTTGTTGAAATCATTATGTGGCAATAATGACCACTTTCTTTCTATGACATGGAAATGGTAATTTTACACTTGCGTAATATTTTTTTGAAATTCTTGGGGCTTTAAACAGCAAAGAAGAAAAATAATTTCGCAAAGAAACATGGGGGTCAGGGAAACATTTGATTACTATCTTCTGGTTTAACTACTCAAGTTAAGTTGAAAGTACCTGCTAAATGTTAAATCACTCTGTCACAGGATATATTTTCTACCTCAATTCTGCAGTTATTTTGGAACTCTTCTAGTTCTTCAGTGGTTTTTATTTTTAATCTCCTAATACCTTTTTTTTTCATTTACGTCCTTAATATTTTTACTTTTTGTTGTTTTTCAAAAATGTCTTTTTATTTGCACTGAAAACCCCTTTCTGATTGTTTTTTGGAAATTAATAAAAATACTTCCACAAAAAACGTAAAGCTTCATTTGATGCGATGGCACAACGTTAATTCTGTGCTGTAATTTTTTGATACGCTAATTTTGAAAGTTTTCCGGTCTTAATATTATGTTAGTATTTTTAGTATGGTTCTAATTAAGTGTTGTCACGTCAGTTGATAAGAAATAGGGATAGCGGGAGGGCATTTTTTTCAATTATTTCAATGAAAATACCAAAAAATGCATTTTTAAAAATATAGGGGGCCCAAAAGCAAAGCCGCAAAACGGTCCCCTTGGCCCCCAACTGACAAAGCCTTCCAGCTATTTCTTAGCAGGAACTTAGTAAAGAGTGAATCACTTTTTTAAGCTATCGCTCTTTACTAGGATTCTACAAACTTAACTAAACACAATAAGAAACATGGGATGATCAGTTTTTTGGTAAACCAAGTAGAAAGGAAAAATTTATGAAATTACCATTAAAATCATGATCAACTTGAGATATACGACGTGTTCTATTCGTGAGGGTCAAAGTACTTGTACGCTGTTAGACCCTCTTTGGATTGACCTTCCATATAAGCTTGGGGTTCTTTTCCTGCTCAAAAACACAACCTAGACCGTATCCAGGTTGGAGGGGGAGTCAGGGTATTTGAACACCCCCCCCCCTCCGAAATGCTTTTCTGACTCGTAAAAAATAATAAAAATGTATTAAAACATATTTTTGAAAAAAAAATTGTACCCCCGCCCCCAAAAAATCCCCACCTCCAAGCAAAAGTCCATGATAGGGCCTCGATCACAACTGATTGGTGTCACTAACAACTAAATTATCCTCTAATACCATTATCCAGTGATCAGGGCTTCCACTTCTAGGGAGATTACCCTATTTTAGGGAGAAATCACTTCTTTTAGGGACACTTATTCTAAATCTAGGGATAAAGGGAATCTGGGGTAAAGTAAGGATTTTCAGGGAAACCTGGGGTAAATTAATGACTTGAAGAATTCCCAAAAGAAAATATTCGACCAAAAATATTTTTCACAAATTGCTTCAGTTACCAATGTTTAAAAATTAGACAGATAAAAGAGTGTCAAACAAGTGAAAGAAAAATACTTATGTACCATACTGCAGTTTCTGTTTGAAGTACGAATATTGAGGGAAATCAGAGTTGACCCGTCATGCTCTGACCAAGCAGCATATAAAAGCAAGCAATGAAATTGAAACAAAGGTTGGCCGTGGCAGCATTGAAAAACCTCTGACTGTAGGCAGTAATTCCAAAGAAATTGAACAGCGCATCTGCATATTTTCGGCAGAACATAATCTGCCATTACGTCTTGCAGACAGCTTGATCCCTCTCCTATGAAAATTATTTCCAAAAGACCAGGCCCTAGCAGGAGTCACTCTGGGTAAACAGAAAGCTGCAAATATTTTGCTCCATAATTGTTCTTTGGTACTATACAACCAGTTAGTCGAGTTGCTCAAAACTGCTTTTTTTCCGTGATAATTGATAAGACCACTGATTGTACTAATGATAAACAACTAGCTATCATTGTAGTGTTTTTTTTTTAGTGAGGAAGATCTAAACCTTCATGTCGAAGTATTGGACATGGTTAAGTGTAGTGATGGGTGGGCTGAGGGTCTGACTAACTCCATCAAACAAGTCATTGGAAAAAAACTCGATTCTCAGGCAAAATATTGTTGGACTTTGTGCAGACACTACTAACGTCGTTCTGGAGCCAATAGATCTGCTTCAACGCTAATGAAAGCCATGGTGCCCCATATCTTGAATGTGAAATTCTCATGCCATCTTATTCACTTATGTTCATTCTATGCATGCTTGTCACTTCCCAAGACACTAGAAGACTTGGCGCGAAATATCTATGCCCACTTTTCCAGAAGCGCTTCCAGATGAGATAAGTATCCTGAATTTCAGGAGTTCTTTCAATGCAAAGCACTCTCAATTCTTGCACCAGGACAGACCCATTGGTTGTCCCTTCAACCCTGCATAAAGAGGCTTATTGATCGTCGGATTTCTCTTACTTAGTATTTCATAGAAAGCACGTTTGACGACCCAACTGCAACCAATGACCTTATCTTGTCGACATTACAAAGAAAGTTGACAGAGCCATACCTTGAATTCATGGACTACTCTATCGGGCTCTCTAACGAATTCAGCACAGTTTTTCTATCTGAGCCTCCACTTCTTCACTCCCTAAAGGCAAATGCCAGCAAACTTGTGAATGATGATGCGTCTAACTTCAAGAAACTGGACTATATTCGCAGTGTTGGTTTGTTTACCGAACTGGATCCTTACCTTTTCAAGTGAGTATGTTTGGTCTACCTTTAGACCAAACATATATGAGAATAGATGCAACCGATTCAATGCAAGAACTCGTGGATGCTCAAGAGCCAAAGTGATAATATTGATCTCTTTTACCAGTCTTGTCGAAAACACTATATAGTCCTCATCAACCAGATCCAAGACCGTTTCAAGTTTGAAGACAAAATTTATGACATTTTGGCTTTGGTTGAACCAAGGAATGCAAGAAATTTGAAGCAAAACTCTCTAACGCCTCTATTTGCGAGATTTTCTGTTCTAAGAGAATAGTGTTGCCTCAAGAAAACAGACGTAGAAAAGAGGTCACAGGCAACGACTGATGTCACTGAGCTTCATTTGGGAGATGCCCAAGTTGAAGACCTCTCAGTTTAGCAGTACTGGATGAAGATATTTAATCTGAAGACTTGCAGTGGCGAAATCAAGTAACCGGAATTGCGAAAATGCATATCACGGATCTTCTCTTTACCTTTTAGCAATGTACCAGCTGAGCGTATGTTTAGTCTCCTGAAATTAATCAAAACAGACATCCGAGATAGTGTCGAGAATTTCACTCTAGTCTCACTTATTCGAGTCAATTACTGGTTGAAAAACGAAGAAAAAACATCATCCACTGTCAGCATACCGAAAGCTGTCGCTGGCTTCAAGACGAAGGCAAACGCTACGTGCAATGAAGTGCTGGATATGACACTTAATTAAACTTTTTATGTGTTCTCGGTAGTGTAAAAGATGTTATATGCATCATTATCTGAAGTAAAAAATAACAATTTGATGCTGCGCTATGTTTTTTTCGTATAGATTGTATGGAAATGTAAGGCAAAATATCTCTTTTTTCTAGGAAGAAAAATAGGGAATTTTAGGGAACATTGATAAAAAAGTAAGGTAAATTGAGATCGAAAAGTTGAAGCACTGCCAGTGATACACCCCTTTTTTTGTTCTTCCACGTGATAGTATCATTGGTGGTGGATCCCCTGAAGTGGATCAGAAAGGGCTCTCAGGATTATCGGTTGGTTTGTTCTTGAGGTAGGCACTTTGACGTCTGACCTTAAAAAATCCAGCTATTGCATACTGCTGTGTCAAAAAGCCATCATAAAATTTCCATACACCATTTTAGTGTCCAAAGATTAGTGTGGCACATCTCCGTCAGCATGCCTACTAAATCTATGCCCCTCATATGACGGTTGCACTCAAAAACAATGGCTGGCCTTGAAACTTCAACCCGGGAAATATCCTTTGCGTTCTAGCGTTTGCATGCATCCTGTGCCATTATTCTTGCATGCGTCGAAGCCGAGCAACCCATGTTGTTATCTAACCAATTCACTACAATAACGCTGGAATAAATGTCAGTCCTGTAATCTGACATTCTTCTCTCTTTTTCTTCATTTCACAATTTATGAGGGGCAGGCAGCCCTTCAGTTGCGCTTTGTTTAACGTACCAATACAAAGAAATTCGGTACTCCTGTATTAAACGCACTCTTTTATATACTGCTAGTTTGGTTAATGCTAATGAAATAAAATAAAATAGGATGAATACATAATAGTTTATAAACAAATTTGTGCAATATATTTGCACATTAAGGGGGGGGGGGTAAAGCATAGTATATATTATTACGTAACCTAGCCTAACCTAGGTACCTCCCCCCCCCCTAAACCCCAAAAAACAATAGTTTAAATATCGTATACGCAAAGAAAACCACACAATACACTGTATTACCCTATAGCGGTATATTAAATTAACCCGTCAAAACCAGTCTTTTCGTGACTGGTTTCCATTGCTGTATATAAAAGAGTACGTTTAATACAGGAGTACCGGAAATTCTTTAATTTTGAGCAAACTCACTAGTTTCAAGCTCAAAACCCAGTTGTCAAAGAAAATCTTGTACGTCATTTTCTCTGGTAAGACACTCATCAGACATAAAACTATGTTGCCTCCAACTCAAAGATCTGGCTCTATGATGTCTTCAACCACAATGCCCTTGATAAACTTCAAAACCATGTACACAACCTGAAACACCAGCTCTTGTGAACACTTTTTTACCCATTTCCTTTTTTTAGGCAGCTATTGCCTCAAGTTTTTTCACTCCCCGAAATGAATCCT
Source organism: Artemia sinica (assembly GCA_027921565.1). Taxonomy (NCBI): domain Eukaryota; kingdom Metazoa; phylum Arthropoda; class Branchiopoda; order Anostraca; family Artemiidae; genus Artemia; species Artemia sinica. The sequence goes on from CM051274.1 coordinate 23,341,622, forward strand.
TTTTTCATCAACTGAATGGTCTTTGGGATTGACTTCATGAAATTTGAAATAGATATGACCCAGGACGCAGGACGGGTCAACTCTTGTGTAGCTTCTCAAATCCTTGTTCTATAGGTTTCTTAGCTTTATTATTGTCGTTCAAATGGCTGGACCATTCCTAAATTTTAACTTTGAATTAACTATAGAAACTACTAGATGGGGATCTTTATTTTAACATCAATACCAGTGCCCCAATACGCCCTAGTGTCTTATATTGATTCTGCCAGATTTCGGTTTACAAGATGAGCAGAAATCATTATTTAAAAAAAGCAAGTAGATTAATTCAGTTAACCTTCACCTCACCCTGCTATGACCCCTCATCCATCAGCCCCAAAAAACGCAAAACGAAGAATCAAAAGAAAAAGTATAAGAATGAATCCTATAGGATAAATTAAAAAACAAAACAAACAAGTTTTTAAACTGTAAGCAAGGATCAGTATTAAAACTTAAAAAAGACAGATATTATTCTGTCAGGGCTGCACCCTACTCACTGCCTCGGTAGTAGTATGTTAACTTATACTTCTATGGCGCCCCTGTACCAAACAGGTTTTTTTTCTGGTAGTCCTATTCTACAGGTCATCACACTCTTTGCCAAGAGGAATGACAGTTCAATGTCTTTTTTTTTTAGTTCAAAAAACCGGTGTCTCTTCTTTTTTACTCGCCTATTATTTTTTGTATATAATCAGGTTCCATATTTGATTCTCCATCAGTTTCGAATCGTTTATATTCGAGATTACAAGCATTTTTTGTAAAAAGCATTTACATAGAAAAAATGGATAATTCTAACCTTTTTCTGGTGAGTAAAAAATATTCGCATTATTAAAAAGAAATTGTCATTAAGTTGAGGAAGAAATTCTTTCCTTACACTAGAACTAAGGGTACTTATGTACTTAGAAGCTTGTTGTTTTTAGGAGTTGAAAAAAACCTCTAATTCTCTTATAGGTTGAAATTTACGGTGTGATTTTTTATCAAGATCAGTGGTCTTTTTAGGGAATGTTTTTTTTGAAAAAAGTGCTTAGCTTTTCGATCGGTAATTTGGGAATTAGAATAAAATGTTGATTTTTTAATGTATTAATTGTTACAAAAGCTTCCTTTTTTATCAAGATCAGTGGCTTCTTTTTTTTTTATCAAGATCAGTGTTTTTTTTTTAGGGATGTTTTTGAAAATACTTCCAGGCCAGTCTGCATTTATGGTGTGATTTTTTATCAAGATCAGTGGCCTTTTTAAGGATGTTTTTGAAAAAAAGTGCTTAGCTTTCGATCGGTAAATTGGGATTAGAATAAAATGTTGATTCTTTTAATGTATTAATTGTTACAAAAGCTTCCTTTTTTATTACAGTGCGATTTTTTTTTTTATCACGATCAGTGGTTTTTTAGGGATGTTTTTTTTGAAAATATTTCCTGACCAGTCTGCGTTGAAGAATCTCTTCCTGAAATTTAATGCGTTCAAAACCCTCACCCCCCATTTCCTCAAAAATAAAATTTGTTACCTTATAACCCTATTTAATAAATAACATTGTTAGCTATCCTTTTTATTTAACGGACCTAATTATCTCATAAGAGGGATTGACTGAGCCGTGCTAATTAACTTTTCCACTTCTTAAATTTCTATTTATGTCTACATTTGATTGAAATCTGATAGTTTTACTTGACTGTCATATGCAATTCTTCTCCATATTGTTTAATAAGGAACGCAAATACTGCTTTTTAAGTTTGAATTTACAAATACAGTCACGGAAGCATGGACATAGGAGGAGAGGGGGGGGGCAGTTTATAAAAGGTCCTCCATCCCACTATCAAAACCTCTGATTTTGAAATCAAGATGTCTAACATAAACTGAATTATTTTCCAAAAACCCAAAATGCATTTTTGCTACATGCTAATTTTTTTTTTTTTTTTTTAAGGAAGAAGAGACTTGCAATAATCCTCCTTCTGAGAAAAAAGCAAAATATGGCGAACCTTCATTAATACAGACTACAAGGGCATCTGTTATCAAATTCGCTGGAAAAGTTACTCGCGATCCGGACCATCCATCGAACACTCAACTTATAGTGACAGAACCCTCTGACTCCCGCGTTGGCTCCATGGCAAACCCCCCTCAAGTATTACAAAGGAGTTCAGATATAGAAGTCCAATCAGAATTTGTAAGTATATACATAATTTTTTTCTATCCCTATTTTCAAAAATAAGACAAAATTTTCTCAGGCGCATAGCTTTTTAAAAACTTAAAATTTGTTTCTAAGCTATTTAATTTTCTTTCATTAACCAAATTAATGATATTTATGGAGTGCTTATCATGCATTTCTAAATATAAAAAAAAAAAAAAAAAAAAAAAAATGTGTCTTATGGCATTCCATACAGGTATAGGCTATTTGGTTCTAAATTTTTCTTATGTACTTTACAGAAATATCTCGTTTTTAAGACTATAATTGAACAATACGTCTCCTTTAAATACAAAGAATATCGTTAATGTATTTGGAGTGGGCTTTGGGGAGGTGGGAGGAGTGCAATCCCCACCATTAATATTCTGAATAAATAATAGATGAAATAAATAAACAAAACTGTATTTTTTTTTTTCATGTATCGTATTTAAAAATGTGTTTTATGGCATTCCATACAGGTATAGGCTATTTGGTTCTAAATTTTTCTTATGTACTTTACAGAAATATCTCGTTTTTAAGACTATAATTGAACAATACGTCTCCTTTAAATACAAAGAATATCGTTAATGTATTTGGAGAGGGCTTTGGGGAGGTGGGAGGGGTGCAATCCCCACCATTAATATTCTGAATAAATAATAGATGAAATAAATAAACAAAACTGTATTTTTTTTTTCATGTATCGTATTTAAAAATGTGTTTTATGGCATTCCATATAGGTATAGGCTATTTGGCTCTAAATGTTTCTTATGTACTTTACAGAAATATCTCGTTTTTAAGACTATAATTGAACAACACGTCTCCTTTAAATACAAACAATATCGTTAATGTATTTGGAGTGGGCTTTGGGGAGGTGGGAAGGGTGCAATCCCCCCCCCATTAATATTCTGAATAAATTTCAAACGTAGCTAATAGTTGAAATTGTATTTTTTATTGAATTTTTTTTTTTCATGTATCGTATTTAAAAATGTGTCTTATGGCATTCCATACAGGTATAGGCTGGTTAAGTGGGTATAATCTGGTTCGGTTTGCTATTGCGAGAGGACTCAAGCGATTTCTTTCTTTGTCAAGAGATTTACGTAATTAATTAAACCTGTATTATAAAACCAGCGTGTCTTGTTTCGAGCTTTAACGGGCAAGGTTTTTGATAACTTGAACTGTCGTTTTTAAGACTATAATTGAACAATACGTCTCCTTTAAATACAAAGAATATCGTTAATGTATTTGGAGTGGGCTTTGGGGAGGTGGGAGGAGTGCAATCCCCACCATTAATATTCTGAATAAATAATAGATGAAATAAATAAACAAAACTGTATTTTTTTTCATGTATCGTATTTAAAAATGTGTTTTATGGCATTCCATACAGGTATAGGCTATTTGGTTCTAAATTTTTCTTATGTACTTTACAGAAATATCTCGTTTTTAAGACTATAATTGAACAATACGTCTCCTTTAAATACAAAGAATATCGTTAATGTATTTGGAGAGGGCTTTGGGGAGGTGGGAGGGGTGCAATCCCCACCATTAATATTCTGAATAAATAATAGATGAAATAAATAAACAAAACTGTATTTTTTTTTCATGTATCGTATTTAAAAATGTGTTTTATGGCATTCCATATAGATATAGGCTATTTGGCTCTAAATGTTTCTTATGTACTTTACAGAAATATCTCGTTTTTAAGACTATAATTGAACAACACGTCTCCTTTAAATACAAACAATATCGTTAATGTATTTGGAGTGGGCTTTGGGGAGGTGGGAAGGGTGCAATCCCCCCCCCATTAATATTCTGAATAAATTTCAAACGTAGCTAATAGTTGAAATTGTATTTTTTATTGAAATTTTTTTTTCATGTATCGTATTTAAAAATGTGTCTTATGGCATTCCATACAGGTATAGGCTGGTTAAGTGGGTATAATCTGGTTTGGTTTGCTATTGCGAGAGGACTCAAGCGATTTCTTTCTTTGTCAAGAGATTTACGTAATTAATTAAACCTGTATTATAAAACCAGCGTGTCTTGTTTCGAGCTTTAACGGGCAAGGTTTTTGATAACTTGAACTGTTTGATCAATGACAGTAACGTTTGATAGATTTTTTTTTTACGTGAAATACTCTAGTTTCTTTTCTTAGTTTGAAAACATTTTGGAAGAAACTAAATTTCAGTTGGGAGGGGGGGGGGGTAACTTTTAAGTAAAAAAAAAAAAAAAAAAAAAAAAAAAAAAAAAAAGTGTATTATAATTGTGATAAAACTTTCGTCAAAAGAAAAAAAAAACTTAATCCATTCATTTTCTAGTTTCAGGGGGAAGCTGTGAAAACTTCTGCCTTCCCTGGTCCAGGACTTCAAAGTATTATGGGTAATTGCCCCCTCTCGCCAGATGTTAGTGAAGGTATGTTATTTGATATCCCCTGGATTTTCAATTTACAGCTGAAGAAATGGACAGTCTTATTCAAATTGTTGGCCCTAGTTCTTCCGGGGACATTTTTAATGAGAACTTTATAATTAGTGATTTGAGTCCTGAACAAACAGGGTCAGGACATCAAAACAGTACTACGTCCCCGGAATTGCCTGATTTTTATCTGTTAGAATCTGCTCTAGGTCATTTGCAAACATACAGGGTAGATTTTAGCCTTCCCGAGGAAAACGCTGGCATTATTTTAAATGACCCCGTGAAAAATCTCCATAGCTATATCGACAGAATTCGAGCACTTATTGATATTCAGATCCAGAATTGGGGGGGTCGGGGGGAATTAAAGCATCAGTGAACCAAAAAGTTTATCTACAAAAGGGGACATCTGGGGACATTTTTTATTTTCATTTTTCGACAGGCAACCAGACTTTCTACCCAGGTCTAAACGAATTTGAAGACAATTTTTTCAACTGGGTAAATAAACTAATTTCAACTTTGGATACATTTAATGAGAGGGGGAGTGGTTCCACCATTTTATACATTGAACGCGTGGATCTGAATCTCAGTAGATTTAAAAAAAACTTTATTTTAAGGGGAGGGCGAGGTAAAAGAATAAAATGCCACCCAGATTTGTCGGCTACCAAAGGAGTTCAGGGTTTCAGATTTGACACTGGACTTCAATGCTTTAAGTATGCATTTTTAGCGGCGGCCCATAAGACATTAAAAGATGAGTCAACAATGAAAAATCTTGACAAACTTGCACGTAACGGTGGAAAAAATTTCCCTAAAGTAAATTTTGATTGTTTAGAGGGAAAATATCCGGTGTCCTTTAAAGAAATAAGCATATTCGAGAAAGCAAATGAAAATCTTGGGGTGGGAGTGGTTGTTCTCCAGTATGACACAGAATTTGTAGATGGGGGGAAAAAACCGAATAAAAAGGGGGTTTTGTACTCAGTGAGGACACCGATGGCGGAAAATATTAAAAATTTTGTATGGGTTATTTACCAGCCTCCCAAAGATGTAAATTCTTATGGTCATTTTTTCCCCGTTACGGCGATAAGTCGACTCCTCTGTCAAGGCGTGAAGAAAGGTGAACGTTTCTATTGCCCCATGTGCCTCTCCCCATTCACATCTGAGCGAACGTTTTCAGATCACATGGGGCATTGCAAAATTCACGGAAATCAAAGAATAGAAATGCCGGCAGAAGGCAAAGACATTTTACAATTTAAAAATTTTCAAAATTCTCTTCTGCAATCTGATAAAGTGTCTTTAGACTGTGAAACAAGACTGGTTGAGGTATCAGACCCATCAAGGCCAAATATAGTCAAGGAACACAAACTAGTTGCGTGTTCCTATGCACATGCCCGTCGCGACGCCAACAATAAAATGCAATTGGAAGAGTTTTTTTTGACTATGGACGAGGAGGGCAGTATGGAAAAGCTATTGGTTTCTTTAATAAAAACGGCAAACAGGGCAATTTCACGATTACGTCATACTAATTATCCGATGACATTGTCGGATAAAGAGCAACTGGCGTTGGAAAAGGGAACAATTTGCTGGGTGTGTAGGGGTGCCCTTGCCCCAAAAGACGCGGTGCAGGACCACGATCACCTTATTGACCCCAATTCAACGGGAAAAAGTAACTTTCGGGGGTGGGCTCACAATTCATGTAATTTAAAAATTAAACAACAACTTTTTCTACCGGTTTTTATACATAACTCTAACTACGATCTGAAGTTTGTGCTACCTGCATTGGCACATCTTCAAAGAAATGGAACAGTGGATGATGATGCATGGGTGATAGACAGCTTTACGTACAAAATCATACCTAAATCCGCAGAAAAGTTGCTTGTTTTGGAATTTATGTGGAAATTTGTTGAAGCCGGTGTTGAGTACACGAATAAAATTCGCTTTTTAGATTCCTACAGTTTTTTTCCCAAATCATTGAGCGAATTAATTCAAGTGCAGAAAAACGATGACGGCTGCAACGCTTTCCCCCTTCTCAAGCAACAATTTCCAAATGATTTATATGATTTGTTAACGGTCAAGGGCATCTATCCTTATGACTTTTATTGTTCCATGTCGAGATTCGCCGAGGAGGCTATTCCTCCAATTGAATCGTTTTACGACAGTCTTCACGATCGTAGTTGCACCCCCGAGGAATACAGTTTTGCTAAAAAAGTTTGGGCAGCGGGAGGGTGTAAAAATGGATTTGACTACTGCAAGCTGTATTTGTCGAGTGACGTGTTAACTTTGTTAGACATTATGTGTAAAAATACGGATAAAATCTATGAGGAGTTTAATCTTGATTTGGGCTATTATTTTTCTTCGCCTCATCTAGTGATGGACCTCATCCTGAAAATTAGCGGGGAAAAAATCGGGCTAATCACTGACATTGATCAGCATCTGTTCATCGAGAGGTCAATGAGGGGGGGTTTTGTTTTTCACGGAGACCGTATCTTGGAAACTGATCCTACGGGGGAGAAGACGGGGACAAAATCAAATGCAGTTTTCCTCGATATGAATTCTCTCTACCCCTCGGCCATGTCCCATTATGCACTACCTTGCGGCGACTATAAATGGCTCAATGACCCTCAAGCTCCCCATTTCCCCAACATTGACAGTGGTGTTGAGGAGAATGGACCGGTTGGATGGTTTTTTGAAATTGATGGAGAGATACCAGTCGAGCTTCACGATTCAGTAAAGGATTTTGTTTTCCCGTGTATCAATAGACCTGTGACTAAGGACTCTTTGAGTCCTCGCAATAGGCGTTTAGTCGAGGTGGACGGATTGCATTGGGCGCCTTCAAAACAAAAACTTATTGCTGACCTTCTGCCGAAAAAAAACATAGTTGTACATCATGTAGCGTTAAAATGGATGTGTAACAATGGTTTCAACGTCACAAAGGTTCACCGAGCACTCGAGTTTAGTCAAAAGCCTTATTTGAAAACATTTGTTGACACTTTTGTCAGCAAACGTTCTGCAGCAAAGACGAAAGCTGAAAAAGAAATTTATAAACTCATTTTGAATTCAGCTTTCGGCAAAATGTGTGAGAGTGTTCGTAATAGGAATCGTTGCGACGTTGTGACCGATCCAGAACAATGTGCTCGAATTATTGCCGATCCCAATTACACTTCCTTTACAATCATTGGCCCGGACATGGTACTTTTGAATAGGAAAAAAAGACGCATTGTCCTGAATAAAAATATTGCTGCAGGCAGTGCTATCTTGGAGATCTCAAAAAAGCTCATGTTGGAGTTCTACTACAATGTGGCTAGGGTACAGTGGCCGGAAAAGGGGCAAGTAGAGGTCTGCTACGGTGACACGGATTCTCTACTGCTCAAAGAAAAACATCAAATCTAATCGATGATTTGGCGCACGGTGAAATTATCAGCTCACGGATGGACTACACCAATTGGAGTGTTGGTCTTTACCCTGAGCTAGTAAAACGTCGGGCGCCCAATCAACTTTTATTTTTAAAATCTGAAACGGGTAGCGACTTGATTTCCCGTGGTATGTTTGTAGGTCCGAAGGTGTACTTTATACAGACACACGACGAGGAAATCAAGAAACGTTGCAAAGGAGTACCCACGCGCTATGTGGACAAGAATTTCAATATGGACATTTATAGGAATTGTATTGTTCAAAATGCAATTCCACGAGCCAAATTGTTGGCAATTCGTTCATTGAAGTACAAGAACTATACTGTAAATGTAGAGAAAATAGCCATGAGTACCATTTCCGACAAGGTCTATGTTTGTCAAGATGGTGTGACCACCCTCCCCCTTGGTCACTATTTAACTTCAGACCGGATCGAATGTATTGCCCACCGTGAAAGTCTCGGTTTAAATAAAGTCCTGTAACTAATTTCCTAAAAACCTTTGGGGGGGGGGCCTCGCGGCCCGGGGGGGGGGGGGGGGGGCCGGCCGCCGCCAGCGCGGGGGGCGCACCGACACCAAAGTTATCTTTTTTTTTTGGACTTAGAGCAGATTTTTCTTTCAAGTGCCATCTCTAATTTAATATTTTTTTCTCTATAAAAAAAAAAAAAATGTTTTTTCTCTCTGTGTGCATTCCATGTAAATGCTGTTGTTGTATTTTTTTTATTATAAATAAATTTAAAAAAGTGTATTTTTTTCAATGTATTGTTACATTTTTATGTGCATATAATAAAAGAAAAAAAAATATGATTCTTTGTCTTTGTCTTTGTCTTCTTCTTCTTCTTGAAGAACAGAGTAGTAGTAGGGAAAAAAAAATTATTTAGTCATTAGACAATTAGGGTCTACAGTTAGTTGTCCAGGTGAACTGTTGAAAGGAACATGTATCAATTTAAAACACCATTCAGATCGTTTCTGTGTGGGCCCTCAATGTCGGGCAAAACAACACTCTTAACTAAAATAATTAAAAATTGTGATAAAATGTTTGCGGAAAAGCCGAAAAAAATCTACTATTGCTATAGTATTTGGCAGGAGTCATACAATAAAATAAAAACAATTGCTGCCACCACCATGGGATCGATGCAGATACAGTTCATACAGGGACTTGATGTTTTCAACATTATTGAACCAAACTCTTGGCTGATCATTGACGATCTGGCTGAATCCATTGAACAATGGTCCCAGCAAATGTTGCAATTGTTCACTGTTCGCTCTCATCATGAACAGATTTCCGTTACTCTGGTTCTACACAATCTCTTTCATCAGAGCAAATGTATGCGAACACTTGCTTTGAACTGTACCTACTATATCATCTACAGAGTTGTTCGTGATTCTAGCTCGCTAATAACCCTCAATAAACAAATCTATCCAGGTGCCCCTAAATTTCTGCTCTCGGCATACAATCAGGCAACTAATAAACCCCACGGTTATATCCTGCTGGATCTTAATCAAAATACACCCGAGGATCTGCGTGTAGTCACAGATATTTTCGACAATGAAATTACTGTATATCTCCCGGTGAACACTAAAAAGACCTATTAGTCGCTATCATGACACTGAAGAAACTACATGAAAATAGACACTTGTTTTCAGTTCTAAGCACTTCAAAACCTCAGCTTAGAAAAGCAATACTCAAACATGGTATTGACAATGATTTCATTAATCTAATATCTGAACTTTGTTTAAATTTGACCGAGGGTAATGTTCAACTACCAGAAGTAGTTAAGCAACAGGCAAAGCAACATCGTTCCATTGTACGTACATTGGCCTCTAAAAAGAAAGGAAAGAATTTTAAAAGGAAACGACTTCTTCAGGCGGGCGGTAGCTTTTTCACGCTTTTACTGCCAATAATTGCAGGACTTGTAAACAGTTTTCTCTGGTGAGAATGGCAAAACCCTATAAATTGACTCCAATAGAACTCGCTCTCTCACCCGTCGAACACTTTGAGGACAATCTGAGTAAATTCCTCGACAATGAAACTATTGATGATGATAAAAAACTGATTTTACTTCAAGATGCACTTCGCCGAGTGGACAAACACTATCGATCAAAGCCCACTGCTGCTGCTGATCCCAAAAAAGAATCATCTCCTCAAGAGTCTCTGCTGCTGCTGCTGCTGCTGCTGGAACACAATTAAAGAAGGAGGAATTGGATTCAATTGTATTGAAAATTGGAAATCTAATGCCCCTCTCATATCGTGAACAAAGTAAACGACTCCTAATCTATCTCTTGGAAAGTGGTCAAATTCAAGTTGAGAGCAATGGGGAAAGGATTATAATTCAGGGCAAGAGCTATAATCTACTTGATTTAATGTATGACATGGTTACAAATCGTAAAGGACTATTATCATTTGACACTCATCTATACAACTTTCTAAATACATTAAACTTCCCCAAAAGTCTTATTGGCAATAGACAAATTCTAAAAAAATTAAATGAACGTGCATCATCATCATCATTAAAGATGAACTTGAAGCAGAAGAAGATTTTAAATCAATTTTGGAAAATACTAGCACACCACTGATAGCTAGACAAAAGCGAAGACGTATCAAGTCGACGTCTCCGCCACCACCAGCAGCAGCAGCAGCAGCCAGTATACAAAAGGGTAGCGGACGTTACACAACGTGTTTACGTTCGAAATGGCTGAAGTTCTGAAAGGTGTTTATGAAAATATTGGCGAGGCGGGGAGTTTAAGTTCCCCCACAACTCTTTCCAAAGTCACAGGTGTTCGCACTAAAAGTGTACAAGACTATCTACAAAATGAACCAAGTTACACTCTGCATAGAAATCATAGACTTCGTGCCAATCAATATCGAAAAACTAAAGCCTTTTACCCATTGGATATAATGCAAGCAGATCTCCTGACTCTAGATGAGCTTCAAAGACGTCACAATACACCGTACAAGTACATTCTACTTGCAATCAGTGTTTTTAGTCGCTATGCATATGCAATTCCATTGCGATCAAAGAGAGGTGTTGAAGTTGCTCAGGCCATTGAAAGTATTCTCGAAAAGGATTCATATAAAAAAATTCAAACGGATCGCGGTAGTGAATTTGTTAATCCTCATGTTGCAAAAGTACTAGAGAAATATAGTACACTGCTCTATCATACGCACAGTCCTATAAAGGCTGCATTGGCCGAACGATTGATAAGAACTATTCGACTTTTAATTTCAAGATATTGTACATTGAAAAATACGCCGGCTTTTATTCATGATCTAGATAAAATCATGTTGATTTATAATCAACGACCTCATCGATCATTGTCCAACTCTACACCAACGGAAGTTCATCATTCGGATCATAATACAATTGACACCTTTCTTAAACAATATTCCAATGAATCAAAAGTCAAGAAGAAGAAGAAAAATAAATTCAATGTTGGTGATACGGTTCGAATTAATAGAACAACTAATGTTTTTGAAAAGGGGAATTACTTGTGGTCCACTGAACTTTTTAAAGTGGCAAAAATCCTAGACACTAAACCCATAACTTATCGCCTGCGTGATACCAAAGATGAAGAGATTCTCGGCGGCTTTTATGACTATGAATTGCAAAAAGTTAAAAATGCTAGTGAAATCTATCAAATTGAAAAGATATTAAAGACACGTACTCGCGGGGGTAAGAAACAGTTACTTGTTCGCTGGCTAGGATACAACTCCGATTTTGATTCTTGGATTGGTGTTGAAGATATTGACAATGCCCAATGATTTCTATGTAACTTTCATGTCCAACGTTTCCGATCCTCTCTACAATGACTTGAATACGACAAGTGATTTTTGGACAAAACTCTCACCCGCCATCAAATTTGACGGTGCATATGAAGTGGCCCTTGTCGACTGTATTCTCAAAAATACCTATGACATCCTGAGAAAGGATCGTAAATATGAAATAAAAATTAGACCGTTTGAATTCGGTGATGAAGGTGCAATGGCAACTTTTGACTCTAATCAGTACCCTATTGCTAACATCCCCTACAGGGAATACAATAACATGCATGAACTGTGTCGAGTTATCAACAAAAAAATTGCAAGTCGAAAAAAAGGTGGTTTCACTTTCAATTACTCGACGGAACAAAGGAGAATTTATATTACCAATCCATTTGAGAATGAAAGAATTTTCCTCAATGAGAATTTACGTGAGGTTCTTGGTTTTAAAAAACGTATTATTAAGACAGAAAATTTCAGTGGTAGTGACCATGTTATCTATGCAGACTATGCACCCAGCTTCTCCACGGACACTTGTATATTTCTCTACGCTTCATTTGTGGAAACATCTCGGGTTGGTAATTCAAATGTTCCCCTCCTACGAGTTCTTGAACGAAAAACCAATCAAGAACATCTTCACCACTACAATATAAAGCATCTTCAGTATATTCCCGTAAACACTTCCTATTTGGAACTCTGTCAGTTAACACTAAGAACCGAATTAGGTGATCCAATAGCAATTTCAAAGGGCCTAGCAGTGATTACATGTCATTTTCGACCTAATGTCAACGACAAAGACGGTACAATCACCTAAAAAATGAACAATAGAAGAATTCCATTTGTCTGTCCCGATATTGACTGTTATGTTGGTGCTTTGAGTCCACGTCAAATAGGCAATGGATTGGACTACTACAAGGGGCGTACTACAATGTCTGGCTATGGTCTTGGTAGCTGGTTTGCTAAGCTATTTCGTTCTGCACTACCCCTTGCCAGAAAATATCTTGTACCTGCTGCATCAAATTTTGCTGCCTCCACACTACAGGACTGGGGGTCGGGCAAGAATTTCAAGGAGAGTGTTAAAGAAAATATTAGATCTTCAGCAAGAGCCGTTGGCGAACAATTAAAATCTCGACAAAATGGGGAGGGATTGAAAAGGATGCGTTCGCGTCATTCACTCATCAGTCTCCACCCAGGCAGGAAGCAAAGGACATCAACAAGGACTTTGAGAAATAAAACAACAAAGACCAATAAGCAGCAGAAGAAGAAGAAGAAAAAGATTGTTAGATCAAAGAAGGATTTCTTCTCTTAAGATGACTTATCTCCCTCACAAGGAATCATATCCATCAATCACTTCCTCATTGAATCTATTCAATGCTGAAAATGTTGATGTCAGTGTCAAGTATGGCTACTATGAACAATTTCACCCTCAACAACCCCTCTCGGAAAATATACACTTTCAAATATTTTCCAATGAAGACTATTTCATTGATTTGTCGTCAACATTTATTGATTTAAATGTTGTGGTGAAGAAAAAGTCAGATAATACAACTCCAAATGCCGGCGATGGTCTCTCCTATGAAAACTGTATTCTACACAACCTATTCAAACAAATTAATGTATTTATTAATGGGACATTGGTGAGCACTAGCAATAATTTATCCAACTATGCAAGCTACATACAATTTATGATGATGACGCCAAAGGCGTACAAGGAGATGAGAGGACAATCATTGGGCTATGAATATCGAACAGGTGTTGATACTGACGGTGAGTTGACTACTGCAGTGACCCAGGAGTATCATCTAGTTGGAAAATTAAATCATGAGATATTCAATATATCCCAATGGCTACCCCCCAATGTCAAGATTGACATAAAGTTACAGATGGCCCCATCGAATTTCATTCTGAGAAAAACACTTCCTGCAGCACCCGATGCAAATGTTATTATCACATCGGCAATTCTCCATGTCCGAAAACAACAAGTTATGAGCTCTGTTGCATTGGCAGTGGAAAAGCTAAGAGCCAATGGTAACAACATTAAACTTCTTGTCCCCCATACAATCACCAATCAACGTCACATTGCCACCGGTTCTCGTAGCTATAGCGATTCATCGTTTATCAATGGAGAAATCCCATCAAAATTGGCTTTGGCCTTTGTGAAGAGTGGCAGTGCCGTTGGATCCTGGACTGAATCCCCCCATGATTTTAATTTTTTCGGTCTATCTAGTCTTGTGTGCAAAGTGAATGGTATTCCACTGTACACTCTATCATTTGACAAAAAATCCTATAGAACTCTGTACGAGTTGACCATGCAATCCCTAGATCATGACTCTCAACTATTTGAAAATGGAATAACCGAATCAATGTTTTCAAAAAATCATGGGGTTATTGTTTTGGACTTGTCAGGCACACAGGATATGAGCATAGTACGAACTGGGAATGTACGTTTAGAGTGTACATTTGCCGATGCTCTGACTGAGAGTATCACGCTAATATCACTGAGTCAATTTGAAACCTATTGGGAAATCACACCCGACGGCAGTGTTCTACTAGACCTTGCACCATGAACACAAATCAAATAATCAATGTATTTAGTATGGATCCATACATGTCCCAATACAAGTCCTATTGCATACCCTCGGACTTCATTGAAAAAATTCCAAGTGTTAACAATACCCTAATCATTGTTAATAGCAGTCCATCGACTTTGAAGACCGGTCATTGGCTATGCATCTTTCAAACAGCGAAGAATATTGAATTTTTTGATCCTCTTGGCCTATCGTATAAATTCTACGTTCCATACATCAGCAACTTTATTGAAAGCAGTGGGAAAACCATTATTCAAAATCAACAAAGAGTACAGGATTTAGCGACTAAGACATGTGGCTTTCATGCACTACTCTTTTTCATGTTCAGATGTCGTGGCTACACCTACAAGCAGTTTCTCAACATCTACGTTGACTTACCTCAATTGAACGACTTTCTAGTGGAGAATATACTTACAAGTGTATTTAATATTGATTTTAGTGCCCTAAGAATAAAATGTTCCAAAGATGTATGTGAAATTGTTTATTAATAAAAAAAAAATTATATACATGATAAAACGACTTTTCTACTCTTTTAGATTTCATCCACTACTAGGTATTTGTCAACAACAACTAGTGCAGGTAGATTATTTGAATTCACAGTGTACTGATCCTGATGTACTGCAATGTCAGGGTCACATTTTCTACAGTAGAGTGTGACTTCACTCTTGTCATATCTCTTTGTATAGTCAATGATACTATTCGCATTCATTCTATAGAATTCACATGTTTCAATTTGTGTATTTGAAGCAATTTCACAAACAGTGTCCTCAAGTGTCGAATCACATTCTGTCACTGCCAAATAAAAATCAGTGGGCTTATAATCAAAACACCCATTGTCTTCACAACAATGACGTAGAAACCATATTCTCTTGTTGTTCCAACAGTTGAATCGTTGACCTGGTTCCTCCTCCCAGAACAATCTAAAACCACGACGATACCAATCTCGTAGCAATAAACTAAAATCCCGGTTAGGATTCTTTCCAATCATACCGGGATATGTACTCTCCCACTGCTTACATTTTTCATAATGACAATTGGAGCATAGGTGACCTCTAGGATGAGAGTCACACACCTCTTCAAGACAGGAATTACAACCTTTGATTTGTACAGCATATCCTCTATGCAATTTACACGGGTTGCATAATCTACACTTTTCATCATACTCCTCAATCATTGTGCAATTCTCACATGATGACCAACTGCCCAGTGAGTACATACATAGTGGACATGTACGAAACATTTTGTCATGTGTTGACGCTCTCACTGCCACAATGAAACTGAGCTAGCAACATCAAAAAATTGCCTGAGATAGAGAGAGAGAGAGGAGTAAATCATCCTTGAGCACCATCTTTCTTATGAAAAAAAAAAGTCCTAAATTTCTAAAAACTAATGTTTAAAAGCATATCCACAATATCATTTTGCTGTGTCGTGATCAATATATCAATAAATTGTGTAAATGCATTTGGACCACGATGTAGAAGCTTCATACAATAGTCTAATGATGGAGAATCAGTTTTCATTATATCGACAAGCATTCCCCGAGAAAATATCTTCCTTTGAATAGACAACTCTAGAAAATCATCATCTAGAATCAAACGTTTTTCCATAAGAATTAGATTCCTCATGATTCGATCTTTCTCGAATCTATCCATTTTTTAGAGTCCTAACTCTCTCACAACCAACTTCAGACTAATCAGAATCTCGTTTTGTACTCAAAATATACGCTTGTCTACTTTAGAAAAAAAGAAAAAATACCATTGATTTAGAAACAGTTTTATTGAACATAATTACAATAATAATAATATTCACTGATGCATTTTGTTCTCATCAATATATTTCGATAGAACATCTAATGCTGACCGAAGTTTATTTATATGGAGAATATTTACTTTTCCAGCAAAACACAGCTGTTCCTCCTGCTTAAATTTGCTTAATGATATCACATATCTAGCATACATAGTGTCCCATTCAAGACATAGTCTACAACCAGCAGTTATTTCCACAGCCACATTAGGTACTCGTATATCGTTGCTGCTGCTGCTGTCGGTTCCATCATTAATCTCCAATAATGTAAATGCACCACTCATTTTTTCTCCACTAATATCCTCTCAAATAAAAACTATTCTCTTTGAATTCAATTCTTTTACTAATATGAATTGTAAAGAAAACTATTCCTTATATTCAAATCCTAATCGCCAATCAAGTTATACTCGTTCCTCTTGACAAAGAGTGTGATGACCTGTAGAATAGGACTACCAGAAAAAAAACCTGTTTGGTACAGGGGCGCCATAGAAGTATAAGTTAACATACTACTCTCGGTCGTTACACTAAAGCTTTTTAGTGCTTTAACAAAGATTGTTATTTCAATTAAACAATCTTCGTCTTTCAGCAGTCGTTTTTATTTAGTTTTTGTTTCACAATTTGAGCCATGATCGTCCGATGTTGTATTTTTACAACACGAGGAACTATATCTTTCCATTGATCCAAATTCTTACACAGTTTAGGAATTCCAACTGCAGTAGTTCTAAATTGCATATATTTTATAAATATCTGACAGGCAAGGAGTCTTCCATCTCTTCATTTCATTTCCAGTTTCTAGCTTAGAAATTGCCAACTTTTAAGTTAACCATACCCTTAGTTAACCATATCCTTTGTGCAAGCATATTTATTCGTTTGTTTTATTTTTTTATTTGTTTATCCATACCACTGTATAAAGATAATTAAATACCATTGTATAAAGATAACATTTATTCGTTTGTTTTATTTGTTTTATTTGTTTATCCATACCACCGTATAAAGATCTGTTATTTATATACTGTGATCCATACATTGCAGTATGGAGAGTTTTCTTACTTAGATTAAATAAAAAAAACAAGTTTTTTTTAACTGAAAGTAAGGAACGACGTTAAAACTTAAAACAAACAGAAATTATTCCGTATATGAAGGGGGCTGTCCCCTCCTCAACGCCTCGCTCTTTACGCTAAAGTTTTTTTATTGTTTAAAAAAATAGAGTTGTGAGAAAGTCAAACTTTAGCGTAAAGAGCGAGGCGTTGAGGAGGGGACAGCCCCCTTCATATATGGAATAATTTCTGTTCGTTTTAAGTTTTAACGTCGTTCCTTACTTTCAGTTAAAAAAACTTGTTTTTTTATTTAATTTTTGAACGTTTTTGAATTAATGCAGGTTTTGATTTTGGCTCACCGTACATGAATAATTAAAACAAAATTTGCATATTATATTTGGTTAAATGGCTTTCTCGAAACTTGTTTAATTTTATTTACGAACGTTTTTATTAGTAATAAATATACGTAACTTAGAATTAACTTACGTAACGAACTTCTATATTCATAAATTTTTAACACGTATATTAGGGGGTTCGCCCCCTAGTCAATACCCTGCTCTTTAAACTATAGTTCGAATTTTTTTCCAGTTCTTTAAAAATGACCTCTTAATCACAATCAGTTGATCAGTTGAAAAACTTGTTTATTTTTATTTAATTCCTGATCTTTTTCTTTAATAATGCTGGGAAATCCGGCGCCCCCTTCATAGCAATGTCCCTTCCCCCATGAAAACTTCCTTCATGGAAAGATCCTTCCATATACACCCCGACCCTCTCCTTCCCCCAACTACCAGAAAAAATCTCCTCTGAAAAAGTCTGTATACTTCCCAATAACCAATACTATATGTTAACATTGAGTAAAGTTCATAACTTTCAGCCCTCCCCCTGGGAACTTTGGGGGATCAAGTCATCCTAAAAGACATTTTTATCATATTTTCGACCATGCTGAACAAAATGGCTATCTCAAAATTTTGATCGGGTGACTTTGGGAAAAAAATGAGCGTGGGAGGGGGCCTAGTTGCCCTCCATTTTTTTTGGTCACTTAAAAAGGGCACTAGAACTTTTAATTTCCGTTCCAATGAGTCCTCCCACGATATTCTAGGACCACTGGGTCGATACGATCACCCCTGGAAAAAAAAAAACAAAAAAAAAAAAACAAACAAACAAACAAACAAATAAACCCGCATCCGTGATCTTTCTTCTGGCAAAAAATGGAAAATTCCACATTTTTGTAGATAGGAGCTTGAAACCTCTACAGTGGGGTTCTCTGATACGCTGAATATGATGGTGTGATTTTCATTAAGGTTCTATAACTTTTAGGGGGTCTTTCCCCCTTTTTTCGAAAATCAGCCAAATTTTCTCAGGCACGTAACTTTTGATGGGTAAGATTAAACTTAATGAAACTTATATATTTGAAATCAGAATTAAAATCTGATTCTTTTGATGTATCTATTGGTATCAAAATCCCGTTTTTTAGAGTTTCGGTTACCATTGAGCCGGGTCGCTCCTTACTTACAGTTCGTTACCACGAACTGTTTGAAAAGTCAATCCCAGTGGGATATTTAACTTAGAAAAGTCATGCCACAATACTAGTCATTTTAATGATTAAAATCTGATCGTTAAGGACCACTGTCTTAATAATCTCCGAGTGGTCATCAGTTGAAAAAGATACCCCACTGAAAACCTAGAGATGATAAAACCTTAAATCACATTGACTAATGCACAAAAGCATAGCAACATGAATAATTTTCTTATGTTAAAAGTCCGGCAAGGCTCTTAAGGTAATCTGAAAGACTGCACTTACATTAGTAATCTTAAAGCCCCTTATGAGTTAATTCCTGATCGGTAAGTTTTAATATCAGTATTTACTTTTTGCAGAAAAAACCTTGTTTTTTTCTAATTCCTTCACCTAATGAAGTGCAATATTCTTGCCCTCGATTCTCCAATTAGCGATTGTCAAATATTTACTCTTAAAACCAAAACCACTGGCTACGGTTAGAAATTAAGAAAGTCAGTGAACTTATCGCAATGGCAAAGTTCATTATGATTGACAGTAATTGGCAAACACTAAGAGGAAGTCTAATAAGCTTGATGTGTGCTAAATCAGGAAAGTATTGGCAAAAATATAAACAGCTATACAAAATGAACCGAAACCACTAAACAGGCCTAATTACAAATCTGAAAGAAATAACATTTTCGTTGAATTAAAAGTGCTTGTAGCCTACATATTTTTTGCTAAAGAGTGGAGGAAGGGCTAAAATTGAAGAAACTTCCCTAAACGTGAAGGGCTAAACTTTCCTTTATCGATGAAACTGAACGTACATAATATCTTGTTGGTATACATATATTAATTGTCCTATTCTTCAGAACAGTTAGTAGCGGTAACTGGGAGGGGGTCTAGGACCAGGGGGTTATTTGCACCTCTCTTTAATTCCCCCCCCCCCTTCTATATTATGAAAAATGTATTTTGGTGGCATTTTTACTTTTTTTTAAATGCCCTTTTTTTATATTATTTTCGTAGAAGAATTGAAATAAACAACAAATTTGCCCCCTCAAAGATTTTAGAAAACAAATTTTCCCCTTCTCCCTCACTACCTTTTACTAAATTGGTACCACTGATAACAACAGGGGAAATTTGCATTCTCCGAGCCTACGACGAATTCAAACATACCTTTACTCAGGGATGGGTTCCAAAAGATCGAGTTTCGAGAACTGGGTGGAAGATGTACGGATTTTCATAGTGTTGCAAACACACCTATTTGCACATAAATTTTCCAAAAGAAAGCACACTGAGAGCTATGGGTCCGAACACCTCCTTCAGACAAGCCTAGACCGGGATTTTTAGAGAACTCCCGAGCAAAAATTTTTGAGCGTCAATTCCTCTTCGAACAATGTTTACATGCGTGCCTGGTAGCTGGAGACTGCCAAATAGCAGCATTAACTTCCCTAGAGGGGCCCTATTTAGTACTTACGCAATTAAAGAGCGACCTAACAGTACACAAAAGCCTAATAGTTGACAAAAAAAAATAAAATAAAAAGAGTTGACTTATCATGGCAATTATAATTACGTAGGTTACAATTCGACGCGTTTAAAGGCACTCATCGAAAGTTATGCGCCTTAGAAAATTTACAAAATTACAGGAACAAGACATAATACCCCCAAAAAGGGAGTGGTCTAGACGGAAATAGCACCAGCAAATTCAGCATACCAGGGAATCTTGAAACAGAAGTTTTAAGCTCCAATCTACAAAACTATGAAATTTTTTGTTTCCGAGAAAAATTGTCTTTTTTCCAGGGGTCATTGTGTTGAACCACTTGTCTTAGAATTTCCGCAGGGGAGAAAGACATTTTAACGGAAAATTATAAGTTCCAATGCCCTTTTTAAGCTGTAAGACAGATCATGCCACAGTAAAGTGGCATTTTCTTCATCTGTGGTACAAGAACAACAGCTTGGCCCAGAGAGGGTCAAAATGATATAGAGCTAAAATCTTAAGTTAGTACGCCGATTTATTCTTAACAATCTATCCATATAGCCTTGCAGTTTCAGAGACTATGATACCGCATGGTGGCACATTTTTTCCAAAAGGTATATACAGCCCATGCAAACAAACGGATAACATGGACATTTCTTTTTTTAAGCTTCATTTGACTGAGTTGATTCACTTGATTTATGTATAATTGTGTATAATTGTGCGCCTGCTATTAGTGCAGTGGTCTAATGAATAATTTTTGCGGGTGAGGAAGTTGGTTGCGAAGCCCCCCAAAAGAGCAATTTTAGCCCAGATTTCTTACTTCCTACAATATATGATTCGGATAAATATGGATGAAGGGGGGGGGACTTTCTTCCTAAACTTCATTCTAAGGAATATTTTTTAATTAATTTTGCAATAATGATGCCACTTTTTTCGGAAATATTTTAAGCTTTTTTCGGAAATAAGGTCTAATGAATAATTTTTGCGGGTGGGGAAGTTGGTTGCGAAGCCCCCCAAATGAGCAATTTTAGCCCACATTCCTTACTTCCTACAATAGGTGATTCAGATAAATATGGATGAAGGGGGGGGGGACTTTCTTCCTAAACTTCATTCTAAGGAATATTTTTTAATTAATTTTGCAATAATGATGCCACTTTTTTCGGGAATATTTTAAGCTTGTGATTAGCAAAAACATTATTTCCATATGTTTCCTTGTGCAGAAGGGTTAGGACTAGAGGCATTCCCTAAAACAAGATCTGACGAAGACCTCTTCCCTTTACAAGATGTCAAAATGATAGCCCTCAAATCTACTTCTGTATTCCATTTCCCTCCAAGAAATATTTTAGGGGATGAAAATGTTCAGGGATGAACATCATTCTTGAAGCCCTTAAGAAAGTTATTTAACCATGGACTGCAGGAGTTGGGGGGAATAGCAGCCTTCCTCGCGTTTACGAGATCCTGATAAGGTTGTGGTGACAAACTTTAAGTAAAGAGTGGGCGTTGTAAATAGAAACCGACGATACCGGAAATCAAAATATTGATTACGATATATGCACCAACAGAATCTATTTTTTATGCATATTCTAAATATGCAAAATACCTTTTTTTTAAGATTTACTCACCGAAAATCATTAGCATATAAACATTTGCATAGTTTTAGAACAAGAGCTAAAATTCCGGGAAGGGACACAAACTTTACATAAGGTACACAGTGAATTTCAATATGTCTGAGAACTCCAAAATTGCTACCAACATCAATACGAATATTTAGAGTATATTTTACCGAGAGGAATGGTCACGGGTCTGTGTTTTTTTAGTTGTTTTCTCACCTGGTGATAGCACCAAACCAGTGATCTCAGACACTCAAAAGAGGGGTCTTTCAAACAGACATTTTAGCTTCTACTGCACTTTTTAAGTAACAAAACAGACACAGCATAGCAAAGTGCCTATTACTGCCATTATAATCCAACAATTTCGGCACGAACATGGCCAAAAAGTTCTCCAGCAAAAGTTTCAAGTTGGCCAGATGGGCCAACTAAGCTTTTAACGGTAATGAAAAAAGAGAGAATCAGAAGAAAAAAAGAAGAGAAACCAGTGTTGCCCATGCAATAAAGTGATTTTCGTTTTTTTCAAGGTGGGTATAATTTTCCTTTACATAGTTTTCAGCAATGGCAATTCAAATGACATACTTTTCATTTCGGTCCCACGCCGTTTTAGAGATGGTTTCAGGCTCTTTTTCAAAATTCATCTAAATTTAATTTCAAAATAACATTTTACTATTACTGCTTCGACTAACACCTCTCCACACCACCAAACCACCTGAAGCATACACCTACGCATCCTCCTCTTCCATCCCAATCTATTCAAAGCTACCCTCTTTAAACCTTCCCAAGAAGTTCTCATTTCCCTTAAATGTTTCCTTACGATATACTCCCATCCCAGTTGGGGATAACCTGCTTTTCTTTTGGCACTAGACAGTTGGCCGACAAGGACTATCTTTGACAATTTGTCATCCTTCACCCGTAGAACATGTCCTAATTATCTTAACCTTTCTTTCATTATAGCCCTAGAAAGCGGGACTGAACCACATTTTTCGAACAGCTTACTGTTTGAAATATGGCCAGTCAGTCGAGTACCCAAAAGAACCCGTAAGTAATTTCTCTAGAAAACATGCAGCAAATTCTCTTCCGTCTTCCGGAGCGCCTATGCTTCAGAACCATGGTTGAACACTGTCATCACTATACCTTCAAGTATTTTAATCTTGGCTCGCAGTATCTATCCATTCTTCCAAAAATTGTCAAATGTGAAAAAAACACCCTGGGCTCTTGCTACTCTACTTTTATTATCTTCATTGCGTCCACCATCTTTACTAATAATTCTGCCTAGGTAAGGGAAGTTGTCCACTTGAGTGATCTTCTAGCTACCCAGAATCATATCTTCACCTTCACTTATTCTTAGTCTTGGCGACTTAGTCTTCTTAATATTAATTGTCATACCTATTCTTGTACCCTGAACCCACGAAACCTCTAAGATTCATTTCTTTTGATAACATTCTCATCTATCACGCTTAAGTCGACGGGATAGTCTAAGTCTATGAGAGTTTTATTTTCCCAGTTGCATCTGTGTTCTCCCATTGCCTATGCTATGTCCTTTGCTTGCCTTGTGTCCGTCAAAATGATCCATATAAATGGGAATAGGACACAACCCTGCTTAACTCCTGATTTAATACGAAACCAGATACTAATCTCATTTCCTACCTTAACTGCAGCAATGTTGTTCTCGTATATAGCACTAATCACTTGAATCTATTTATCTGGTATCAAAGGCAACGGTATAGCGTTGCAATAGTAAAGGCCATAAGGCTTCAATGTTTTCTGTTTTCTTTTTTTCCCAGAGGCACTTCATGTGAAAGTGCCTCTATTTAATGAGTTAAAATGTGCCCTTTTTAAGAGTTAAAAGTGATCGGAGGGCAAATACTCCCCCATGCCCCCTTTTCCCCAAATGCATCTGGTCAAAATTTTGAGATTGCCATTTTGTTCAAAATTGTCCAAAGATCATGTAACAAAGCCTCCTTGAAAGTTTTAGTTCCCTTTTTAAGAGTCAAAATTGATCGGATGGAAACTTGCCCCCCCCCCTCCACCCACGCCCTCCTTTCCCCAAATGCATCCGATCGAAATTTCTTAGATAGTCATTTTGTTCAAAATAGTCAAAGGATCATATAACTATGCCCCCAGGTTTGACACTACCCCCCCAGAACATAGAAGCAAAGTATGTAAGCTATGCCTCAGGGGCATATAAGGTTTTTATCGAAGGGGTGGTCGTAAAAAGCTTTGGAGGAGGTTCATTTGAATGAAAATTGAAATTTCTAGTTTCTTTTTAATAGTCAAAAGTGATTGAAGGTCAACTAGCCACCATTGCCCTCGTTTCCCCAAATGAATCCGATCAAAATTTTGAGATAGCTATCTTGCTCAAAAAAGTTCATAGATCATACAAATCTAACAATGCCTCAAGGGTTGCCTTCGATCGACATTTTAGATAGGCATTTTGTTCAAAATAGTCCGAATATCATATAATAATAGCTCTAGGGTTGATAGAACTCCCAGAGAAAGGGTTTTTAGTTATAACCGAGGTATATAAGATTTCTTATGGAAAGTGTGGTCACACAAACTTTGGAGGCTTATTTGATTGAAAATCAAATACCACCACAGCCCCTGGGGTGAGGATTGTAAATTATCCTATTTGTTCATTTTTAACATGCAGGATTTATCGGTGGGAAGGGGGGGGAATGTTCGATCATGGATGCGTCCGAAAAGACTAAGGGTATTGAGGTGAAATTTCGCGGAATGTTGAGGGGTATGGTACATCCACGTTATCAAAACACGCAAACATGCAATATTTTAGGAGCGGGTGAAGGTATTAACTTGAAAATTTCAGGGCCACTACTACTAATACTACTTCTGCGGCTGCAAATACAACTAGTTGTAACTGCAACAGTGACTACTTTCGACTTCGACAATTAATTTGTGACTCTGACTACGACTGCTTGCAACTGGTACAACATTTATTTGTGGCTACTTTCAGAGAAGGTTAGGGGATGTTAAACAAAAACAAGACACATTATGTGCATGCTGATTGTCAAAAGAGCGCATCAGCAGTATCTCTGGAACGACTGAGGGCTTTCTATACGCAATTTAACCTAGTTATTCTTTGTTAATTTATTCCAAAACGAATAGAAATTAAATTAATTATTAATTATGGCAAACAAACATGCATCAGGTGCTAATATATATGAATAGATAAACCTTAAAACCAGTACAGTTTAAATTGAATATGCAAATAAAGCTTAAAACGAACAAAATTTACTACAAACAATGAGTTAGACTAATGCCCGCTTCCTAACCGTAAAAATCTAAAACCTATTGCGTCATTGGCGCTTTACTGAAAACTACATGTGTATTGAACAGTCCTTGTCAATAACTAATAAAATGAATCTAAATATTTGATATATAATGAAACTAACTGCTGAAAGCTCAGAATTTCGAGAATTTATTTTACTGTAATTTTTATCTTCAATGTTGTAATAGACGCTAAAGAAAATATTTGTAATGTAATTTGTCTTCAGTAAAGCGAAAATGACGGTTTCGGCTTTAGACTTTTACAATTAGGGAAGGGGGCCGTAGCCACACTCTTGTTCGTAGTAATTTTTGCTCGTTTTAAGCTTGATTTACATATTCAATTTAAGATTTACTCGTTTTAAGATTAATTTATTCGTTTATATTAGTGCCTGTTGTTTTTGTTTATTTTCTATGATTGTCTATTTAATTTCTGTACGTTTTGGGTTTCATATATTCTTTAATAGTAATTTCTAGTCATTTTGAGTTTGAATTTCTATACGAGTTTATTTCTGGTGATCTTAAGTTTAATATAATCTTTAATTGTCTTTGAAAAACTTCTTTTTGATAAAGTTTTTTTTTTATTAATCATACAGTTCGTGGTAATGATGTAAGTAAGGAGCGACCCGGCTCAATATTAACCAGAACTCTAAAAAACGGAGTTTTGACACCAATAGATATATCAAAAGAATCAGATTTTTATGATGATTTCAAATATATAAGTTCCATCAAGTTGAATGTTACCCATTAAAAGTTACGCACCTGAGAAAATTTGTCTTATTTTCGAAGGGGGAAACAACCCCAAAAAGTCATAGAACTTTAATAAAAATCACACCACCAGATTCAGAGTATCAAAGAACCCTACTGTAGAAGTTTCAAGCTCCTATCTGCAAAAATGTGGAATTTTGACTTTTTTGCCAGAAAAAAGATCACGGATGCGTGTTTATTTATTTATTTATTTTATTTTATTTTCCAGGGGTGATCATATCAATCCAGTAGTCCTAGAATATCGTGAGAGGACTCATTCAAAGGGAAATTAAAAGTTCTAGTCCCCTTTTTAAGTGACCAAAAAATTGGAGGGCAACTTGGCCCCCTCCCACGCTCATTTTTATCCCGAAGTCACCCAATCAAATTGTCACACGAAGTCACCCGATAGCCATTTTGTCCAGCATAGTCGAAAAGCTAATAATTATGTCTTTGAGGATAACTTAATGCCCCACAGTTCCCGGGAAGGGTTGCAAGTTATGAACTTTGCTCATTGTTTACATATAGTATTGGTTAATGGGAAGTATACAGACGATTTCAGAAGGTTTTTTTTCTGGTGGGAGGGGGGTCTTAGAAGGGGGTTACGGGGGAGGATCTTTCCATGGAGGATGTCCTTGGGGGAAGGGACATTTCTATGAAGGGGGCGCCGGACTTCCCAGCATTAATTAAAAACGATCAGAAATTAAATAAAAAAAACAAGTTTTTTCAACTGAAAGTAAGGAGCAACATTAAAACTTAAGACGAACAGAAATCATTACGTGTATGAGGGGGTTCACCCCCTAGTCAATACCTCGCTCTTTGCGCTAAAGTTTTTTTAGTAGTTTTAAAAGAGCTATCTATTCTAATTAACCGGCCTTTGTGATTCAGGGGTTTGTGATTCGAACAAAATTCGAACTTTAGCATAATGAGTGAGGTATTGACTAGGCGGGCGAACTCCCTAATATACGTAATAAAAAGATACGAATATAGAAGTTCGTTACGTAAGTTAATTCGTAGGTTACATCAGAACAAAATTTCGAGAAAGCCATTTAGCCAAAAAAACGTAAATTTAATATGCAAATTTCGTTTTAATTATTCATCTACGGTGAGCCAAAATCAAAGCTGCATTCATTCAAAAACGTTCAGAAATTAAATAAAAAGAAACAAGCTTTTTTTTAACTGAAAGTAAGGAGCGACATTAAAACTTAAAACGAACAGAAATTATTCCGTGCATGAAAGGGGCGGTCCCCTCCTCAGCGCCTCGCTCTTTACGCTTAAGTTTGACTCTGCCTCACAACTTTATTTTTCAAAAGTATAAAAAACTTTAGCGTAAAGAGCGAGGCATTGAGGAGGGGACCGCCCCTTTCATATACAGAATAATTTCTGTTCGTTGTAAGTTTTAATGTCGCTTCTTACTTTCGGTAAAAAAAACTTGTTTTTGTTTTATTTAATACCATACAAGGATAGGACCTTCGCTAAAGCTCTTGAATCAGCTGATTCAAACACTTGCTTGCTTGCTTTATTTACAGCATCTTTAAATCTAAAAAGTGTCATAATACTAAGTAATTTGCTTCCTACAAAAACCGAGCTAATGCCTCATGATTACCATAGAGGCTATGATTACCAGGTGATCAGCGACTTCACAAACTATTTTCCTAGATTATTCTATCCATCTTCTACATTGTCAAATTTTACTCTCCAATTTATTATTCAACTATTTCTGGAAAGTTGCTCTCAAATTCTCATCCCAGAGTCTGCCAATATAGCTTCCTGGGAGGTAGTTTACCCTTCCTAAATTTCAGCTTTAGATTAACTCTAGACATTACTAGATGCTGATCTCTACTTTTAACATTAATAACAGCACTTATATATACCCTAGTGTCTTG
The DNA here is from genome assembly GCA_027921565.1 of Artemia sinica. NCBI lineage: Eukaryota > Metazoa > Arthropoda > Branchiopoda > Anostraca > Artemiidae > Artemia > Artemia sinica. Next base: position 23,369,287 of record CM051274.1, read on the forward strand.
TGTCGATCCAGAGATTAAAGAGATTAAAGCTGATTCAAGTGTCTTGTGTCGATCCAGAGATTAACCGAACTAATAGTTACCATTCCTTAATCAGCTAAAATGCCAATTCTTTCTCACTGGTTTCACAATTTTTAAAATATTTTTTAAATAGGTGGTTACTATGGACCGTGGTTCGCTCTAGCAACTATTGGCTAAATTTAAGCTACGCGTTGCTAATATGGCTTGAAGATCATTACCTAATGATGTTACTTAGCAAAATACATGGTAATCCACCTACTACAAACTACAAAATTATTTGCTCGCTTCGAAAGGACATGATGGTACATCGTGCTACATCACTGACTGTGCATAATTGGCCAGCAAAAAGATGAAAATGTTTATTTAACGGTTGGCTTATTTTCGGCAGATACATAAAACACCTACATTAAACAATCCTTAAACAAGTAAAAACAGAGGAGTCAGCCAATTTTCGCCACCTTTGCGTACATCTCGATGCTCTACAATTCCGCCACGCATGGCAGAGTCACATGGGGCTTAGGATAATGTTGCCATGCGCCACCTGGAGTACGTAATTTCTAACAGTCGGCAACCCCCCACTAAAAACCATAAAATCAGTATTATTTGTTTAGCTTAAACAAAAAAGAAGTCAACCTGGCTTGTTAATTTATAAAAGTCATGCTAAGTCATGCTATTAGTTTATTAAATGCAAACCAAATTGAAGGCTTTTTGTTACTTAGATAAGTAATTGAAGTATAAATTTGAAGTCAAATTCACGTGTAGGCTTTGCTAAACATCAATGTCTAGCTATAATCATTTTCAACCAATCACATTTGCTCCCTCTTTTGTAAGTAGCCCTAATTAGTTCACAGTGATGATGGCTGGAAATTGATCTTCAGCTAAGCACATATGTGAACATGGGCTTATAAGAAATTAAATACCGTTTACCCCCTATAAACAAATTTAATCCAAATAGCCTATTTAAATTTTTAAAATGAACCTTCACTTATGATTGTAACTGAGAATTTATTTCTTTACCTTTTTTGTGTCGATTGTTCATGTCAAAGTGCATGATTGAACGCATTTATATCATTTTTACAATTTGCTTGTATTTATTTTTGTACTTGTGTAAAATCCTGCCAAGTAGTGGCAAAACGCCCTAAATACTGTTGATTTTATTGTGTTTCCAGAGCGGATGTTGTCTTTTTCTTTTACACTAAAAGCCAATCACGCATCGATGGTGACAGACAATGTAAGAAATATATTTAAACATAATAGAATATAATTTCCGTAGACAATGGTAGTTATTATACTTAGCATCAACTATGCAGAAGAGGTAAGCGGTGATCCAGAGGGGTTCACAAGGGGTGCCTCAGGGCTTGAACCCCTTCCCACTTTTTGAACTTCTGGGTTATTCCTGTTCAAATTATTAAATAGCCATTTTTATTTTTTCCCCTCGAACGTACTCCTGCACAGTACCTGCTCTGAGCATTAATTTCTGCTATTTTTTTTTAAACAGTTTGTAGTCTTGTGTGTTTGCCTTAACCCATTGAACCCCTTGGCCCAAGAAGAGAAAGGTCGCTGGAAGAAGGGGAGTGGATATTCTTCTAGAAGTCAGCCATTGATGCTACATAAATTATTTTATTTATAGGTAACAGTTAGTCTTTCGCATTACGACGCCCTTCCTTATTAGCCCAATTCTAAACCGTCTAAAGATTTCTAGCCCAGGGGAATCTGATCCGGCGGAGGTGGGTGTTCAAGAGAAGATCACCTGAGAATTGAAATGTAGAAGAAGTTCATTACCTCTCTTGATGGCTTCATTTTTTAAAATGAATGAGGGATGACGGCGCAAGTCCTTCAATCGGAAATAAACAAGTTCTCGATTACTAGCGCATTAAAGTTGACCAAGCAATTATCAAACCATTTCTCAATCACCAAAATATCTGAGTGAGGGGCGGTGAAGGGATAGCGAAGGATCAATGGGATCTTTGTTCTTCAATTCAGCGGCAAGGGCTATTGCGTCGTCGGATAAGTGGCGCAGGTTATTTGTCAGGCCATCAAATGTCTCTTATAGTATTATTAGTGGGCTGGGTGCCGCCAAGACGTTAAAAATAGAATAGACAAGGCCAAGGGTGTTTTTTCGTAGTTGAAAAAAGTTTGGAATAATAGGAAGGTAAGTCCGCGAACAAAGATTAGAATAATGGAAGCTTCAGTGATGACAGTGGTCAAGTACGGTTTTGAAGCGTGGGCACCCCGAAAGACGGAGGAGGATTTGCTAGATGTTTTCCAGAGAAATTGCCTACTGATTGTTTTGGGTACCTGTCTGACTGACCGTATCTAAAATAGTATGGTTCAATCCCACTTTCTAGGGCTATTATGTAAGAAGGGTTGAGATGGCTAAGGTACGTTGTGCGGATAAAGAATGACAGATTGCCGAAGATTATCCTTTTCGGATTATGCCTTCGGATAATTTTAGGACATGTTCTGCGAATGAAAGATGACAGATATCCAAAGATCGACCTTTTCGGCAAACTATCTAGTGCAAAACTAAAACAGGTCGTCCCCAAATAGGGTGGGAAGATGGCTTGGTATTTTCAGGAATCGCAGCCAAGGCCGATAGGACCACAAATTTTATGGGGGGGGGGGATTAGAGGCCCTAATAAATGCCGAAACGTTTTTAGCCACTAATCGGTCTGAAACTTACATCTGCATGCTCTTACGTCAAGGGAACTCCAATACATAAAAGACAATGGAAAAAATAGTTCGCCCAAAAATGAGGCCACAAAAAGGGACAAAAAACCTTTATACTTTCAAACGGCAAGAAACTTACATGCAAAAGTCTCCGGACCAAGAAGACCCGGGCTCCTGAAATTGGGCCAAAATATGATTTTTCCCATCGATTTAGAAGTTATATCCTCAAGCACTTGGTCAAAGAGGACGTCAATGCACAAAAAATAAAAAAAAACTGATGCGCTCAAAAACGGAACACCGAAAGGAGCCAAAAAAAGAAAGCATATTACAATCAAGAAAACAAAGCAATTCTAAGCCAGTGAAAACAAGAAGAAAAATACAACCCAAGACTTCCGCTCAACCGACTTCAGTGCAAAAGCAAAAATAAAAATTAGATAAAACTGTATGGGATAGTATAAAGAGACATATCTTAAAAAAGGAAAAGACATATCTTAAAAGAGACATATCTTAAAACGGAAGCTTAAATTCATAAGTTCCGGGTACAAGAGGATATTAGTTTAAGATAAATATTCTAGTTCGGAGGGGGGGGGCATGGACTCTCCAAAATGGGCATTACATTCTTTTTCCAATCGGCTTCAAATTTATATTTGTAAGCCCTTGATCCAAGGGAGTTGTATTGGATCGGATTAACGACGCTTCTTAACTACTAAGGTCCTTGTGTCGGCCCTGCAATGTGGGTCCAAGGGAGCTCCAATGCAAAAAACAAAATTTCAAAAATAATTAGTTCCCCGATAAATGGACATGAAAAACGATATCAGTTTTTTTTTTTTTTTTCTTCGGTTGTCTGGAAATTTGCATTCGTAGGTTCCTCGGCCAAAGAAACTTCCTCGCAAGAAAAAATTGAAAAAAAAAACTATTGGTTAGCCAAAAATGGGGACTAAGACATGGCCAGAATTTTTTTCGGACTGCTTAAGACTTATATCCGTAAATTTCAGGGCCAAGGAATTTCTAATGCACAAAAACAATTTCAGTTCGGGGCAAAGACCTTCAATAATGGAAGCAACTGTTTTTTTTTTCGAACAGATTAAAACTCGTATCCAAAGGGAAAAAGAACAACAAAAATGTTAGTTTCGGCGCCACTTCTATCAAAATCATTTAATGTCATCATCCAACTATCATAGGAATAGCCATGTAAAGGCAGTTCGAAAAAAAGTGGCTGGTTTGTTAGCTGCTTTTATACTGCATGACGACATTCATACCTGGCAAATCAGATTAATGTTTGAGTTTTCACGCCTTTATTAAAGTCAGCAGAATTTGTAGGAGAAATTTAATAGTAACTAGGGGTCAAGAGCGAATTAATGAAAGGAAAATTACAGAGATCCGTGAAATTTGGTTTCTGGCTCATGCATCCGGTTGAGTTCCTTCGGGTCGGAGGTGATTTTTTTTCTTTTTATGGCTGAAATCGTTATATATTAGAACGTAGGTTGGGCTTAGTAATGCATAAAGTAATCAAAGCACATATCTTTTACGGCTTAAATTGTTACATATCAAAATATAAGTTGGATGTAGAAATGCATAAAGTATTCAAAACACATTATCCCTAACAAGTTTTCAGTAAACAAAAACAATAGCGTTTTCACTTTTCATTTATTTTTTGAATGGAGCAGGGCTGCAAGTGTTGACTTTCTTCTTCTATTCGGAGGACCACTGATCCGTTGACTTTCTAAGATTTACCTGAGATTGTGCTCAAAAGCAGCAGAAAATCCATTACATAACGAAAAAAATATGACTTAATGGTTGGGGATTCTGCAAAATATGCAGGCTTACATTTTACAAATTTTACTATAGATCAACGAAAATAGAATAATATTTCCTATAGATTAAATTTTGAGAAATTCAGATATCGATTTGGCAGCGTTCTGCTAGTAGCAAATTTAATGTGAAAAATCATTTTTTTTTTCTACTAATGCAAATACCTACTACTAACAACTCATCGCAGCACCAAGCCGCCTGTGGCCAACATAGCTGCGCACGTTCCTCTTCCATCCTAATCTATTCGAAGCCTCCCTCTTTACACCCTCCCAGGAAGTTCCCATTTTCTTTAAATCTCTCTGTATGACATCCTCCCACCCCAGACGAGGACGACTTGCTTTCCGTTTAGCCCTACACAATTTGCCGAAAAGGACAATCTTCGGCAATTTGGCGATCTTCAGGGCTATAATGGAAGAAAGATTGAGATGGCTAGGACACGTTCTGCGGATGGAGGATTTTTTTACTACCCAGATCGTAAATGAAGTATCTCTGCTAGGACATGGCAAGGATGTTTTCGCATAATGAAAGAAAAACTTGAAAATTAACCTTCAGTTCTATGTAAAAACAAGTCGGAGTTTTTGCGCAAAATTCTTTGGCTGATTGATAGGTTGTTTGACTCAAATTTACTGCAAAAGAACTTCTCTTTTTCTTCGAAATGTTAAAAATCATAGAGCGTGAAGCCGCTTGAGAGTGAAATGTATTCAAATTAATTGCTTTAGTGAAGGCTGTGCTAATCTTGTTTTTTCTTTCTTTTTTACTGAGCCTTCCTTAAATCACTCTTGTAAAACATTTGGTACTTGTATGATAATTGTCCTACAGTAGGGTGTATATCATACAAGTGCCAAGCATTTTTGGTACTGTTCCATTAGCTGGGACCCACGCGAGAAGTGAAGTTTGGTTTATGCTAATGAAATAAAACAAAATTGGATAAAAATATAATAGTTCAGAAACAAACTTTGGCTATATATTTGTACATTCGGGGGCTGGGGGGTAAAGCATAGAATATATTAAATACATTTTCTAACCTAACCTAGGTACCTTTTTCCCCCCTAAACCTTTCCCCCCCCCCAAAAAAAAGCTTAAATATTGTAAACGCAGTGACAAACCACAGTTTGCAATCCAATTCTCTATTGAAAGAAACCCGTTTGACTAGTTCCTTAAGCATATTCACTGTACAATATGTTCGCGTGAGTCCCAGCTAATAGAATAGAAGCGCATTTTTCGGCTAAGATAAAAAAAAATAGTAAAACTGTTCTACCACAGTACTGGAGATATCCAAAAATTTGAATATTTCGTTGGCAAAGCATATGTCCCGAATATACTGAAAAGTAACCCCATGAATAAATCAAAACTGCAATACAACTATTCTAAAATCAAATACGTTACTAAGATTGTCTTAAATTATACTGTTGTGGTTGCCGCTATCACCTCCACTGGAACTTGTGACTGTGCATGAGGGTGAATAGACCCTTTTGAGGGTTATCACCATCTCTTATGGTGGTGATTGGGAGGGAGAGGGATAGGGCAAGGATCCAAGATCTCCTAGATTTTGGAAAATACCTTTTTTCTGCTTCCATTGAAGGATGGCTGCTTTTTGACATGTTCATTGAAAAAATTGGAAAGACCCTTATATCGTACACCCCCCCCCCCCTTAGACATTGAAAAACACATTTTTGCCCCCATCCCTACATTTCTGTGAATTGACGCCTGTTCCCAATACAAGCACCACTTCATCGAGTAATACCGAAGAAAAACAAAGTGGAAAATGATACTTCCATTTTTTTTCGTTTTTTTGATCATAGTTAGGTTAGGGTATGTGTTTATTCGGACGAGAGATTTAGAGTGACTTTCTATTCAAGCCACTATCAAAGGGTTTATCTTGATGTTTCTGAATTCAGCCTACTAGTCCTTGATTTGTGTTGTTAATTCATCAGTGAAATATAATTTCTAGCCTAAGTATATTTATTTTAATAATGAGTCAAAGAAAATGTATGCTTTTAAAAACTAGGCACAAAGTAGATATAACCCATTTATAATTTCTGTTAAAAAAAGAGGTTCTATAAAAAATCTAGCTAAATATCTGCATAACCTATTTTCTCAGTTGAAATATACTACCCCCATAACTACATTCGAAAGTGTTCAAAAGGGTCAGGCGCAGTGGGACTTAAAGCGATAAATGCAACACCTGAAATCCCGTGATATACAGTCTACACACAGTTCCTAATTAAGTTGTCTTTTTTGCTATGACGCGGTTACCCCTCTCCTACGCCCAAAATAAGTTTAACGTACATTTCTATATCTTGGTACAAACCTTATACAGGAAAATTGCAACATAAATGAAATCTCTGAAGTTGAATAAATTAGTATTTATCGCGTGAATCTGTTGAGAAGAAAACGAGTCATTCCATTACCAGTATAATGGACAAAAGTGCTTTTTGGCGAGCAGAGTCATTCTCTGAGACTGGTATAAAAAATGCAAGTATACACATCAAACGGAATCCATAATGAGCATCAAAAACTCGTGTCCTAATTGTCAAAGCAAACAAATGGCACGACAACTTTTTTTTCTTCTTTGATGCACAAATGCTAACCTTATTTTGTACGCCTTTGTCATCTATGCTTACATTAATGATGTCAATTCACGAAAATCTAAAGGGGGACAAAATTAGTTTTTTTCCAAAATATAAGGGGGGGGGACACATTGAAGTTTTGTGAACTTTTCATGGGAATTGGTAATTTTTTGCAACAAAATCTATAGAAACTTACAACTGCGCTTCCCTGGGTGAATGGTACGCATTTGAATCAAATAAATGTAGAAAACACGGGAAAGACAGAAAAAGCTATATGTACCTACCTCCCAACCAATGTATATATAATTAGTATATATAAACACCCTATTGTATATACAGTGCTCTCAACATCGATAGGTGACTAGGCGCATAAAATCTTTGGAATTTTCACATCAACAGATCAGGAAAAGAACAAACACGAAATATAACAAACCAAATTCAGAGATTATGCAGCATTAAAAGCAAATAACCTCCATTTCCCCCCCCCCCGATTGTTTCAATGAAAATCCCGAAAAAGGGCTTTCTTGATTTATTCTCGTTACGTTTTTTTTTCTTCTTTTTTAACTGGAAGACTCTTTTTTTACTGGAAGAACTGGCTCAGTAAAGATTAAACACAGTTCCTGATTAAGCTCGCCGTCCACTACTCTGTTACACATTAATTTAGCATTAATATGTCTGAAATAATTTTCAATCGAGCTTTCGGAAGCCCCAAAATTTGAAGTTGAGCCAAGTATTAAAAAACAATACGGCGGCACTTCCAAAACTTTACTGGGGGTCAGAGTTTTCATTCAAGGTAGGTGATGCCAGGTGCTTGAAAAAAATATTTTTTTGCAACAAATTTCACCGTATATAGCACATTGTGAGTGACTAAATGACTCTATTTTCACCCAGTTTAATCAATAGGTTTCCCCCTTTCTTGAACCATCAAACAGTTTGTAGTAACGAACTGTAAGTAGGGAGCGACCCGGCTCAATAGTAACCAAAGCCTCTAAAAAATGGAATTTTGATACAAGTAGATACATCAAAAGAATCGGATTCTTATGCTGATTTCAAATATTAAAGTTTTATCAATTTTAGTCTTACCCATCAAAAGTTACGAGCCTGAAAAAGTTTGCCTTATTTTCGAAAAAAGGGGGAAATCCCCCTAAAAGTGGTAGAATCTTAATGAAAATCAAACCATCACATTAAGCATATTAGAGAACCCTACTGTAGAAGTTTCAAGCTGCTACCTGCAAAAATGTGGAATTTTTCATTTTTTGCTAGGAGAAAGATCACGGATGCGTGTTTATTTGTTGTTGTTTTTTTCCCAGGGGTGATCGTATCGATCCAGTGGTCATAAAATATCTCGAGAAGGCTCATTCGAACGGAAATTAAAAGTTTTAGTGCCCTTTTTAAGTTACCAAAAAAATTGGAGGGTAACTAGGCCCCCTCCAACGCTCATTTTTCCCCTAAGTCACTTGATCAAAATTTTGAGATACTCATTTTGTCCCAGGGGTGATCGTATCGATCCAGTGGTCATAAAATATCTCGAGAAGGCTCATTCGAACGGAAATTAAAAGTTTTAGTGCCCTTTTTAAGTTACCAAAAAAATTGGAGGGTAACTAGGCCCCCTCCAACGCTCATTTTTCCCCTAAGTCACTTGATCAAAATTTTGAGATGCTCATTTTGTTCAGCATAGTCGAAAACCTAATAAATATGTCTTTGAGGATGACTTAATCCCCCACAGTCCCCGGGGGAAGGGCTCACAGCTATGAACTTTGCCCATTGTTTACATATAGTATTTGTTACTTGGAAGTATGCAGCCGTTTTCAGGAGGGATTTCTTCTGGTGGGGAGGGGGGGTGAAAGGAGGAGGTTACGTGGGAGGATCTTCCATGGAGGATATTGTCATGGGGGAAGGGAAATTTCTATGACGGGGACCGCCGGATTTCCCAGCATTATTTAAAAAAAAACGTTCAGAAATTAAATAAAAAAAAAGTTTTTTTAATTGAAAGTAAGGAGCGACATTAAAATTTATAACGAACAGAAATTACTCCGTATATGGAAGGGGTTTTCCCCTCCTCAACGCCTCGCTCTTTATGCTAAAGTGTTTTATTGTTTTAAAAAATAAAGTTGTGCGACAGAGTCAAACTTTAGATTAAAGAGCGAGGCGTTGAGGAGCGGAAAGTCCCTTCCATATACGGAATAATTTCTGTTCGTTTTAAGTTTTAGTGTTGCTCCTTACTTTCAGTTGTAAAAAACTTGTTTTTTTTATTATTTCATCGCCTGAAGAAGCCGATAAACGACTTTGAGGAAATAACACTTTTAGGGAGATGACTCTAGTTTGATGTACAGAGCCAATCAATGCCGTTTTACAAGCCATCAGTCCAAGGTAGTTTCTCTTCCAGGTAATGAGAGTGAGTTGTCTGCGGCGACAAGCCTAACTGAATGTTCATGCTTCTAAGTATTCCTTTTTTTTCCCACAAATTGAAATGATCATTATTCCTTTAACGATACACCAGAAAAACGCAGAACATACTTACTAAATCATGTGAGTGGTAGCTTGTACAAACGCTTTTTTTCAACATACTTGACGACCACAGGCTTGTCAAGCACCCTAAATGTCACTACCTTTTTAAAAGCAATTTAATGACTTTGTTTTATAAATATGTTGATCCTTCACATGACTTTACTGGAATAACACAGTCTGCTACGACAAGCCTAACTGAATGTCCATGCTTCTAAGTATTCCTTTTTTTTCAACAGATTGAAATGATTTTTTTACAGATGGGTTTGCAGAGCAACACACAAGAGGATCGTATGACAAGTTTTACCGGAATTTGTAAAATAAACTGGAAGACATAGCAGGCCCAAGTCAGGTGAACCAACCGCTATTACGAAAGCCGCATCTGCCATTGATGATCCTGTGGTTAAAAATATCAAACAGTTCGTGGTAAAGACCTGTAAATAAGGAGCGACTCAAAACGCTATGAAAGAGCATTTTGATAAAAAAAATATTCATCAAAGAAATTGCTTTCTTATGGTGATTAAAAATATAAAATTAAAAGTTAAAGTTACTCATCAAAAGTCACGAGTCCGAGGAAACTTGAAAATTTTAGAAAGCGGAGTAAAACATCCCCAAGAAGTAGAGCATGCTAATATTGATAAAAATCACACCATCACATCCAGCATATCAGAGACCCCAAGTATAGAGGTTTCAAGGTCCTATCTTCAAAAATATCACCTTTTTACGAGAAGGCTGGTGACAGATGCCCGTTTATTGTTGCTTTTTTTTCAGGGGTGATCATATCGAATTATTGGTTATAGAATATCGGAAAAAGGACTCACTCGAACCTAAATTAAAAGTTCATTGCCCTTTTTAAGTTGCGATTGACAGGGAGAGCCCCATCAAAGAGGTATCCGTCACTTTACAATATCGACCCAGAGGGGGCAAAATTGCAGTCGAGTACAACTTATGAGCACCCAGTGGAAAATTTGTTCCTAAGGCTACATGCGGTCCGTTTAAAAGAAATGGTATTTGAATTCAGTTTACCGGCTATGATTTTATGTCGATGGATTCAGCTTAGGGCGAATTGCCTTCCAATCCAGAGCAGGCAAACGGTGTTCGACAGGGGGATAGTACATCCTGATGGTCGGTATGTGTGTCCTCTTTGTAGGGATGAGGAAGAAGACTTGGACCATATTCTCCGAAAGTGCCCGGTGCTCTCTGATTTAAGGGAAATTTACTTACATGGGATTGTTTTGCTGCTTCCTAAAATTTTACAAAGTAGTAATCCAACCACAATATTTCGTATTGGTGCGTACATAGAGAAGGGATTAGAAAGAAGGAAAAGTTTTTACAATTAAGTATTATTAATTATATGGAATTAAACTTATTTTCTCGATAACTTACCATAAGGTATTTTTCACTATGTATCATGTTAGTGTGTGTTTCGTAATTTGTTCTGTTGTGATTTCTTTATTTTTCATAAATTTTTGTGTGTATATGGCACTTGGGCTTTTGAAATACACGATCTATCTATATCTATGTATAGACAACTGTTTTTAAGCTTCATTTAACTGAGTTTATTCATTAATTCATTTACTAATTCATCAATTCATTAATCAATTCATTATTCATTTGAGGCTTCATCAAATTCACTTATAGTGGTGCATAAATATGTCCAATTATCAATTAATTTTTTATTTCAGGATAAGGAGGGGGGCAAAGGGGAAGTATTTCATTCACCGTTTGCTTGACTGAAGAACAATATATCTTACCTGATTGTCGATTTTTTTTTTTTTTTTTTTAATAATGCCTTTATTATAGTTTCTAAAAAATTTCAAACCTTAGAAGGGAGCCGTTCCTTAACAACTCTCCCAGTTTGACTGTTTTGTTTGGTAAAAAAAAAAAAAAAAAATCTGAACTTACAATCCTAGATTTTTCCGTTTCATATTCCTCTTTTGCTTTTTCCATCGTGTATTTTAATTCCAGATTCTCAAATTGTAGTTTTTTGCACAGAAAATTCGAACATTCTGCGCCTTCCTGGAAAAAACCACGGTTTAAATTAAAAAAAAAAAAAAAAATCAAATTTCATAGGAATGAAAGCAAAATACAGATACAGAAGAAGAGAGTACGTTGAAAAACTCAACTGAGATAAAAACCTGAGAGAAGAACCTACAAGTAGGAGAAACGTACGATATACATTAACATCGTTTTTTTCGATTGCAGAGACGTTATTTCAATTTTGTCGGGAGGTGGAAAGGGCAAAAACAAAGAATTTTGCAAAGCAATTCACCACTAAAATCCTGTTTATGTCTCCTTTTTACAAACTTGACATACAGTTCATGATTTTTTTTACTCAGGGACATATAGGATGCCTGCCTTCTCCTCCACTATATCAAACTTGTCTGAAGTAATAGAACCTAAACAGAGAATAAGTAAAGACACAGTGAATTGAATATTTTCAGGACAGCCTCCCGGCTATATGAATTTTCAAAAATTAAGTCAGCAGTGACAGCCCTACCCAGATGACGTCCCTGGACTCAGTAAATCAAGAGTAGTGTGGGAGAAATATTTCAAAAAACAAGTGGATCGAGAAATCTTAGACAATCCGGTGCATCAAGTCTAGATGGCGATTAAATACACCTAACCAAGAACTGTCCATAGCCACAGATTGGCATCACCACTGACAGGACCGATCTGTTGCCACAGACGCGTTATTTTACCATTTAGACACTAAGGGTACGAAAGCTACGAAACGATTGCTATAGGGTATTCCTAAAGGACGAAGGACAAGTTGCTATTTACCATAGACAAGTGAAACACTACTAGTTTGGTTTGGACCCCATCCCATTCCACCACCATCCTTAGGAACTGAAAAATAAGCGGTGGTGTGTAGTCTTTGATCACATGAGTTACAAAAGTTGTGGAACAAGTGCTGATAATGAAAAAATGAGGGAGTAATATAAGTTATTCAGTATGTCAGCGATGATGTAGAAGATAGTCAAAAGTTTTCTTTTTTTTCGCTTGTTCCCTTTTCTAACGATTAGGTGCAATGTGCAATTGCATTTCGTGAACGAAACTCCTTTCATTTTTAAGAGAAAATAGCTTGACCCTAATAATATCCTCTAAAAGAGACACATTTCAGAAATTCAATTTTTAACTCGTTATTTATCCATATCTAGGATTCATAAAAAAAAAGAAATCTGGGTTTATGAGATTCACTAAATACAGCAGACTTAAAAGCCTTAAATATGAAAGTTATCAAATTATGTATTATCGAAAGTGGCAAATATACACTAAATTAATGTGTGTAAAATGTATATTTGTACATCCAGACAATTTTTGTCCTACTTTCAAGTTCTTGGTATTATAAACCTATGCGCCTGAATGAACCATTCAGGAAGAGACAAACGCAGCGTTTTCTCCTAGCGATTGAAAAGCACGTGTGCATTCAAAGCTAATTTTCGTGGTTGCAGCGATATCTGGAGTCTGGACCCTAGTAAAGAACGAACCACGGCTCAGAGTGACCAAAATGTTAAGAGCACGGTTTGAAAAGAAAAGTGTGTAGGGAGAAAAATTGCCGATGGAAGCTGATTCAGGAAGGATAACCATTATTTCGGGTAATCTTAACGGTAAAGGTTTATTGCAAAAAACAAATTTATTTGTATTTCAAAAAAGAGCTTGAAACCCCTTAAAAGTGGTGCTAGGTTGAAATGAAAATTGTGCCAACAGATCAACATGATTGAAAACCCTATATAGGAAAATTACAATTGAAAATTACAATTGAACAACAAAGAACATCGCTTTTTTGGCAGAGGAAGCACTTGTGGGTCTCTTTTTTTTCTTTTTTTTCATCTTTTTTATCACAAGGATTATTGTATCAAAACAATAGCCATAGAATGTTAGGAGAGGGTTTATTTGAAAAGAAATTGCAACGTCTAGTGCCCTTCCATGATTTCAGTGTCAGACGCAGCCTATTTAAGAATAAACTTTAGCCCATGGTAACCCGAAATTTAAAAAAAATGTTTAAAAAACGACTGTCAAACGAGGAAGAATCACCATTTGACTTAGACCTCCAAAGAGATCGTGCTACAGTGAAGTGGCGTTTTCTGCAATCTTGTGCCACAAAACATAAATTTTCACCCAGAGGGTTAGAATGTCAGGGAATCGAAATTTTAATTTAGAAAATCAATTCTTCTATCTTGTAAAATCCTAAATAGGAGGTTTTGAGCACCTCATCTTAGAAAACCACAGCATAGCCTAGTAAAGAATAGCTGTAGCAATATGATGCCGAAAAGTTAGGGTATAGATATGTAAAGTTATGTATAGATAAATAAGATACTAAGAGATAAAATCTAAAAGAACTACCCGCGTAGGTTATATTTAGATATATTTTTATTAAAGTTAAACATGACAATTCATCCTTAACCAACATTTAGACATATTACTGTAAAACGGCTATGGGACTCTACTCAAGACCAGGAAGGTCGAAGTTCATGTCGCTCTATAGTAACGATATCAAGGACAAAACATTTAGTAAAGGTGACGATGTCTTCCATTTTCTTTTCTTGCAAAAACACTCAGAGCTAAGTGTTAGTATGAATCTGGAGAATAGTTATTCTTTAGAAAGCTTTGAGTCCAAGAATCTATATTATTATTAAAAATTAAACACATTTTTTGCATTTTTTTTCAGTTTGAATTTTTTTAACTGTATTTGTTTATAAAACCAATGTTTTGCTCTGAGAATTGATTTTGACGACATTTCCAAGGAATGATACAATAGGAATTGTCTGGATCACCAAATGTCAGCCAAACGTAATCAATTTTATTTATCGAAGGATGTGTCTGCCTTGACTGGACGCCGTTACTATTAAGAACAGAAATATTTTTATACAGTTAATGTGTTACATTCCAACTACTTTTAGACTTACTGTTAAAACGAAGCAGAAGTTGTCTAGCACTAAAAAAGCTTAAATTGTTGACGAAATTCTTGAAGAACAGATGTTTTTTTTTTTTAATTCTCAATGTGATACGGGAAGGGAACGTATCATAAGTATCACTATGACTAAACAGCTGAACCAGTCACGGTTCAAGTAATATAAATGAAATTGGAAACTTAAAATGTAATTAAAAAACGTATCATAACTGAAGTTTGACAAAGGGGATTCGGAACTAAGTTTTACACAAAACTTGAAATTCTGTTATTGCTGCGCACGTTGGAAATATAGAAAAAAAAAAAAAATCAAGATTTAAATGACGCCGGAACACGTCACCGAAGTGCAACTATTAATTCTAGAGTTGCCCTTTCAATTTGTCTCTTTGGGGATTATATATATATATATATATATATATATATATATATATATATATATATATATATATATATATATATATATATATATATATATATATATTATATATATATATATATATATATAATATATATATATATATATATATATATATATATATATATATATATATATATATATATATATATATATATATATATATACATATATATATATAACAATTTCCGGTACTTATTTAGTATCCGGGCAACACGTGAAAAGAACCGCGTATAGAATCTCAAAGATCCTATTGAAACACAGGTTTCCGCTGCCTGGTGAGGTATTGCTCACTCTATGAAAAATATTTAAACTTTAGTTTTTTGGGGTTAAAGGGGCAAAAAACGGTACCTAGGTTAGATTAGGTTAGCTTACGTATTTAATATATGCTATGCTCTACCCCCGCCTCCTAATGTGCAAATATATAGCCCAAATTTGTTTCTAAACTATTATATTTTTATCATGCTTTGTTTTATTTTATTAGCGTTAACCAAACTTCATTTCTCGCGTGTTGCCCGGATACTAAATAAGTACCTAATTTCCATATGTTTTAAGTTTAAATGTCGTTTTCGGTAGGACTTAAGTCGGGTACCCTGGTCGGGCTTTTGGATCGAAAGTCGAGCCGGGGGCTGGTTAATTTCGGTGCCCAAGACAATTAAAGTTATCTGAAGTCTGGGATACTAGTTGCTAATTTCAGTGCTCAGGAAAATGAATAAAGTAATATAGCTAATTTGATAGTACGTTCGATGGGTACCGATGGGATCACAACTTACAAAAATCATTTTGATAGGAAAAGGTTGGTCAATAATGTGGATAAAAGAAAACAGGGAATAAATGTGATGAACTACCTTAACCCCCCCCCCTGAGAGCTAAAGATGAAGTGTTACAAGAATAAAACGTTTATTTATTCAAAAATATATCATTGGTTGCTCTAACGGAGGACAATTGCATGAAAAAACTTCCCAGAGGCCTTGCCCCTCGAAATAGTCACGCCGATCAAGAGGTGGGCTTTCAATGGGCACCTAGATTTGAAAAATTATCTTCCTTTCTTATCTTCATTTAACAGAAAGAAATGATAAACAATAAGCAGAACAACAGGGAAATTTTTATACAAGACAGTGGAATGCTACTGTCTTGTATAAAAATTTCCCTGTTGTTCTACTTATTGCTTATGATGGAAAGGCAGTGTGGTCTTCGTCGTTATATAAGAAAGAAATGAAAAAGCTCCCAACATAGATTTGAAAAATACCCTTTTCGTTTCTTCATTTAAAAAGAATCAAAAAGTTTCTTGTCCCCCCTCCCATATTCTCCTGAATTGGTACTACTAGTTGGAGCCAAAATGAAAAACAGTCAGAACCGGAATCCGAGGGTACCGGAATCGGAATGCTTCTAAGCCGACTTTAGATGCCTTTGGGTCAAAAAATTAGCAAACTGTTGCCCCAATTTGGGATTCAAAGAGTCCCAACTCAGTTGCCAATGACCAGATTTTAGTGATAATGTTTTGACTCCCTTTCTCGACTTTACATTAACTTGGGAAAACTTTGCTCTAGTTGAACTTTCAAAAATGGACCTACTACTCAAGTAAGGTTCAGGAAAGGGTTTTCAACATCATACTTCGTCTCCTTGCTTATTTTTAAGGTTTGAAAGATTCTATAGAAATGTGCACAAACCTCAAACGAAATTCAAATTTGGCCCCACGTCAGAACTACGGACCCTAGATCAATCCGTGAAAGTTCTATTACTACAACTACTACTACTACTACTAGTAACAACTCACTGCAGCACCAGGCCACTTGGGGCCAACACAGCTACGCACGCTCATCCTCCATCCAGATCTATGCAAACCATCCTTCTTTCAACCCTCTCAAGAAGTTCAAATTTCCATTAAACCTTCCTTAAGACAACCTCCCACCCCATTCAGGGACCACCTGCTTTTCGGTTGGTCCTAGTTGGTTGACCAGAAAGAACAATCTTTGGCAATATGTCATCCTTCATCCACAGAACGAGTCCTAACAATCTCAACCTTTCTCTCATTAGCCGTAGAAAGCTGAACTGAGCAACATTTTTCGTAAAGCTTACTGTTTGAAATACGGTCAGTCCGACGGGTACCCAGAACAATACGTAGACAATTTCTCTAGAAAACATCTAACAAGTCCTCCTCCGTGTTTTGGAGCGCCCACGCTTCAGAACCATACTTGACCACTGTCATCATTTCCAACATTCTAGTCTTAGTTCGCGCATTTATATCTCTATTCTTCCAAAATGTTTTCAACAGTGAAAAAAAAAAAAACACCCTGGGCCTTGAATATGTAAGTTTCAAAATCTTGACTGCACCCACCGTCTTTCTTTATTAAACCTAGGTAAGTGAAGCTGTTCACTCGATTGATCTTCTCGTTACCCAATATCACTCTTCGCCTTCACTTATTCCCATTCTTAGATACTTAGTCTTCTTAACGTTAATTTTCAAACCTATCTTTGCACCCTCTCGAGACCTCCTAAAATTCTTTCCTTTGCTAACATGTTCATCCAGGACGCTCAAATCGTCAGCATAATCTAAGTCTAGGGAAAGTTCTACTTCCCATTTGGTACCGTGGTCTCCCGTAGCCTTCGCTGTGCTCCTTAGGACAAAGTCCATCAATATGATACCTACAAATGAGGATAGAATGCAACCCTATTTAACTCCTGAATCAATGTGAAACATGCTACTAGCCTCATTTCAAACCTAAACCGTATACCACACAAGGATAGGACTTCGCTAAAGGTCTTCTATCTGCTGAATCAAACGCTTGCTCATAATCTATAAAACCGAGCAGTAAAGGAGCTGATGACTCAGGCACTTTCCAATTGTTAATCTAGGAGTGAAAATTTGATTGAAGAATCCTTTCGCCCTCCTAAAACCAAATTGTTCTCCTCTTAAAATCTCATGCAGAGCATCTCTAAGTCTAAAAAGTATCATCATACTAAGTAATTTGCCTTCTATAAAAACTACGCTAGTGCCTCTATAGGCTACTACTCACCTTTAGGGCTAAATGAAACCCTTAGAGGGGGCCTAGGGGAATTGTCAAAAATACGAACGAAACCATAAAAATGAACATGAAATTAACAATCTAAAAATGTATCCCATTTTGTTCTAACATGTCTTCTTCTGACGAGCCACTATTCTAGACCTTTACCCATTGGTGTTATGTTAATGAAGGCAGCAGTAAGACAAATAGCCCTTTTTCCCCGCCTAGCAAAGTAACTAAACAATGAATTATAAATGTTTATAAAACATCTATTAACTGCAATCAAGGACCCACCCCTCCCCCATCAGACCTACTTCAAATGGATTCTCTGATTGTTTATCAACATTAGAAAAAAAAATATGAAAGAACGAAAAAGAACTTACAGTACTTACAGAAAATATATTTTGTGTATGAGACAATTGTATGCCCGTTGGAAATTACGGTATCGGTATATTGCTAAATCCAAAAGCTGCTTATTTACACGTTAATAAAATCCTAGGAGCAAACTGATTCCGTGTATAATTCTGTTTTGATGGTATACAAGTCAAGTGAACGGGTAGCTGTAACGTCATCAAAATGCAATAAATTTGCAAAATGTACAAAATTGTATTTTTTGTTCGACATAGAAGAAGATAGAGCATATTTGATGATGGGGCGTTACGCAAGGGATTTGTATCTTTAAAATACGGGACGGGAAAAATAATTGCAAACTTACAAGAATGACAGGAATTAGGGTGGAAGTATTCTGCGATCTAGTAAGAATCCCCTTGGATTAAACTAAAAGGAAAGACTCAAGGAAAACTGGAATCAGCTGCATTTGTTTTTCGTTTTTTCAATATCAGATTTTCCTCTTAATTTAGTGGAGGTGCGATGCTGTGCACTAACCGCTTTAGATATACAGAACTGCCAGCTGCATTGCAACCTCTATTTTTAATTTGAGGGGGTCTTGATCGCAGAGGGGAGGATCCAACCACAGGTCTTGCAGCTTTAAGGTCTTTTGGTCATCGCGATATAATAAGTGTACATTTTCTCAGCTTCTCATTACAGAGGGGGAGGGGGTGGTCAAACGAAAAGGACTGAAGGCTATGCAAAAGTGCCAAATGTATATAGGTTATAAATAAGGACCTCTTACGAAAACTTGTAAAAGCAGGGACTAAAAAAACGGTTTGTGGCTTCTTTTCCAGCCCTCAAACAGAAAAATCGAGATATTTATAAATCCAGCAGAGACAAAAAAGCAGAATAATCACCACTTAAGGGGGATTATGAAAAAAGCTTCAAAGCTAACAGGAACATCATGGAAGAAAGTTAAGTGTGAAACTTGAGTGGGGTGGAAGAGGGGTGTGCAGCTGTTGACCTCAGGCAGCTTATTCTAGTCATGAGTTGCCAGATGTAGAGGCTCTGAAGCCGTTTACAGGTTTTGACAGAGAGGGAAAATGACAGGTAGCAGCAAGAACGGATACAGGATTTTTGTTCGGAGGGGGGGGGGGGTTACCCGGTTTTTCCCGTCTTTATAGGTATTTTCGTCTTTACAGGTATTTTTTAGACTAATTTTTGACTCTGTCAAAAATTTCGGGGGGGGGGGGGGGGGGGGCAAACCGGGTACCCCCCTGGATACAGCCTTGGGTAGCAGCACATGTTACGTATTGCATTTTATCGATTTCAAATAGCACTCTTAAACTTTCAGTTACTATGGGCTGTGGTTTACCCTTTACTAGGCCATGGCTATTGCTGCAACCATGAAAACGAAGCGTATGAGTATGCATACTTATATTGAACTAACAGTTAAACTATTCAAGCTTGAAAGTTGTAATTTTGTATGATAGATTTGGAATCTTGGGTAATGCTCATGGCCGTACCCAGGGGGGGTTAACCCCCTCCCCCCGACAGGAGAAACGTTTTTCCTGTTTTTCAGGAGAAACGATGAAACGATGAAACCACTGAACCTTCACAAATATGAAGGTTTGTTGCTTTTTTACATGATCTGGGCCTGTACTACCATTAATATCTCAGAAAAGTGAGGGTCCATCCTTATTTTTAAAACCAATTAATTTTCTTATTTCTGTAGGCTTGGTGGTTTCTGTGATCACGTGAAAAAGCATAAAACCTTCCCATGTTGCAGGTTTGATGTGTCCATGGATCTTGACAAAAGCAACATTGATCCTATGGAAAACCAATAAACCTTCACATTAGTAGGGTAAGAAGTTCCATTTCTATGGGGCCCCCGTACCAAACAGGTTTTTAGTATGTTAACTTATACTTTGAGGACTTTATGTTCCATCCTGTTTTATTTGCGGCCTACAGGTCATGACACAATTTCAAAGTTCACTGCCTTTTTGGTGATAAGCCCAAAAAACCAGCACAGGGTAATTAGTAATTGGAAAATTTTTTAATGCTTTTACAATCGGAGATGTTTGATTAACCATTGCAAAAAGGGGTAATGGGATATGCAAGCATTTGCAAAAAAGGGGTAATTAATGTTGAAAAGGGTAATTACTTCTTTAGTTTACGAGATTTGCGAATTTTTTGCGAAAAGATATTTGTGTAAAGGTATTGCAATGGTTAAGAATAGGTCATTACACCTTTTTGCCAAGAGGAATGAGTATAATACATGTTTATTTATTTTTTTTTAACTGGTATTTTTTCAATGAAGTCCATAGCACTTTGCAGAAACCCGTGAATGTAGGACTGAAAGTCCAATTACTAATCAAGCTAGTGTGACAGCCATTTTTTTGATCTGGTTAAGTGGGTATAATCTGGTTTGGTTTGCTATTGCGAGAGGACTCAAGCGATTTCTTTCTTACAGGGTTTCAGTTATACAGGGGTTCAGTTACATGGGGTTGGTGGTTGTTATAATACACAAGTTCTATTTGAACAGTGTTGTGAGATCCCCTACCACACCCCCAAAGGACTCCGATCCCCCCATCCTGTGTATTAGCGAAGTTACTCTGTGGTCGTTATAATACACAAGCTTTAGTTTACGAGATTTGGGGACTTGAGTTGCACGAGAGTTCAGTTACATACGGATTCAGTTACACGGGGGTTTAGTTAAATTTTCAGCTAGTGTGACCGTCATTTTTTGATCTGGTTAAGTGGCTATAATCTGGTTTGGTTTGCTATTGCGAGAGGACTCAAGCGATTTCTTTCTTACGGGGTTTCAGTTATACAGGGGTTCAATTACATGGGGTTGATGGTTGTTATAATACACAAGTTCTATTTGAACAGTGTTGTGAGATCCCCTACCACACCCCCAAAGGACTCCGATCCCCCCATCCCGTGTATTAGCGAAGTTACTCTGTGGTCGTTATAATACACAAGCTTTAGTTTACGAGATTTGGGGACTTGAGTTGCATGAGAGTTCAGTTACATACGGATTCAGTTACACGGGGGGTTTAGTTAAATCTTCGTCTGAAAAATAGGAGTTCACACTTAAAAAAGTTCTATTAAGAGCTATTTTTATGGAAATGGTTCATTTTTGAACCAAAACTATGCTTTTCTGACTGAACATACACATTTGAATCAGAAAAGGTGAAAATGTACACATCTAAAAGAGCTATTTTTATGGAAATGGTTCATTTTTGAACCAAAACTATGCTTTTCTGACTGAACATACACATTTGAATCAGAAAAGGTGAAAATGTACACATCTAAAACAGAAAAGTGTGTTTTGACTATATTTTCTATAATTTAGTCTGAAAAAATAGGAGTTACGCCTTTTCATTTTAAATTTTATTACTGATCCGAGTAAAACCAATACCATTATACCTCATTCCCTTATTCTAACTTAACTTGTATGAATAGAACTTCTAGAATAAAGCTTCATTCCCTCGACTAAATCAGTTTATTCATGTATACATCTATATATAATGAAAATAAGACTATTAATTCTCCATATTCTCCTTCTTCTTATTAAGCACATACGTCTCCCTCTCACTCGGAGTCAATTTCCGTCTTAATATTCGATAGAAATTACAAATGCTGCCATTCGTCCTCCAAACCTCATAAAATCCATCATGGGTGATATAGTGTAAATCGTCAAACCTAGGTTCCCGATCTAAAAGAGGAAAAATTAAAAGGCTTAAAATATATGAAATTTGTATAACATGTAATGGTCAAAAACTATTGCTTCCCTTTCAATCTGATATACATAAAAAAAAAATAACACCTCGACCACAGAGATTTTAACTAAGTTGGAGTTTAGTATGCTTTTAAAGAGGCGCAATCGTGTATCTTCCCCAAAAAATACTTTTCAGACAATCAACTTCAGACTAACAAGAATTTTTTTTTTTTTAACTGAAGTGGAATATTTTGATATTATTTTGGGAAAATAGAATTGATCAATAACTTATTTCATTTTCATTAAGAAAATTCAGAATCAAAGTTGAGCTTTTCTTCTTCCAGGAAAATATTTGGAACAGAACTTTAAATTTTTTCATACCTTTGAGAAAATTTTTTAGAGTTTCGGTAACTATTGAGTCGTGTTGCTCCTTACTTACAGTTCGTTAGCACAAACACAAAAAATGTTATCACTCTTAACATTTAAATCTTGGCAAATCCAAAACACCTGTGCAGTGATTTTTGCAAGTGCGTTTAGGTGTTAAATTCCAATTAATAGGCACGTAACGTATCTAAAACAGAAAAGTGTGTTTTGACTATATTTTCTATAATTTAGTCTGAAAAATAGGACTTCACACTTAAAAAGTTCTATTAAGAGCTTTTTTTTCCGCTTTTATTTCAGCCAATTGTGTTTTTGATATTATTTTGGTTGAGCCGTGTCGATCCTTACTTACAGTTCGTTACCACGAACACAATAAATTGTTTCAGCCAATCGTGTATCTCCCCCAAAAAAATACTTTTCAGACAATCAACTTCAGACTAATCAGAATTTTTTTTAACTGAAGTGGAAAATTTTGTATTATATTTTCTATAAATTTAGTCTGAGAGGACCTGTTTGACTAGTTGCTTTACAAGTTTTTTGATAACTTGATAGGTGATTAGGATTTGAATAATGACTTCAGGAAAGAGTTTGTTACTTGCTTACAATAGAACTATTCTAAAGAACAAGGACGGGTTAAGCTTAAAGATATTTATTGCTTAAATGTATTAACAGATAGCAACACAATAAATTGTTTCAGCCAATCGTGTGTCCCCCCCCGAAAAAAATACTTTTCAGACAATCAACTTCAGACTAACCAGAATTTTTTTTTAAGTTTCGGTAACTATTGAGTCGTGTCGCTCCTTACTTACAGTTCGTTAGCACAAACACAAAAAAATGTTATCACTCTTAACATTTAAATCTTGGCAAATCCAAAACACCTGTGCAGTGATTTTTGCAAGTGCGTTTAGGTGTTAAATTCCAATTAATAGGCACGTAACGTATCTAAAACAGAAAAGTGTGTTTTGACTATATTTTCTATAATTTAGTCTGAAAAATAGGACTTCACACTTAAAAAGTTCTATTAAGGGCTTTTTTTTTCCGCTTTTATTTCAGCCAATTGTGTTTTTGATATTATTTTGGTTGAGCCGTGTCGATCCTTACTTACAGTTCGTTACCACGAACACAATAAATTGTTTCAGCCAATCGTGTATCTCCCCCAAAAAAATACTTTTCAGACAATCAACTTCAGACTAATCAGAATTTTTTTTAACTGAAGTGGAAAATTTTGATTTAAGAGCTATTTTTATGGAAATGGTTCATTTTTGAACTAAAACTATGCTTTTCTGACTGAACATACACATTTGAATCAGAAAAGGTGAAAATGTACACATCTAAAACAGAAAAGTGTGTTTTGACTATATTTTCTATAATTTAGTCTGAGAGGACCTGTTTGACTAGTTGCTTTACAAGTTTTTTGATAACTTGATAGGTGATTAGGATTTGAATAATGACTTCAGGAAAGAGTTTGTTACTTGCTTACAATAGAACTATTCTAAAGAACAAGGACGGGTTAAGCTTAAAGATATTTATTGCTTAAATGTATTAACAGATAGCAACACAATAAATTGTTTCAGCCAATCGTGTGTCCCCCCCCGAAAAAAATACTTTTCAGACAATCAACTTCAGACTAACCAGAATTTTTTTTTAAGTTTCGGTAACTATTGAGTCGTGTCGCTCCTTACTTACAGTTCGTTAGCACAAACACAAAAAAATGTTATCACTCTTAACATTTAAATCTTGGCAAATCCAAAACACCTGTGCAGTGATTTTTGCAAGTGCGTTTAGGTGTTAAATTCCAATTAATAGGCACGTAACGTATCTAAAACAGAAAAGTGTGTTTTGACTATATTTTCTATAATTCAGTCTGAAAAATAGGATTTCACACTTAAAAAGTTCTATTAAGAGCTTTTTTTTTCCGCTTTTATTTCAGCCAATTGTGTTTTTGATATTATTTTGGTTGAGTCGTGTCGATCCTTACTTACAGTTCGTTACCACGAACACAATAAATTGTTTCAGCCAATCGTGTATCTCCCCCAAAAAAAATACTTTTCAGACAATCAACTTCAGACTAATCAGAATTTTTTTTAACTGAAGTGGAAAATTTTGATTTAAGAGCTATTTTTATGGAAATGGTTCATTTTTGAACTAAAACTATGCTTTTCTGACTGAACATACACATTTGAATCAGAAAAGGTGAAAATGTACACATCTAAAACAGAAAAGTGTGTTTTGACTATATTTTCTATAATTTAGTCTGAGAGGACCTGTTTGACTAGTTGCTTTACAAGTTTTTTGATAACTTGATAGGTGATTAGGATTTGAATAATGACTTCAGGAAAGAGTTTGTTACTTGCTTACAATAGAACTATTCTAAAGAACAAGGACGGGTTAAGCTTAAAGATGTTTATTGCTTAAATGTATTAACAGATAGCAACACAATAAATTGTTTCAGCCAATCGTGTGTCTCCCCCGAAAAAAATACTTTTCAGACAATCAACTTCAGACTAACCAGAATTTTTTTTAACTGAAGTGGAAAATTTTGATATTATTTTGGGAAAATAGAATTGATCAATAACTTATTTCATTTTTCATTCAGAAAATTCAGAATCGAAGTTGAACTTTTTCTTCTTCCGGGAAAATATTTGGAACAGAACTTTAAATTTTTTCATCTCTTTTGAGAAAAATTTGAGTTTAAACTATTGAAGTTTCTATAAATTTAAGTTAAAAAAAAAGCTGCTCACCAAGTTTAGCGAAATAAAAACGTCTATTTGCAGCATTCCCCTTCATCTTCCAAATTGTAAGAAGGAACTGAATGTATATCATCTCATTCTTAAGGTATTTTATACCTTATATCTTGGAAATTAAGTCTCTCTCTTCCTATCAGATTCAAACGCTTAATACCCACAAGCATATGCGGGTCAAATTTCATCTTAAAGTGCCAACGTATCTGATAGAATAATTTAAGTCTTATGATCAATTTCATAAAACCTATAATTTTCACCTTTTTCTCCATTAAGCATCAATTACTTCAAGAAATTAATTCCACATTTTTGCAGATAGGAGCTTGAAACTTCCGAAGTAGGGTTATTGGTTTTTAGACTTTTTAGTCTTCGCGATTTTTGTATTAACCATGAGTTTTGTAACAGCAAGCGAGCAAGCTATTAATTGGTTTTTAAAATTTTATATTATTTTAGGAAAATAGAATTGATCAATAACTTATTTCATTTTCATTGAGAAAATTCAGAATCGAAGTTGAACTTTTTTAGTCTTCGCGATTTTTTGTATTAACCAGGAGTTTTCTAACAGCAAGCGAGCAAGCTATTAAAGCTGATAGAACATTACCAATTCTAAAATTCGCGCTCGACTTATGTTAATTTCTGCTCGTTTTGAGTCTGACTCGGTTAAACCACTGTTTGCAATCCATTTCTCCGTTGAGAGGACCTGTTTGACTAGTTGCTTTTACAAGTTTTTTGATAACTTGATAGGTGATTAGGATTTGAATAATGACTTCAGGAAAGAGTTTGTTACTTGCTTACAATAGAACTATTCTAAAGAACAAGGACGGGTTAAGCTTAAAGATATTTATTGCTTAAATGTATTAACAGATAGCAAAAATAACATCAAATAATCTACCAATCGTGAAACTGTCACAAATCCGCATCGATAAATAAATGAAACCCAAAATGAACATACATTTTTTTTTTTTTGAAGGGGGAGGGAGGGATTTTTCCGTGGAGATGGGTATTTCATTTTTTAAGGTTCATTTAGACGAGGTTACGCGCGTAACCTCGTCTAAATGAACCTTAAAAAATGAAATACCCATCTCCACGGAAAAATCCCTCCCTCCCCCTTCAAAAAAAAAAAAATGTATGTTCATTTTGGGTTTCATTTATTTATCGATGCGGATTTGTGACAGTTTCACGATTGGTAGATTATTTGATGTTATTTTTGCTATCTGTTAATACATTTAAGCAATAAATATCTTTAAGCTTAACCCGTCCTTGTTCTTTAGAATAGTTCTATTGTAAGCAAGTAACAAACTCTTTCCTGAAGTCATTATTCAAATCCTAATCACCTATCAAGTTATCAAAAAACTTGTAAAAGCAACTAGTCAAACAGGTCCTCTCAACGGAGAAATGGATTGCAAACAGTGGTTTAACCGAGTCAGACTCAAACGAGCAGAAATTAACATAAGTCGAGCGCGAATTTTAGAATTGGTAATGTTCTATCAGCTTTAATAGCTTGCTCGCTTGCTGTTAGAAAACTCCTGGTTAATACAAAAAATCGCGAAGACTAAAAAAGTTCAACTTCGATTCTGAATTTTCTCAATGAAAATGAAATAAGTTATTGATCAATTCTATTTTCCTAAAATAATATAAAATTTTAAAAACCAATTAATAGCTTGCTCGCTTGCTGTTACAAAACTCATGGTTAATACAAAAATCGCGAAGACTAAAAAGTCTAAAAACCAATAACCCTACTTCGGAAGTTTCAAGCTCCTATCTGCAAAAATGTGGAATTAATTTCTTGAAGTAATTGATGCTTAATGGAGAAAAAGGTGAAAATTATAGGTTTTATGAAATTGATCATAAGACTTAAATTATTCTATCAGATACGTTGGCACTTTAAGATGAAATTTGACCCGCATATGCTTGTGGGTATTAAGCGTTTGAATCTGATAGGAAGAGAGAGACTTAATTTCCAAGATATAAGGTATAAAATACCTTAAGAATGAGATGATATACATTCAGTTCCTTCTTACAATTTGGAAGATGAAGGGGAATGCTGCAAATAGACGTTTTTATTTCGCTAAACTTGGTGAGCAGCTTTTTTTTTAACTTAAATTTATAGAAACTTCAATAGTTTAAACTCAAATTTTTCTCAAAGAGATGAAAAAATTTAAAGTTCTGTTCCAAATATTTTCCCGGAAGAAGAAAAGTTCAACTTCGATTCTGAATTTTCTGAATGAAAATGAAATAAGTTATTGATCAATTCTATTTTCCCAAAATAATATCAAAATTTTCCACTTCAGTTAAAAAAAATTCTGGTTAGTCTGAAGTTGATTGTCTGAAAAGTATTTTTTTCGGGGGAGACACACGATTGGCTGAAACAATTTATTGTGTTGCTATCTGTTAATACATTTAAGCAATAAATATCTTTAAGCTTAACCCGTCCTTGTTCTTTAGAATAGTTCTATTGTAAGCAAGTAACAAACTCTTTCCTGAAGTCATTATTCAAATCCTAATCACCTATCAAGTTATCAAAAAACTTGTAAAGCAACTAGTCAAACAGGTCCTCTCAGACTAAATTATAGAAAATATAGTCAAAACACACTTTTCTGTTTTAGATGTGTACATTTTCACCTTTTCTGATTCAAATGTGTATGTTCAGTCAGAAAAGCATAGTTTTAGTTCAAAAATGAACCATTTCCATAAAAATAGCTCTTAAATCAAAATTTTCCACTTCAGTTAAAAAAAATTCTGATTAGTCTGAAGTTGATTGTCTGAAAAGTATTTTTTTTGGGGGAGATACACGATTGGCTGAAACAATTTATTGTGTTCGTGGTAACGAACTGTAAGTAAGGATCGACACGACTCAACCAAAATAATATCAAAAACACAATTGGCTGAAATAAAAGCGGAAAAAAAAGCTCTTAATAGAACTTTTTAAGTGTGAAATCCTATTTTTCAGACTGAATTATAGAAAATATAGTCAAAACACACTTTTCTGTTTTAGATACGTTACGTGCCTATTAATTGGAATTTAACACCTAAACGCACTTGCAAAAATCACTGCACAGGTGTTTTGGATTTGCCAAGATTTAAATGTTAAGAGTGATAACATTTTTTTGTGTTTGTGCTAACGAACTGTAAGTAAGGAGCGACACGACTCAATAGTTACCGAAACTTAAAAAAAAATTCTGGTTAGTCTGAAGTTGATTGTCTGAAAAGTATTTTTTTCGGGGGGGGACACACGATTGGCTGAAACAATTTATTGTGTTGCTATCTGTTAATACATTTAAGCAATAAATATCTTTAAGCTTAACCCGTCCTTGTTCTTTAGAATAGTTCTATTGTAAGCAAGTAACAAACTCTTTCCTGAAGTCATTATTCAAATCCTAATCACCTATCAAGTTATCAAAAAACTTGTAAAGCAACTAGTCAAACAGGTCCTCTCAGACTAAATTATAGAAAATATAGTCAAAACACACTTTTCTGTTTTAGATGTGTACATTTTCACCTTTTCTGATTCAAATGTGTATGTTCAGTCAGAAAAGCATAGTTTTAGTTCAAAAATGAACCATTTCCATAAAAATAGCTCTTAAATCAAAATTTTCCACTTCAGTTAAAAAAAATTCTGATTAGTCTGAAGTTGATTGTCTGAAAAGTATTTTTTTGGGGGAGATACACGATTGGCTGAAACAATTTATTGTGTTCGTGGTAACGAACTGTAAGTAAGGATCGACACGGCTCAACCAAAATAATATCAAAAACACAATTGGCTGAAATAAAAGCGGAAAAAAAAAGCTCTTAATAGAACTTTTTAAGTGTGAAGTCCTATTTTTCAGACTAAATTATAGAAAATATAGTCAAAACACACTTTTCTGTTTTAGATACGTTACGTGCCTATTAATTGGAATTTAACACCTAAACGCACTTGCAAAAATCACTGCACAGGTGTTTTGGATTTGCCAAGATTTAAATGTTAAGAGTGATAACATTTTTTTGTGTTTGTGCTAACGAACTGTAAGTAAGGAGCGACACGACTCAATAGTTACCGAAACTTAAAAAAAAATTCTGGTTAGTCTGAAGTTGATTGTCTGAAAAGTATTTTTTTCGGGGGGGACACACGATTGGCTGAAACAATTTATTGTGTTGCTATCTGTTAATACATTTAAGCAATAAATATCTTTAAGCTTAACCCGTCCTTGTTCTTTAGAATAGTTCTATTGTAAGCAAGTAACAAACTCTTTCCTGAAGTCATTATTCAAATCCTAATCACCTATCAAGTTATCAAAAAACTTGTAAAGCAACTAGTCAAACAGGTCCTCTCAGACTAAATTATCAAAATTTTCCACTTCAGTTAAAAAAAAATTCTGATTAGTCTGAAGTTGATTGTCTGAAAAGTATTTTTTTGGGGGAGATACACGATTGGCTGAAACAATTTATTGTGTTCGTGGTAACGAACTGTAAGTAAGGATCGACACGGCTCAACCAAAATAATATCAAAAACACAATTGGCTGAAATAAAAGCGGAAAAAAAAGCTCTTAATAGAACTTTTTAAGTGTGAAGTCCTATTTTTCAGACTAAATTATAGAAAATATAGTCAAAACACACTTTTCTGTTTTAGATACGTTACGTGCCTATTAATTGGAATTTAACACCTAAACGCACTTGCAAAAATCACTGCACAGGTGTTTTGGATTTGCCAAGATTTAAATGTTAAGAGTGATAACATTTTTTGTGTTTGTGCTAACGAACTGTAAGTAAGGAGCAACACGACTCAATAGTTACCGAAACTCTAAAAAATTTTCTCAAAGGTATGAAAAAAATTTAAAGTTCTGTTCCAAATATTTTCCTGGAAGAAGAAAAGTTCAACTTTGATTCTGAATTTTCTTAATGAAAATGAAATAAGTTATTGATCAATTCTATTTTCCCAAAATAATATCAAAATATTCCACTTCAGTTAAAAAAAAAAAAATTCTTGTTAGTCTGAAGTTGATTGTCTGAAAAGTATTTTTTGGGGAAGATACACGATTGCGCCTCTTTAAAAGCATACTAAACTCCAACTTAGTTAAAATCTCTGTGGTCGAGGTGTTATTTTTTTTTTTATGTATATCAGATTGAAAGGGAAGCAATAGTTTTTGACCATTACATGTTATACAAATTTCATATATTTTAAGCCTTTTAATTTTTCCTCTTTTAGATCGGGAACCTAGGTTTGACGATTTACACTATATCACCCATGATGGATTTTATGAGGTTTGGAGGACGAATGGCAGCATTTGTAATTTCTATCGAATATTAAGACGGAAATTGACTCCGAGTGAGAGGGAGACGTATGTGCTTAATAAGAAGAAGGAGAATATGGAGAATTAATAGTCTTATTTTCATTATATATAGATGTATACATGAATAAACTGATTTAGTCGAGGGAATGAAGCTTTATTCTAGAAGTTCTATTCATACAAGTTAAGTTAGAATAAGGGAATGAGGTATAATGGTATTGGTTTTACTCGGATCAGTAATAAAATTTAAAATGAAAAGGCGTAACTCCTATTTTTTCAGACTAAATTATAGAAAATATAGTCAAAACACACTTTTCTGTTTTAGATGTGTACATTTTCACCTTTTCTGATTCAAATGTGTATGTTCAGTCAGAAAAGCATAGTTTTGGTTCAAAAATGAACCATTTCCATAAAAATAGCTCTTTTAGATGTGTACATTTTCACCTTTTCTGATTCAAATGTGTATGTTCAGTCAGAAAAGCATAGTTTTGGTTCAAAAATGAACCATTTCCATAAAAATAGCTCTTAATAGAACTTTTTTAAGTGTGAACTCCTATTTTTCAGACGAAGATTTAACTAAACCCCCCGTGTAACTGAATCCGTATGTAACTGAACTCTCATGCAACTCAAGTCCCCAAATCTCGTAAACTAAAGCTTGTGTATTATAACGACCACAGAGTAACTTCGCTAATACACGGGATGGGGGATCGGAGTCCTTTGGGGGTGTGGTAGGGGATCTCACAACACTGTTCAAATAGAACTTGTGTATTATAACAACCATCAACCCCATGTAATTGAACCCCTGTATAACTGAAACCCCGTAAGAAAGAAATCGCTTGAGTCCTCTCGCAATAGCAAACCAAACCAGATTATAGCCACTTAACCAGATCAAAAAATGACGGTCACACTAGCTGAAAATTTAACTAAAC
Organism: Artemia sinica; assembly: GCA_027921565.1. Lineage (NCBI taxonomy): Eukaryota > Metazoa > Arthropoda > Branchiopoda > Anostraca > Artemiidae > Artemia > Artemia sinica. The sequence goes on from CM051274.1 coordinate 23,400,567, forward strand.
CCCCGTGTAACTGAATCCGTATGTAACTGAACTCTCGTGCAACTCAAGTCCCCAAATCTCGTAAACTAAAGCTTGTGTATTATAACGACCACAGAGTAACTTCGCTAATACACAGGATGGGGGGATCGGAGTCCTTTGGGGGTGTGGTAGGGGATCTCACAACACTGTTCAAATAGAACTTGTGTATTATAACAACCACCAACCCCATGTAACTGAACCCCTGTATAACTGAAACCCTGTAAGAAAGAAATCGCTTGAGTCCTCTCGCAATAGCAAACCAAACCAGATTATACCCACTTAACCAGATCAAAAAAATGGCTGTCACACTAGCTTGATTAGTAATTGGACTTTCAGTCCTACATTCACGGGTTTCTGCAAAGTGCTATGGACTTCATTGAAAAAATACCAGTTAAAAAAAATAAATAAACATGTATTATACTCATTCCTCTTGGCAAAAAGGTGTAATGACCTATTCTTAACCATTGCAATACCTTTACACAAATATCTTTTCGCAAAAAATTCGCAAATCTCGTAAACTAAAGAAGTAATTACCCTTTTCAACATTAATTACCCCTTTTTTGCAAATGCTTGCATATCCCATTACCCCTTTTTGCAATGGTTAATCAAACATCTCCGATTGTAAAAGCATTAAAAAATTTTCCAATTACTAATTACCCTGTGCTGGTTTTTTGGGCTTATCACCAAAAAGGCAGTGAACTTTGAAATTGTGTCATGACCTGTAGGCCGCAAATAAAACAGGATGGAACATAAAGTCCTCAAAGTATAAGTTAACATACTAAAAACCTGTTTGGTACGGGGGCCCCATAGAAATGGAACTTCTTACCCTACTCACATTTAGGCAGGTTATACGAAAAAGCAGGTTATACGGCTCAAAATCGGGCTAAAATACTTTGATTGTTTTAATCACATTATCTGCCCCTTTTCAAATTTTCTGCCCTTTTGTGAGCCAAAAAAAAAAGTTTAAAAACTTCAGGTTCATTCAGCTATGTACAGGAGATTCAAATCCCTTAAAATGTGGCACGTCTATATTCTACAGATGGTACCTTAAACTCTGCTGTGCCGTCAGGATGGCGTTTTGACCAAATTGAAGACTAATATTTCGTTCAAAATGTGATTGTTTGTTACCAATTCCGGTGTTCTTGCTGTGAAAACACCACTAACATGGTTAAAGACTTTGAGGCTGCAGCTACAGATATCATACCAAAGGTTTCGATTTTCACAACATCCCTTGGGATTAAACTTGGACACGATAATAAGTACCCACTAAAATAACCCGCTTCATGTAGGCTAGGGTTGATTTCACATGTTTGAATCATTTTCCAAGCACGTCACAACAACAGACCCGGTGTGTGTTTTGCCTATTTTAACATTGGGCGTTGGGAGTAATCAACCGTTAGGAAAAAGCAGTCCAAAAGTTTTTTTGAGGACTCAATAGTTTTTGGTTTCTGTCCCCCCGTTAGCAAAAACACAAACCATGTCATGGGTCAGTTTTTCCTTACCCCTGAACACTTACACACCAGTGGGTGCAGTACATCCTTTTTTGTCCAGTTTTTCACCACTGTTGAGTAAGGAGCTGACTATGCACCCTTGTGCACCAAAAGCCCATATTATTGTATTCAAAACTGTCACAATTTTTTTTTTCATATTTTAGGTAAATTTACTAAATCTTACCTCAATTTACTAAATTTACTAACTCGGGTCCGTTTTTACTAAATTTAGTAAAATTTTGCTAAGGGTGGCAACATTATCCATCAATCGACTAGGCAGATAAGGCGGAACAAGATGGAAGAGGTTTTGTCACTGTAGTGATTGATTTAGAAGCACCCGAAGGATTTTTACACACTGGGACTGTGAAGTCCCACACTGGGACCGTCGGTCGTGAAAGGGTTGTGAAACTGATGGTATATTTAAATCAAAGCTTTAATTTTCCAAAATAAAGATGATTTTCATAATCATCGTGAACTAGTACCCTATTCTAGACACCAATTTTGTTGTTGTACGCCTTTATATGGAAGCACGAATTTCACCTCCTTAAAATAAACACCAAACTTAAAAAATCTAAGTTTCAAATTTACCTTCAAATAAAAGTGATTTTCATAATCACCGTGATCTATTACCCTATTCTAGAAATCAATTTGTTCTTGTACGCCTACACATAAAAATACGAATTTCACCCCTACAAAATCAACCCCAACCAAAAAAAATATATTTGTGAAACAGCTAGATGAGCTAGCTTTGCATATTTGGAATTAACACACGCCCCTTTTTTCACACGTTTCCTGGACTAATAGTGTCGTTTGATTTACATCCCACGCCCAAAGTTAAAATTAAAACCACTCGACCCACCTAAATTCCAGTGCTCACTTAAAGTTTCAACTCAATCCCTTAAGCCGCTCCCAAGAGGTGCAAATAATTTAAAAACCGATCCACATTTGATTCACTTAGATACGCGAGTCTAAATATAACTTCCTCAAAATATCACTAATCAGGAACATACATTTTTTGGTACTCTCCCATTATATGGGCACTTCTAAAAAGTCAAGTTTGGTTAATGCTAAAGAAATAAAACAAAATAGGATGAAATGTATAATAGTTAAGAAACAAATTTGAGCTATATATTTGCACATTAAGGGGTGGGGGTGGGTGGTAAAGCATTGCATATATTAAATACGTTACCTAACCTAACCTAGGTACCCTTTTCTCCCCCTAAACCCCAAAAAACAACAGTTTAAATATCGCAAACGCATTGAAAACCACGCTAAGCATTCCATTACTGTATAGCGGTGTCTTGAATTAACCCGTTAAAAATCGGTTTTTCGTGACTGGTTTCCTTGTAAGTTCCCATATAATGGGAAAGAGCCATTTTTTTGCTTTGTTTCAGGGCCTCCCAACCCTCCCCCTCCTCCTCCTCCTAGCAAAAATGTATGATTTCTTGGCCCGGAAAATGCTCTCCGAAAGGTTCGAGGTAATCAGACACCCAGGATCAAGCATCCCCTCCCCGTTTGTCATTGCGAAATCTATTTGTAGAAAATGATTTTCAAAAGTATTTCATAAAACGCCTTTTGAAGTACTGCAGTCACCCGTAAGATCCAAGCATATCATTCTTGATTCAAATCATACTTCAGCACTTCTAGGCCTCAAGTGTAGAAGAAGTAACTTGATGCCTAACCCCTAACATTCTCTTAAAATGACAAGAACTTCCAAAGGCAATTGAAAGCTTCCCTAAATTACTTTGAAAGTTTGATAATTTAAAAAATATTCAATAAGTCACCTAAATATAGCAATTAACATGACAGGGCATATTGAAGCAATAGGCCTTTGTGGACTGAGCCTCGACTCAGTTTGTTGACTCCGCCCATAATAATAATAATAACAATGTGTACGAACTTACTGTCAATTAAATATATTAATAAAGTGTTTACGGTTAGCTGGATAATTAAGTCCAATAATTAACTTAAACAATAACTTAATTAATACAATATTTTACTACTAATAATTAAATAATAAACGAACATTGAAAAAAAAATATATTAGCAGAGCCCTTTCAAAACTCTTGTGAAAACCAAGGGGCCAGCGGAGCCTTGGCTGAAGAAGTATGATCCAGAGACAAATTGGTCAGAGATGTGTGGCGTTTTTCTCCCCCTTTGCAAGCCTTTTGAGTCAAAATATCTTGAATTTTGTAACAAATTTAGTTCACAAAAGAAAGTGAAAGTTGTTTAAGACCCTTTTATGGGTGTGTAACCAATCAAAAAAAAAAAAAAAAAAAACTTGCCGAGCAAGACTAGGAATATCAAAATTCATTTTTGATCTTCAAAAGAATTCAGCACACAAATGAAAGTAAGCACGTACTTTTTATTTAGGGGTTAAGAACTTTCCTGAATTATAGTTTACCTTTTCGTTTTTATTCCCTCTGTTTCGTTTTTTTTTAATGAAAAATAAGCAAAAAAGACTTAAAAAAAATTAGCAGTAAAGTTGTTCCCTTAATCTAATGTCACAAATTCGAATTCATTGTTGAACAAGTTACCTAATTGATTAGTTGCCTTTTGATAATTTAATTCGTTTCCCAATAAATGTTTCATTGTCTAGAATAATAAACAATTATTTTTAATCCATCTATTTGATATTTTGAATATATTTATATTTTTATCTTAAGGGTTATAAATAATAAGATATGCAACTCAGTGTAAAATAACAACAACAAACAAACAAAAACTACGGATCAAGAGAGGGTTTACTTAACATTCTTTGCCAATATTGTCCGTAAAAATATTTTGCTAGTTATACCAACATTGTTTCATAGTTTCACTCCTAATCAAAAATACTTTTTGTGCGGAAATAAAGAATCCACACAGTAGAATGTACTTCACTGAGGTTTGTTTTACTTATGCGTTCAGACTTTCCCAAAAATTGACGCCTTCTTTTTAAAGCTGGTATCTGACAACAAGGACTTGTTGTCACTAGGGGCCCCCGTAAAGCGTATAATGTAAACCGGACTAGCGTAAAGAGCGAGGTGTTGAGGAGGGGGAAATCCCCCTCATATACATTATAATTTCTGTTCGTTTTAAGTTTTAATGTTGCTCCTTACTTTCAGGCAAAAAAACTTGTTTTTGTTTTAATTATTAGTAAAGACCGTGGGAGCAGTGAAGATATTAGAAGTACAATAGCCAAGGCTCAGGACTTTTTTTTCACAGTTGAAACAAGTTTGAAAGAATAGGAAGATAGTCTGCAAACTAAGATTATAATATTGGAAGCTACAATGATGACATTGGTCAAATATGGTTCTGAAGCATGGGCACTCCGAAAGGTGGATATTTGCTAGATGTTTTCCAGAGAAATTGCCAATGGATTATTCAGGGTACCCGACTGACCGTATTTCAAACAGTAGGCTGTAGAAAAAGTGTGGTTCAATCCAGCTTCCTAAGGCTATAATAAGAGATTGGTTGATATGGCTGGAGCACGTTCTGTGGATGAAGGATGAGAGATTGCCGAAGATTGTCCTTTTTGGCCAATCATCAAGGGCTAAACGTAAAGCAGGTCATCCGTGGTTGAGGTGGGAGGATTTAAGAAAGATAAATGGAAATGGGAACTTCCTGGGAGGGTGTAAAGAGGGAGGCTTTGGATATATTAGCAAGGATGAGGAGTGTGCGAAGCTGTGTTGGCCTCGGGCGGCTTGGTGCTGCGGTGAGATGTTGTTAGTAGTAGTAGTAGTGTAAGGGAAATCGACAAGCGTAATTGTTTGCTGGTAGTTCCACTTTAACTCGTTAATTTTTTTTCGATTTTTTTTTGTCTAAGTGGTAAGAGACGGCAGATTTTCATTTCATATTTAGAATTTTGATTTCACTTCATTATATAATAAAATTATTCATAGTAATCAAAGGCAAGTAAAGAACGACACCGTCACTATTAACCGAAATCATAAACACACGTTTGACAATAACACACAGCGATTGAGTAAGCTTTTTATGTTGATTCCAAACATGAAACAATAAGTTTAAAGTAATTCATCACAAGTTATTTGACGTAAGACCATTCAACTAATTAGATAAAGCTTAAAAACTATACCCCCCCCCCCCTAGTAGTACAATCTTGATCGAAACTGCACCTGCGGTAACAAGGCTCCATGAAGTGTTGTAGCAACTGCGACTCATGGATTCCAGCTGCGGAGCAACACAAGTGACACTGTCAATCAGATTGGAATCAAACCCACTAAAAGTACAGCACAAGTCCAGTAGGGAGCCCCCAGAAGATTTGAAGCTAACAAGATCACAGCCAATCAGAGGGCTACCATACGACACGAACAAGACCACACCCTCTTTCGAGGCCAATCACAGAGTTAGAATAATAGGCTAAGTGACATCAGAGCAGATTTCTGGGAATTTCAGCATTTGATTTGCGCAGTAGCCCCAAGACATTAGCAAGCGACGCAACGAATATAAGGAAGGATTTTCAGTATAGACAAGTACACAATATGTGATGTGGGGGATATAAAATATTGTTTTTGGCAATGGAGTATGCTAAAAAGTTGAAAGTAATAGAGTCATCGGTGTCAAGATGACCTAGCTTTACTTCCCGACTGTGTTCTGTATATTACACAAGTACCATTTAAGCAGTGTTGTCAATATAAAATATGCTTTAGAATTGTAGTATACTAAAAAGCCGATACTAATAAAGATGCAGATGCCATGAAAAGAATTTTAATAAAGAAATTCAGAACAATCCTTAGAAATCCTTAGAAATCAACTAGTGAGACGATTATGGATTTGAACCATCAAGAACCGTAAGCATCAATGACCCTAACCATCAAGGACCTCAAGCTCCAAGTGTCCCCTCTCCCAAACCTCCAAGGGGTCCCCTCCCTCCAAATTTTTGGGCCCATACCCCCATATTTTATACTTTTTTTAAGTCCATTTTTTGAACTTTTTTTTATTTTTTTAACATGATAATTTTATTTCAGCTTTTTTTACATGTCTTAGAATGACATAAAACATACCTAAAGCATAAAAAATTCACATTTAAGCTAGATTTCTTAACGTATATAGATGTGTGTTGTCTGAAACCTATGATATGGGGTGTTTGGTTTACTATTTCGCACTTTTCTGACCTAGGTTTCTTAGCCTGTCGTAGGTGTGTGTGTTGTCTGAAATCTATGATTAGGGATTTTTCGTTTACTATTTTAGACTTTTCTTAGCTAGGTTTCTCAACCTTTGTAGGTGTGTGTTGCATGAAACTTATGATATGGGATGTCTAGTTTGCTAGTTTGGACTTTTCTGAGCTAGATTTCCTAACCTTTCGTAGGTGTATGTTGTCTGAAACCTATGATATGGGATGCTTGGTTTACTATTTCGCACTTTTCTGAGCTAGGTTTCATAGCCTTTCATAGGTGTATGTTGTATGAAACCCAAGATTAACTTTAATATTTTTTTTGGGAGGTGGGGGATGATCAAAGGCGTCATTGGGTACATTTTTGCATATTTTGTAATTAAGTTGGGCTTTAGTTTCAAGAAATACGAACATCCACGTTTAAAATACATATGATTTTATTAATAATATTTGATATTTTAATAAAGTTGGGTTTTAATTTTCGGAAATAAGAACACCCACGTTTAAAATGCATGTGATTCTATTAATAATATTTGATTTTTGAATAAAGTTGGGTTTTAGTTTTCAGAAATAAGAACACGCAGGTTTAAAATACATGTGATTATATTAATAATATTTGATTTTTTAATAAAGTTGGGTTTTACTTTTCAGAAATAAGAACATCAAGGTTTAAAATACATCTGATTTTATTAATAATATTTGATTTTTTAATAAAGTTGGGTTTTAATTTTCAGAAATAAGAACATCAAGGTTTAAAATACATCTGATTTTATTAATAATATTTGATTTTTTAATCATTGAGCACATTTTTGCATATTTTTTAAATAAAGTTGGGTATTAGTTTCAAGAAATAAGTACAACCTTGTTAAAAATACATATGGTTTTATTAATAATATTTGATTTTTAATTAAGTTGGGTTTTAGTATTCGGATATAAGGACACCCACGTTTAAAATGCATGTGATTAACTAATAATATTTGATTTTTTAATAAAGTTGGGTTTTACTTTTCAGAAATAAGAACATCAAGGTTTAAAATACATGTGATTTTATTAATAATATTTGATTTTTTAATAAAGTTGGGTTTCAGAAATAAGAACATCCATGTTTAAAATACATCTGGTTTTATTAATAACGTTTTATTTTCTAATAAAGTTGGGTTTTAATTTTCAGAAATAAGAATTTTACTAATAATATTTGATTTTTAAAAATAAAGTTTGGTTTTAGTTTTAAGAAATAAGAACCTCCACGTTTAAAATACATCTGATTTTATCAATAATGTTTGATTTTTTTAAACAAAGTTGGGCTTTAGTTTTCAGAAATATGAACATCCCAGTTTAAAATACATCTGATTTTATTAATAACTTTTGATTTTTTTAATAAAGTTTGATTTTAGTTTCAGGAAATACGAACATCCACGTTTAAAATACATATGATTTTAAAAATAATATTTGATATTTTAACAGTGGCGTCGGTTGGGGGTGGTAAGGGGGAGGGCGGTTGCCCCAATAGATTTAAAAAAGCTACTATACAGCCCATGCCCCTTGACTCTCTGGATGTGGAACTTGTTTGCCCCCTCAATAAAAATGCTGGAGCTACGCCCCTGTATTTTATTAAAGCTGGGTTTTAGTTTTCGGAAATAAGAACACCCCCGTTTAAAATACATGTAATTCAATTAATTATATTTCCTGTTTTAATAAAGTTGGGTTTTAGTTTTCAAAAATATGAACATCCCAGTTTAAAATACATCTGATTTTATTAGTAACATTGGATTTTGTTTAATAAAGTTGGGTTTTAGTTTCAAGAAATACGAACATCCATGTTTAAAATAAATGTGATTTTATTAATAATATTTGTATTTTTTTAAATAAAGTTGGGTTATTTTTCAGAAATAAGAACGTCCACGGCTAAAATACATCTGATTTTATTAATAATATTTGACTATCTAATAAAGTTGGGGTTTAGTTTTCAGAAATAAAAACATCCACGTTTAAAATACATATGATTTTATTAATAATACTTGAATTTTTAATAAAGTTGGGTTTTAGTTTTCAGAAATAAGAACACCCACGTTTAAAACACATTTGATTTTATTAATAATATTTGATTTTTTAATAAAGTTGGGTTTTAGTTTTCGGAAATAAGAACACCCATGTTTAAAGTACATGTGATTTTATTAATAATATTTGATTTCTGAATAAAGTTGGGTTTTAGTTTTCAGAAATAAGAACATCCATGTTTAAAATGCCTGTGAATTTATTAATAATATTTGATTTTCTAATAAAGTTGGGATTTAGTTTTCAGAAATAAGAACATCCATGTTTAAAATACATCTGATTTTATTAATAATATTTGATTTTTTTAATAGAGTTGGGTGTTCATTTTCAGAAATACGAATATCCCGTTTGAAATACATTTGATTTTATTAATAATATTTGATTTTTTATAATAAAGTTGGGTCTTAGTTTTCAGAAATATGAACACCCACGTTTAAAATACATGTGATTTTATTACTAATACTTGATTTTTTTTAATACAGTTGGGTTTTAGTTTTCAGAAATATGAGCACCCTTGTTTTAAAATACATCTGCTTTTATTAATGATATTCGATATTTTGATAAAGTTGGGTTTTAGTTTTCAGAAATAAGAACATCCAAGTTTAAAATACATATGATTTTATTAATAATATTTGATTTTTGAATAAAGTTGGGTTTTAGTTTTAAGAAATAAGAACCCCTAAGTTTAAAATACAAGTGATTTTATTAACAATATTTGATTTTTTAATAAAGTTGGGTTTTGGTTTTAAGAAATAAGAACACCCACGTTTAAAATACATGAGATTTTATAAATAATATTTGATTTTTTTAATAAAGTTGGGTTTTAGTTTCCAGAAATAAGAACATTCATGTTTGAAATACATCTGGTTTTAATAATAATATTTGATTTTTTAATAAAGTTGGGTTTTAGTTTTCGGAAATAAGAACACCCACGTTTAAAGTACATGTGATTTTATTAATAATATTTGATTTTTGAATAAAGTTGGGTTTTAGTTTTCAGAACTAAGAACACCCACGTTTAAAATACATGTGATTTTATTAATAATATTTGTGTTTTTTTAAATAAATTTGGGTTTTAGTTTTCAGAAATAAGAACGTCCACGTCTAAAATAAATCTGATTTTATTAATAATATTTAACTTTCTAATAAAGTTGGGGTTTAGTTTTCAGAAATAAAAACATCCACGTTTAAAATACATATGATTTTATTAATAATACTTGAATTTTTAATAAAGTTGGGTTTTAGTTTTCAGAAATAAGAACACCCACGTTTAAAACACATTTGATTTTATTAATAATATTTGATTTTTTAATAAAGTTGGGTTTTAGTTTTCGGAAATAAGAACACCCATGTTTAAAGTACATGTGATTTTATTAATAATATTTGATTTCTGAATAAAGTTGGGTTTTAGTTTTCAGAAATAAGAACGTCCATGTTTAAAATGCCTGTGAATTTATTAATAATATTTGATTTTCTAATAAAGTTGGGATTTAGTTGTCAGACATAAGAACATCCATGTATAAAATACATCTGATTTTATTAATAATATTTGATTTTTTTTAATAGAGTTGGGTGTTAATTTTCAGAAATACGAATATCCCGTTTAAAATACATTTGATTTTATTAATAATATTTGATTTTTTATAATAAAGTTGGGTCTTAGTTTTCAGAAATATGAACATCCACGTTTAAAATACATGTGATTTTATTAATAATACTTGATTTTTTTTAATAAAGTTGGGTTTTAGTTTCCAGAAATATGAGCACCCTTGTTTTAAAATACATCTGCTTTTATTAATGATATTCGATATTTTGATAAAGTTGGGTTTTAGTTTTCGGAAATAAGAACACCCATGTTTAAAGTACATGTGATTTTATTAATAATATTTGATTTTGAATAAAGTTGGGTTTTAGTTTTAAGAAATAAGAACCCCCAAGTTTAAAATACAAGTGATTTTATTAACAATATTTGATTTTATAATAAAGTTGGGTTTTGGTTTTCAGAAATAAGAACACCCACGTTTAAAATACATGCCATTTTATTAATAATATTTGATTTTTTTTAATAAAGTTGGGTTTTAGTTTCCAGAAATAAGAACATTCATGTTTGAAATACATCTGGTTTTAATAATAATATTTGATTTTTTAATAAAGTTGGGTTTTAGTTTTCGGAAATAAGAACACCCACGTTTAAAGTAGATGTGATTTTATTAATAATATTTGATTTTTGAATAAATTTGGGTTTTAGTTTTCAGAACTAAGAACACCCACGTTTAAAATACATTTGATTTTATTAATAATATTTGTATTTTTTAAAATAAATTTGGGTTTTAGTTTTCAGAAATAAGAACGTCCATGTCTAAAATAAATCTGATATTATTAATAATATTTAACTTTCTAATAAAGTTTGGGTTTAGTTTTCAGAAATAAAAACATCCACGTTTAAAATACATATGATTTTATTAATAATACTCGAATTTTTAATAAAGTTTGGTTTTAGTTTTCAGAAATAAGAACATCCACGTTTAAAATACATATGATTTTATTAATAATATTTGATTTTTTAATAAAGTTGGGTTTTAGTTTTTGGAAATAAGAACACCCATGTTTAAAGTACATGTGATTTTATTAATAATATTTGATTTCTGAATAAAGTTGGGTTTTAGTTTTCAGAAATAAGAACACCCATGTTTAAAATACATGTGATTTTATTAATAATATTTGATTTCTGAATAAAGTTGGGATTTAGTTTTCAGAAATAAGAACATCCATGTTTAAAATACATCTGATTTTATTAATAATATTTGATTTTTTTAAATAAAGTTGGGTCTCAGTTTTCAGAAATATGAACACCCACGTTTAAAATACATGTGATTTTATTAATAATACTTGATTTTTTTAATACAGTTGGGTTTTAGTTTTCAGAAATATGAGCACCCTTGTTTTAAAATACATCTGCTTTTATTAATGATATTCGATATTTTGATAAAGTTGGGTTTTAGTTTTCGGAAATAAGAACATCCACGTTTAAAATCCATATGATTTTTTTAATAATATTTGATTTTTGAATAAAGTTTTAGTTTTAAGAAATAAGAACCCCCAAGTTTAAAATACATGTGATTTTATTAATAATATTTGATTTTTTAATAAAGTTGGGTTTTAGTTTTCAGAAATAAGAACACCCACGTTTAAAATACATGCGATTTTATTAATAATATTTGATTTTTTTAATAAAGTTGGGTTTTAGTTTCCAGAAATAAGAACATTCATGTTTGAAATACATCTGGTTTTAATAATAATATTTGATTTTTTAATAAAGTTGGGTCTTAGGTTTCAGTAACAAGAACATCCATGTTTAAAACACAACTGATTATATCAATAATATTTGATTTTTTCAATTAAGCTGGGTTCAAATTGGCAGAAATCCGAACATCCTCGTTTAAAATAATCTGGTTTTATTAATAATATTTGATTTTCTAATAAAGTTGGGTTTTAATTTTCAGAAACAAGAACATCCACGTTTAAAAAATATCTGATTTTATTAATAATATTCTTTTTTTTAATTAAGTTGGGTTTTAGTTTTCAGAAATATGAACAAGCACGTTTAAAATACATGTGATTTTATTAATAATATTTGATTTTTAATAATAAAGTTTTGTTTTATTTTTCAAAAATATGAACATCGCCGTTTTAAAATATATCTGATTTTATTAATAATATTTGATATTTTAATAAAGTTTGGGTTTAGTTTTCGGAAATAAGAACATCCACGTTTAAAATACATATGGTTTTATTAATAATACTTGATTTTTTAATGAAGTTGGGCTTTAGTTTTCAGAAATAAAACACCCACGTTTAAAATACATGTGATTTTATTAATATTATTTGATTTTATAATAAAGTTGGGCTTTAGTTTTCGGAAATAAGAACACCCACGTTTAAAATACGTCTGATTTTATTAATAATATTTGAATTTTTTAATAGAGTTGTGTTTTATTTTTCAGAAATATGAACATCGCCGTTTTAAAATATATCTGATTTTATTAATAATATTTGATATTTTAATAAATTTGGGTTTAGTTTTCGGAAATAAGAACACCCACGTTTAAAACACATTTGATTTTATTAATAATATTTGGTTTTTGAATAAAGTTGGGTTTTAGTTTTCAGAAAAAAGAACCTCCACGTTTAAAATGCCTATGATTTTATTAATAATATTTGATTTTCGAATAAAGTTGGGATTTAGTTTTCAGAAATAAGAACATCCATGTTTAAAATGCATCTGATTTTATTAATAATATTTGATTTTTTTTAATAAAGTTGGGTGTTAATTTCAGAAATACGAACATATCGTTTAAAATACATTTAATTTTATTAATAATATTTGATTTTTTTTAAGTTAAAGTTGGGTCTTAGTTTTCAGAAATATGAACATCCACGTTTAAAATACATGTGATTTTATTAATAATACTTAATTTTTTTTAATACAGTTGGGTTTTAGTTTTCAGAAATATAAGCACCCTTGTTTTAAAATACATCTGATTTTATTAATAATATTCGATATTTTAAAAAAGTTGGGCTTTCGTTTTCAGAAATAAGAACATCCACGTTTAAAATACATCTGATTTTATTAATAATATTCTATTTTTTTTAATTAAGTTGGGTTTTAGTTTTCAGAAATATGAAAAACCACGTTTAAAATACATGTGATTTTATTAATGATATTGGATTTTTCTAAATAAAGTTGTGTTTTAGTTTTCAAAAATATAAACATCGCCGTTTTAAAATACATCTGATTTTATTAATAACATTTGATGTTTTAACAAATTTGGGTTTTAGTTTTCGGAAATAAGAACATCCACGTTTAAAATACATATGATTTTATTAATAGTACTTGATTTTTTAATAAAGTTGGGTTTTAGTTTTCAGAAATAAGAACACCCACGTTTAAAATACATGTGATTTTATTAATAATACTTGATTTTTTAATAAAGTTGGGTTTTAGTTTTCAGAAATAAGAACACCCACGTTTAAAATACGTGTGATTTTATTAATAATATTTGATTTTATAATAAACTTGGGTTTTAGTTTTCGGAAATAAGAACACCCACGTTTAAAATACATCTGATTTTATTAACAATATTTGATTTTTTAAAAAAATAAAGTTGGGTTTTAGTTTTCAGAAATATGAACAACCACGTTTAAAATATATGTGATTTTATTAATAATATTTGATTTTTTTTAATAAAAATGTGTTTTAGTTTTCAGAAATATGAACACCGCCGTTTTAAAATACATCTGATTTCACCAATAATCTTTGATATTTTAATAAAGTTGGGTTTTAGTTTTCAGAAATAAGAACATCCACGTTTAAAATACATATGATTTTATTAATAAAACTTGATTTTCTAATAAAGTTTGGTTTTAGTTTTCAGAAATAGGAACACCCACATTTAAAACACATTTGATTTTATTAATAATATTTGATTTTTTAATAAAGTTGGGTTTTAGTTTTCGGAAATAAGAACACCCATGTTTAAAGTACATGTGATTTTATTAATAATATTTGATTTTTGAATAAAGTTGGGTTTTAGTTTTCAGAAATAAGAACATCCACGTTTAAAATGCCTGTGATTTTATTAATATTATTTGATTTTCTAATAAAGTTGGGATTTAGTTTTCAGAAATAAGAACATCCATGTTTAAAATACAGCTGATTTTATTAATAATATTTGATTTTTTTTATAAAGTTGAGTGTTAATTTTCAGAAATACGAACATCCCGTTTAAAATACATTTGATTTTATTAATAATATTTGTTTTTTTTAATAAAGTTGGGTCTTAGTTTTCAGAAATATGAACACCCACGTTTAAAATACATGGGATTTTATAAATAATACTTGATTCTTTTTTAATACAGTTGGGTTTTATTTTTCAGAAATATGACCACCCTTGTTTTAAAATACATCTGAGTTTATTAATAATATTCGATTTTTGAATAAAGTTGGGTTTTAGTTTTCAGAAATAAGAACATCCACGTTTAAAATGCCTGTGATTTTATTAATATTATTTGATTTTTTAATAAAGTCTGGTTTTAGGTTTAAGAAATAAGAACCCCCAAGTCTAAAATACAAGTAATTTTATTAATAATATTTGATTTTCTAATAAAGTTGGGTTTTAGTTTTCAGAAATAAGAACACCCACGTTTAAAATACATGCGATTTTATTAATAATATTTGATTTTTTTAAATAAAGTTGGGTTTTAGTTTTCAGAAATAAGAACATTCACGTTTGAAATACATCTGGTTTTAATAATAATATTTGATTTTCTAATAAAGTTGGGTTTTAGTTTTCAGAAACAAGAACATCTATGTTTAAAATACAACTGATTTTATCAATAATGTTTGATTTTTTTTAATAAAGCTTGGTTTAAATTTTCAGAAATCCGAACATCCTCGTTTAAAATAGATCTGATTTTATTAATAATATTTGATTTTTAATAAATTTAAGTTTAAGTTTTCAGAAATAAGAACATCCACGATTAAAATACATCTGATCTTATTAATAATATTCCACTTTTGAATAAAGTTCAGCTTTATTTTTCAGAAATATGAACATCCCAGTTTAAAATACATCTGTCTTTATTAATAATATTTGATTTTTGAATAAAGTTGGGTTTTAGTTTTCAGAAATAGGAACACCCAGAAATTTTCTCAAAGAAAAGAAAAAAGTTATAGTTCAATTCTAATTTTTTCGAAAGAAAATAAAAAAGCTTCCAATTCAGTTCTTATTTTTTCAAAGACACAAAAAATTTAAAGTTCTGTTCTAAATTTTTCCGTAGAAGATAGAAAAAAGTTATACTTTGGTTGTGAATATTCTCCATGAAGATAAAAAGTTTCACTTTAATTCTAAATTTTCTCAACGAAGTGAAGAAAAGTTCAAGTTCTTCTCTGAATTTTCTCAATGAAAAAGAAATAAGTTATAGATCAATTCTAATTTTTTCCAAAGAAAATAGAAAGGTTCCACTTCAGTTCTGATTTTTCTCAAAGATATGAAAAAATTTAAAGTTCTGTTCCAAATGTTTCATAGAAGATAGAAAAAATTCATACTTTGATTGTGAATATTCGCCATGAAGATAAAAAATTCCACATTAATTCTGAGTTTTCTCAATAAAGTGAAGAAAAGTTCAAGTTCTCTTTTTCTCAAAAGAAAAAATAAGTTACAGATCAATTCTAATTTTTCCAGAAAAAATAAAAAGGTTCCACTTTAGTTTTGATTTTTCTCAAAGAAGTGCAAAAATGTTCAAGTTCTCTTCTGAATTTTCTTAAAGAAGATAGAAAAAGTTAGCTCAATTCTGAATTTTACCAAAGAAGAGAAAAAGTTCTACTTCAGTTCTTAATTTTTGAGACATTAAAAAATTTAAAAATCCTGTTCTAAATTTCTTCGTAGAAGATAGAAAAGAAATTACAGTTGAATTCTGAATAGGTTTTACGAGGAACATTAAGAAAGGAACGTTTATTGAATTTTAAGGTTAATTTAGACTAGGTTACGTGCGTGCACGTAACCTAGTAAATCAAAGTATAACTTTTTTCTATCTCTTACGAGAAATTTAGAACAGAACTTTAAATTTTTTTCACCTCTTTGAGAAAATAAAAACTGAAGTGGAACATTTTCATTTTCTCTGGGAAAAATTGGAATTGATCTGTAAGTTATTTGTTCTTTGAGAAAACTCAGAAGAAAACTTGAACTTTTCTTCACTTTATTGAGAAAACTCAGAATTAGAGTGGAACTCTTTATCTTCAGAAGAGAACTTGAACATTTTTGCACTTCTTTGAGAAAACTTGGAATTAAAGTGGAACTCTTTATCTTCATCGCGAATATTCTTAATCAAAGTATAGCTTTTGCTAATCTTCTATGAAAAATTTGGAACAGAACTTTAAATTTTTTCATCTATTTGAGAAAAATCAGAACTGAAGTGGAATTTTTTTTATTTTCTTTCGAAAAAATTAGAATTGATCTGTAACTTATTTCTTTTTAATTGAGAAAATTCCGAAGAGAACTTGAACTTTTCTTCACTTCGTTGAGAAAATGTAGAATTAAAGTGGAACTTTTTATCTTTATGGAGAATATCCAAAAACAAAGTATAACTTTTTCTATCTTCTACGGAAATATTTTAGAACATCACTTTAATTTTTTTATGTCTTTGAAAAAATTAAGAACTGAAGTGGAAGCTTTTTTATTTTTTTGAAAAAATTAGAATTGAACTGTAACTTTTTTCTTTTCTTTGAGAAAATTTCCGAGTGTTATTATTTCTGAAAACTAAAACCCAACTTTATTCAAAAATAGAGTTTTATTACTAAAATTACATTTATTTTAAACGTGGATGTCCTTATATCTGAAACCTAAAACTAAACTTTATTAAAAAATCAAATATTATTAATAAAATCAGATGTATTTTAAACTGGGATGTTCATATTTCTGAAAACTAAAACTCAACATTATTAAAAAATCAAATATTATAGATGAAAACATATGTATTTTAAACTAGGATGTTCATATTTCTGAAAACTAAAAGCCAACTTTACTCACAAATAGAAGATTATCAATAAAATCAGATGTATTTTAAACGTTGATGTTCTTATTTCTGAAAGCTTAAACACAACTTTATTAGAAAATCAAATATTATTAATAAAATCAGATGTATGTTCTTATTTCAGAAAACTAAAACCCAACTTTATTAAAAAAAAATCAAAAATTATTCATAAAATTACATGTATTTTAAACATGGGTGTTATTATTTCTGAAAACTAAAACCCAACTTTATTAAATAAAAATCAAATATTAGTAATAAAATAATCAGATGTATTTTTAAAATTGTATGTTTTTATTACTTAAAACTAAAACCCAACTTTATTAGAAAATCAAATTTTATTAATAAAACCAGATGTATGTTCTTATTTCTGAAAACTAAAACCCAACTTTTTTCAAAAAACATCAAATATTATTCATAAAATTACATGTATTTTAAACATGGGTGTTCTTATTTCTGAAAACTAAAACTCAACTTTATTAAAAAATTAAATATTATTAATAAAATCACATGTATTTTAAACGTGGGTGTTCTTATTTCTGAAAACTAAAACCCAGCCTTATTAAAAAATCAAGTATTATTAATAAAAATCATAATAAAAGTATTATAATTAAAATATCAAATATTATTAATAAAATCACATGTATTTTAAACGTGGGAGTTCATATTTCTGAAAACTAAAACCCAACTTTATTGAAAAAAACAAACATTATGAATAAAATCAGATGTATTTTAAACGGGATGTTCGCATTTATGAAAATTAAAACCCAAATTTATTAAAAAATCCAATATTATTAATGAAATCAGATTAATTTTAAACATGGATGTTCTTATTTCTGAAAATTAAAACCTAACTCTATTAGAAAATCAAATATTATTAATAAAATCAGATGTATTTTAATCCTGGACGTTCTTATTTCTGAAAACTAAAACCGCTCTTTATTAAAAAAATCAAATATTGTTAATAAAATCATATGTATTTTAAACGTGGATGTTCTTATTTCTGAAAACTATAACCCAACTTTATTAGAAAATCAAATATTATTAATAGAATCACATGTATTTTAAACGTGGGTGTTTTTATTTCTGAGAACTAAAACCCAACTTTATTAAAATATCAAATATTATTAATAAAATCATATGTATTTTAAAGGTTGGTGTTCGTATTTCTTAAAACTAAAACCCAACTTTATTAAAAAAATTAAATGTTACTGATAAAATCAGATGTATTTTAAACTGGGATGTTCATATTTCTGAAAACTAAAACCAAACTTTATTAAAAAAATATGCAAAAATGTACCCAATGAGGGTACATTACAAAAAAAAAATTAAAGTTAATCATGGATTTCATACAACATACACCTATGAACGGCTATGAAACCTAGCTCAGAAAAGTGCGAAACAGTAAACCAAGCATCCCAAATTATAGGTTTCAGACAGCAAACACCTACGAAAGGCTAGGAAATCTAGCTCAGAAAAGTCCAAAATAGAAAACTAGACATTTCATGCAACACACACCTACGAAAGGTTAAGAAACCTAGCTAAGATAAGTCTAAAATAGTCAACCAGACATCCCAAGTCACAGATTTCAGGCATCCCAAATCATAGATTTCAGACAACACACACCTAAGACAGGCTTAAAAACCTAGGTCAGAAAAGTGCGAAATAGTAAACCAAGCGCGCCAAATCATAGGTTTCAGACAACACACATCTACAAACGTTAAGAAATCCAGGTTAAATGTGAATTTTTTATGCTTTAAGTATGTTTTTTGTCATTCTAAGAAATGTAAAAAAGAGTTGAAATAAAATTATCATATTAAAGAATTAAAAAAGCTTAAATGTGAATTTTTATGCTTTAAGTATGTTTTATGACATTCTAAAACATGTAAAAAAAAGTTGTAATGAAATTATCATGTTAAAAAAAATAAAAAAAGTTAAAACAAACTTCAAAAGAAAAGTATAAAAATAGGGGGGCAAAAAATTGGAGGGAGGGAACCCCTTGGAGGTTGGGGAGAGGGGTTCCTTGGAGGTTGAGGTCCCAACTTTATTAGAAAATCAAATATTATTAATAAAACCAGATGTATTCTAACGTGGAAGTTCTTATTTCTGAAAACTAAAGCCCAACTTAAAAATATTAAATATTATAAATAAAATCACATGCATTTTAAACGTGGGTGTTCTTATTTCTGAAAACTAAAACCCAAATTTATTTAAAAAAAAATCAAGTATTATTAATAAAATCACATGTATTTTAAATGTGGGTTTTCTTGTTTCCGAAAACTAAACCCCGACTTTATTAAAAAATCAAATATTATTAATAAAACCAGATCAATTTTAAACGTGGGTGTTCATATTTCTGAAAACTAAAACCCAACTTTATTTAAAAAAAAATCAAGTATTATTAATAAAATCACATGTATTTTAAACATGGTTGTTCATATATCTGAAAACTAAAACCTAACTTGATTAAAAAAAATCAAAAATTATTAATAAAATCAGATGTATTTTAAACGAGGATGTTCCTATTTCTACAAAAATCAAATATTATTAATAAAATCACATGCATTTTAAACGTGGGTGTTCTTATTTCTGAAAACTAAAACCCAATTTTATTAGAAAATCAAATATTATTAATAAAACCAGATGTATTTTAAACGTGGAAGTTCTTATTTCTGAATACTAAAACCCAACTTTATTTAAAAAAAATTAAATAGAATTAATAAAATTCTTATTTCTAAAAATTAAAACCCAACTTAATTAGAAAAGCAAATATTATTAATAAAACCAGATGTATTTTAAAAATGGATGTTCTTGTTTCTTACTTACTTACTTACTTGTACTTGTTGCACGTTCAAGCCGCATCCAGACTCATCGTGGCGCCCAGCAGCTCTCCATCCATAGGTTTTGCTCGAGGGTGGCAGGCTCCACCATTTCCAGCCACTGGCGATCCCAGCGACAGCCGTATTTTCGGAATCCCCCTATTGGCTCCAGATCAGACTTAACTGTTGCTAGCCACGTCTTCTTTTGGTCTCCTGCCCTCTTCTTCCATACAGGTAGTGGTAGACATTTGAGGCATTTTTTGCTTATATGGCCATCTGGTCTGCGCATTGTGTGGCCAAACCATCTCAGTCTCCTATGCTTAACAATGTCAGAGACAAGTGGGCAATCCCGACATCTTCTCCTTACTTCTTCATTCGAGATTTTTTCTGGGAGGCGAATACGCAGGATATAGTGCAGGCATTTGTGGTTGAATATATTCAAGCTCAACGCTTCGGCTGCTTTAAGTGACCACGTTTCACATCCATAGAGGAGGACAGAGAGAACCATAGCTTCATACACTCGGAGCTTTGTGCGTAGCGATATTTCGCTCCGCTTCTAGAGATAGTTCCGTAATTGAAGGAAGACACTCCAGGCTGACGATATTCGGTTCTGGATTTCTTCTGAAGATTCACCGGCAGTGTTTACCATCGATCCGAGGTATTTGAACGATTGGACGTCCTCTATCTGATTACCATTTAGGGTCACAGGGGTTCCCTCCATCCCATCTGTTACATGAATTTTGTTTTTGGTAGGCTTATTTGAAGACCAGTCGAAAGTGCCTTGACTGCCACGTCCTTTATCATGGCCTGGGCTTCTGAATGGGTTTAGCAAGCATGTCCACATCGTCAGCATAGTCAAGATCTGTGACGGAGAAAGACGCGCTCACTGCAACGCCTTTATAATTGTCCAGGACCCTGAGGATCCAATCAATGACGAAGTTGAACAAAGTTGGTGAAAGGACACAGCCTTGACGTACACCTTCCTCGATCAGGACCAGATCTGAAAGATCGCCATCGACTCTTACCCGGGCCTTTGTTCCAGTATATTATACCTTGAGCAGATTGATGATCTTCTCAGGTACACTGTCCTCTCTCATTGCCTCCCATATTGCATCACGATGGACCGAATCAAACGCGGTAATTAAGTCTATGAAGATTTGGATTGTTTCCTGCTGGTGTTTAAACCGTTGTTCAATGATCTGTTGCAGGCTAAAAATCTGGTCACAGCAACCCATACTCGGCCTGAATCCTGCTTGGTTGGATCGCGTTCGGAAAACTAAAACCCAACTTTATTAGAAAATCAAATATTATTAATAAAATCACATGTATTTTAAACATGGACGTTCTTATTTCTGAAAACTAAAACCTAAGTTTATTAAAAAATCAAATATTATTAATAGAATCTCATGTATTTTAAACATGGGTGTTCTTATTTCCGAAAACTAAACCCCAACTTTGTTAAAAAATCAAATATTATCAATAAAATCATATGTATTTTAAACATGGTTGTTCTGATTTCTTGAAACTAAAACCCAACTTTATTTTTAAAAATATGAAAAAATGTACCCAATTATTAAAAAAATCAAATATTATAAAAAAAAATCAGATTTATTTTAAACATTGATGTTCTTATTTCTGAAAATTAAAACCCAACTTTATTATAAAATCAAATATTATTAATAGAACCAGACGTATTTTAAACATGGACGTTCTTATTTCTGAAAACTAAAACCCAACGTTATTAAAAAATCAAATATTTTTAATAAGATCACATGTATTTTAAACGTGGGTGTTCTTATTTCTGAAAACTAAAACCCAACTTTATTAAAAATCAAATATTATTAATAAAATCAGATGTATTTTTAACGTTGGTGTTCTTATTTCCGAAAACTAAAACCCAACTTTATTAAAAAATCAAATATTATTAATAAAATCATATGTATTTTAAAAGTGGATGTTCATGTTTCTGGAAAGTAAAACCCAACTTTATTTAAAAATATGCAAAAATGTACCCAATGGGGCCTTGGATCATCCCCCACCTCCCCCAAAAAATACTAAAATTAATCATGGGTTTCATACAACATACACCTATGAAACGCTATGAAACCTAGCTCAGAAAAGTGCGAAATAGTAAACCAAGCATCCCATATAATAGGTTTCAGACAACATACACCTACGAAAGGTTAGGAAATCTAGCTCAGTAAAGTCCAAATAGCAAACTAGACATCCCAAATCATAAGTTTCATGCAACACACACCTACGAAAGGTTAAGAAACCTAGCTAAGAAAAGTCTAAAATAGTAAACCAAACATCCCAAATCATAGATTTCAGACAACAAACACACCTACGACAGGCTAAGAAACCTAGGTCAGAAAAGTGCGAAATAGTAAACCAAGCACCTCAAATCATAGGTTTCAGACACCACACATCTACATACGTTAAGAAATCTAGCTTAAATGTGAATTTTTTATGCTTTAAGTATGTTTTATGTCATTCTAAGACATGTAAAAAAAAGCTGAAATAAAATTATCATGTTAAAGAAATAAAAAAAGTTCAAAAAATAAACTTAAAATTTTTAAAAAAATGGAGGGATGGGCCCAAAAAGTTGAAGGGAGGGGGACCCTTGGAGGTTGGGGCAAGGGCCCCTTGGAGTTTGAGGTCCTTGATGGTTAGGGTCATTGGTGCTTACGGTCCTTGATGGTTCAAATCCATAATCGTCTGCAGGCGAAATATGTTAGCTGCAATTATTCTGCATGTTATGAAGTAAGAATTGTTTTCTTAACATGTTTCCTTCTCAATAGCTCCTGATGTAGATCCATACCGAGTTTTCATCCAAAGACGTTACAGACCTATACAGAAGAAAAGTTGTGTTTTTGCAAGGCCGTACGCAGGATTTTTTTCGGAGGTGGTTTAACTCAAGTTTTTTTTAGAGGGGGGAAGGGATTTACGTAAATAAACCTCAAAAACGCATAAGAAATTTGTTTATGCCCATTTTTGTTACGTTTTTACGTGTCAGACGAACATTTCGGGGGACGGGGGTCAAGCCCCCCGTGGATACGCCTTGTGTTTATGCTGTCTTAGTGAAAAATTGTTAGCAAAGATTTTATAATAATTGTGTTTCTATGAGCTAAAATGAAATTGTTAATAATAATTTTTAGCAATTTTCCTCTAATTATTTAGAACTGATGTTGGAGAAAATTCGCTGATGGATTTCGACCTCAGAAATTCCAAATACAAAACAAAGCAAGTAAATTTCTTCATTTAAGAATTGACTAGGGACGATTTACGTCCACAGAAATAATTGTAAGAATTAGCATTCTGTTGCACTGTATGCAATTTCTTTTGCTTCACCATTACTTGTTTCGAAGTTAAAAAGGCTGTTTTGAATCAAGAAGAGGAGAAAACGTATGACAATTAAAAAAGGAAGATAATTCACAGCCAGTGAGAAAAGAAAAAATGCAGATATTCTGGCCGAGATCTTTACTAAAACATCCTCAGTGCAAACAATAAAAAGTAGATAAAAGTCCACGGAACGAAATAAAACAAAATCTACGCTTTCTCGAACTGTTATGCTTAACCAGTATGATTTCAGAACTTATTTGTCAGTGTTAAACCTTTAAGTCTTTATCTTATTCTTCTTCTTGTTTGGAATATTACGGAGATGCTTTTGCATAATCTCATCGCCGGAATCAAACTTTGAGCCTTGTAGCAGGTTGCTGTGAGGGCGCTTGAGGTCTGGGTCCCGTACTCCCAAGCAAAGGTCAATACCGCTGCGCCACTACAGGACTAATTCTTTACCAACATACTATTTCAAGTTTTGAGTAAAATAGGCATTTCTACAAAGTTTAAGGACTTCTTTTTTCTTAGTTAGAAATTCTGGTCCAAGAGCTGACAGAAAACTGTTAGTAACAATTAGGACATTCGAATCAGTCTATAGCCTATATAATAGTCGACTTGAAGGATATTCATGGATCTTTTATTAGAAATGTTTTTCATCATTGACAACCAATGTGTCCATAGCGTGGCATAAACTTTGAAAGCAAATTCTACCTAAACGGATATTTAAGTCTCTATTGTCTTTAACACAAGTGGAAAATAAAAATAAAAAAACTAATAAATCCATCATCTCGACAAAACATTATTCTTTCAGGGCGTGTGTCATACCTTTCCTTGATATCTTTAATCTATCGATTCAACCTCAAAGAAAGGCAATTTTTATCTTTTGTGATGAGTGATGCAAAGTGATAAACTTGAAATTGCATTTAAGGATTCAATTGCTTAATTACAAGGTCAATGGCATTTTTAAATTTAAGTTTGTAAAAACACTGTTGCCCCTATTTTAAAAATAACTTAGAATTAAACTGTTTAAACTTTTGCAATTCGAGGTTCAAAAACTATTTTAAATAAGCTTCAATGTTCCAAGGCGATATTTTGACATCCAATTACTTTCCTTGAAATGAAACCTTGTCTTTTGAACTTTTTCTCTTTTT
Source organism: Artemia sinica (assembly GCA_027921565.1). Taxonomy (NCBI): domain Eukaryota; kingdom Metazoa; phylum Arthropoda; class Branchiopoda; order Anostraca; family Artemiidae; genus Artemia; species Artemia sinica. The sequence continues at coordinate 23,425,141 of CM051274.1, forward strand.
CTTTAAATCTAATTAATCGAAAAATTCTTTAGAATTTAGTGAGTTTGTCATTCCACCGGTACCATTTAGAGATTATATTAGTAATATTCACTTGAAGGCTATGGTGTCTCAGGATCCGCTACACTGTTGTGAGAATTTGAAATTTTATATAAAGATTGGCATAGCGATTGCCATCTATAACGACAATTTTGCGCTTGTGAACAAAATATTTATAATTACATATTTAAGCAATAGATTGTTTAGAGCAGGTCGGTAGGTAACGTAACTTACATTTTAATGAATTTGATAAAACGCCTAATACCTTGCAGAATAACATTTGAATAAATGCGTTCGACAGACATACCTACATAAAACTTGTATATTAATCAGGACCATCCAAGAAATGGTGGAAGCAAGGTTTTACGTATTAGCTGATTCAGCAAAAGAATGTGAGGGTCTTTGAAGATTACAGAAAGTCTAGAAGAATATGAAAAGGAAAGTATTTCAATGTTTTGTTGATAAACTACTGGACTAATCCAATTTCGCGTGCACATGATCCTAACTTCAATCAACCTCGCACTTTCCTATTAGATCTCGTTGCCAATCCTTGTCTTATTATTTGTACTATAGACAATTTCTGGTTAACTTCTCCTCCTGTTTTGAGTTTTCTGGTGCATCAGTGGCATTTCATTTAACGCCATACTAATTGTAAGTGATTTCCACACCTCACGCCAACCTCAGACTCTGTTATAAGTAATTATTGGCAAACACAGGTTCCCAAGAAAGAGGGAGACCAAAATTCCAAAAATATACAAAAATACAAATATTGATATTTCCGGCAAAAATTTTACTTTTTTTCTTACAATGCTATCTTCTATTACAACTTTTACACGAGTCCAGTGCAGGTTTCATTGGGTAAAAAAAGAAACAAGCTTTAATGAGAGAAAATAAATAATTTTTTTTTCTGTTATCTTACATAGCAGCGCCATAAGACACGGAAATAATTGCAAAAAATTGGAAATAACTGTTGCGTATGATTTCCATAGCAACAAACCTTTTCTTTTTATCTTTATTAATAGAATCATAGGCAGCGCAATAGCGCTGCCTAAGTAAAATAACGATGTTGGCACAATGTGTTAGTTTTTTTTTCGTGGTCTTAGACCAGGGCACTACGTATCGAAGGCAGGGATGCCAAATAGACACTTTGAGTGGCTTTTGGACACTTTTTCACTCCGAGGGACACCGGGACACTATTGGGTCAAAAAAGGCAGCTTTTTGAAAAAAAGGACACTTTTTGGACATATTTCCAAATCAAAAACCAAATGTCTTTATTTTCTTCTTCTTTTTTTTTATAAATACAACTGCTTTTAATTTGTACTTTACTTTTTTGCTTTGGTAACGTCTTGGGGATTTTTCTTAGATGTTTTTGCACCCTGCGCGAACACCTGGACCGGAACACGACGGAAGAAATAAAGCGAAGCTTACTATTCGAAAGAAAAATAGTCAATGCTGTTTGTTTTTATCCATTTGAATCAGTGGACAGTGTTTACACCCCAATTGATTGATTAATATACGGTAAGAAATCAAGTTGTTGCTATCAGGGGTAGCTAATCTGCACCTTTACTACTAGAATCAATTTCTGTCAAGTAAATAAAATGAGAAGAAGCAAGTTTGAATCAAATGTTATGTTTGGATTTTCCCACATTTATTTTACCTTCCTTTTGGAGTCCTTCTGCTCCTTATTCGATTGATTATCATCCCCGCTTGCCTAGTCACTTCTCTTTTGCTGCATGGTGAACTTTTAAAAAGGTTTGGTGTACCTCTGTCATTGTGAGTATAGCATCTTAGTGAGAATTCGGAACTTCTTTTTCTATTGTTTTAGTTATTTTATTTTTTGACTGTGACGAGACACTGGCCAGGGCAATTTTTAGAGATCCGTTCTGCTTTATTTTGGTTGGCGTTGCACGAGCTGGTGATCTCACAATGTTAGTTAAACGATATTTTTTCAGGTCGTGGATCTTTTTCTTATGAATACATTAATCTCACTCTTATGAATACATAAACATTTGGATGAAATAACGTTTCACATAGGGGTTTACTAATTTATATTTTACACTGGAAGAGGAAGAACGTAAATCCGGCCCTGGAGTTGCGAGAAAACCATTTAAAGCCTTTTTTATCAACAGACCTTTCCAAATCAATCAAGTCCATTTCTGCATCCATTAATTGTGTCAGCTTAGACTACTGAGTCAGGGGGAGAATTGCAACTGTCTACAGCTTGAATACTCCAAATTTTTGCTGTGATGTTATTCTTCTGTTTTCTTATTTCTTTCTGTTACGCTTTGTTTCTGATACTCTTTCTATTAAATCTGATGTTACTCTTCTATTTCTTTATCTTGTTTTACTCTGATTCCCCTCCTCCCCCCTTTCTTGTATCTTATTAGTTAATTTTTCCCGCAAAGAAAGCATATCTTCATTTCCAACTACCTTTTCCACATCTCAATCCTGAAATGAGATCTTTAATTAAAAAATTTTTCTTCATGGAACATCTTCCCCTAGGCTCGTTTCAAGGAAATCAAGAAAGAAGTTTCCGCCTACATCAAGAAGATTGGTTACAACCCAGCATCCGTTGCTTTCGTCCCAATTTCTGATTGGCACGGAGACTACATGTTGGAGCCATCTGACAGACTTTCATGGTACAATGGCAGAGCCACTGAGCCCAAAGAAGGCAAGGCTGAAGGCAAGACCCTCCTAGAGGCTCTTGATGCCATCCAGCCCCCAACCGCCAAACTGAAAACCCCTTCGTCTTCCCCTTCAGGTGAGTTGAAATCGATAACGGCCGTCGCTTGTCTCTTAGAACTGATCAGAGACTTTTCAACCACTTTCAGAGAATGCATTGTTTCCATTTTCAGAGTACTTCCGTTTATCAATCGAATAGGAATAGGACTTAAAGTCTTAACCAATGTGGGATGCTAGAACTATCAAATCCATCTTTTTCTTCTATCTTACGGTTGACGTTTGTCATCAAGTCAGTCAACTTCAAGGACCCACCTACTGCTGGTGGCAAAGTCACCAAGGCCGCTGAGAAGGCTGGAAAGAAGAAGTGAATGGCCATTCCCTGCTGGCGCGTTCCGCGTAAATCCCTGTGGCGTCTAGCCGTGTGCATATGGCTATTATTACATTGCTGTCATAGAAAGAAAGTAGTTTCGCAGAAAAGCTGTGTTGCGGCTCAATTTTAGTTATAGCCGATAGCGAATGTTTCTTTTTAATATTCCATACTTTCCGCTATGATTTTTGGCAAACGTTGGTCACCAGTTTCTATCGAGTATAACTCAAGCGAATTTATTTTAATCGGCCTTGTCTTCTCACTTTTTAGTGCTCGAAAACGTCATTTTTGCTCAGGGCTACTTCTAAATGTTCAGAAAACGGCAGGATAGGGGACTTGTTAAACGATTTTAACCACTGGACCAACAAGTTGGTTGAGTGGTTAAGGTTATCGACGTCTTTTGTTTAACTATAAAACCATATAGGTCAAAATAGACATTTCGTTGCTACAGCCTTTCGGATCTTGTAGCACCCAAAGATCTTTAATAGCTACCGAAGATCAACAACTCGCATCTTTTTCGCATAACTTATGAAAATGCCGAAGTGAAAATGAATCTCTATGATTGGTTCTTTACTTTTTGACTAAGATAGGTAGCGGTATCGATAATCAATATAAAATTTTGCTCTGTTGACATTCTCATTACGATTTTTTTCAGCCATCTCTTCAAATTGAAATAGCACTAAACTTAATTTATAGGTAGTGTTAATTTCAAAGCTGGAAATACCTGCAGAACTCATGCAGGTAACACACCGCTAGGTAGCAGAACTAAGAAGGACGAATTTCACAGGTTTTTTGGCACTTTTTTCACAGGTTTTGAAAATTCATAGTGGCATCCCTGTATATTGGCTAATTTACTAGTGGGACACTAAAAGTGTCCTTTTTTGGCTGATTTGGACACTTTTGTCCCTAAAAGTTTGGCAACCCTGATCGAAGGAGCTGTCATAGAAACTTCGAAAAGGGCTAATTCAATTGGAAGTTGGAGTAGCTGGTGCCCTTTGTAATAGTCGAAAGTGATTGGAGGGCAACTAGCCCCCTCCTACGCCCATCATACCCCCAAATATATCCAATCAAAATTTTGAGATATGCATTTTATTCAGCGTAGTTGATTTCCAGATAGAAAACATGTTTTTGAGGAGGACACTACCCCACAACCCTCAGGGCAAGGATTTTAAGTTATGCCCTGGGTCATATAAGAACGATGTTGGCACAATGTATTATTTATTATTTTTTTCCTTTAGAGCAGGGCACTTCGTATCGAAGAAGTTGTCGTAGAAACTTCGAAAAGGGTTCATTCAATTGGAAATTGGACTGGCTTGTGCCCTTTTTAATGGTTGAAAATGATTGGAAGGCAACTAACACCTCTTCCACGCCCACCATTTCCCGAAACACATCCAATCAAAATTTTGAGAAAGTTATTTTGTTCAGCGTAGTTGATTTCCACATAGAAATTATGTTTTTGAGGAGGACACTCCCCCACAGCCTTCAGGGCAAGGGTCGTAAGTTATGCCCTAGGAGCATTTAAGGTTTTTATAGAAGGCGTTGTCGTCGAAACTTGAAAAAAGGCTCATTCAATTGGAAATTCAAAGGGCTAGTGCCCTTTTTAATAGTCGAAAGTGATTGGAGGGCAACTAACCCCCTCTCATGCCCACCTTTTCCAGAAACACATCTAATCAAAATTTTGAGATAGCCATTTTATTCAACGCAGTTTTGAGTTCTGGAAATTAGGTCTTTGAAGATGACACCCCCCCCCCCCCCCCCCCCCCCCAAAGCCCTCATGTAAGGATTATAAGTTAAGCCCTGGGAGCATATAAATAACCGAGTCAAACTCAAAATGAGCAGAAATTAACATAAGTTGGACTCAAAACTTCTATGCCTTCCCAAGGCCAGACTATAATTTGCACTTTACTGAAAAAAATACAAATGAATGTACATTGTCAGTTCAATATACATATACTGATATTTAGTAATCAAAATGTTAATATTATTTGATTTATTAAAGTTAAGAAAGTAAAAACATTTATATTTTTTTCAGTAAAGTGCAAACATTTATATTTTTTTCAGTAAAGTGCAAATTTCGTTCTGGCTTTGGGAAGGCATAGGGGTTTTGCGCCCAACTTATGTTAATTTCTGCTCGTTTTGAGTTTGACTCGGTTATTTACTGTAATTTCTGTTCGTTTTGGGTTTCATTATTTATCGATGCTGATTTGTGGTAGTTTCGAGCTTGGTAGATTATTTGATTTTAGTTTTGCTCATTTTTTGTTTAATGGAGTTCTTTACTTTGAAAAGCTTATTTTGTGGAAAAAGTCTTTTTAGTTAATTTTTGTTCGTTTTGTATTGACATAGCCTTTTCAGGGAAAAAGAAAATAACACTTTAAATCTTTTCGTTTTTTAAGACTTTATAGTTTGGCCTGCTATTTGTATACCGGAGAAAAATTTTCAGCAATTCTTAACAACATACACCCTTTGAAATATTTGGACTGTGTGATCCTGTTTTGAAGTTTCTACGACAACGCCTTCTATAAAAACCTTATATGCCCCCAGGGCATAACTTAAAACCCTTGCCCTGAGGGTTGTGGGGAGTGTCCTCCTCAAAAACATATATTCTATCTGGAAATCAACTACGCTGAACAAAATGGCTATCTCAAAATTTTGATTGGATGTGTTTGGGGGAATGATGGGCGTGGGGGGGGGGCTATTTGCCCTCCAATCACTTTTGACTATTAAAAAGGGCAATAGCCCTTTGAATTTCCAATTGAATGAGCCTGTTTTGAAGTTTCTACGACAACACCTTCTATAAAAACCTTATATGCCCCCAGGGCATAACTTAAAACCCTTGCCCTGAGGGTTGTGGGGGAGTGTCTCCTCAAAAACATATTTTCTATCTGGAAATCAACTACGCTGAACAAAATGGCTATCTCAAAATTTTGATTGGATGTGTACGGGGAATGATGTGCGTGGGGGGGGGGAGGGCTAGTTGTCCTCCAATCACTTTCGACTATTAAAAACGGCACTAGCCGTTTCTAGCCGTTAGAAGTTTCTACGACAACGCTTTCAATATAAACTTTATATGCCCCCAGGGCATAACTTACAACCCTTGCACTGAGGGCTCTGAGGGGGTTATCATCCTAAAAGACAAAATTTCCAGAACTTTCAAAACAAAATGGATATCTCAAAATTTTAATTCGTTGTGTTTGGGAAAATGGTGGGCGTGAGAGGGGCGTTAGTCGCTATCCAATCACTTTCAACTATTAAAAAAGGCACTAGTCCTTTCAATTTCCAATTGAATGAGCCCTTTTGAAGTTTCTACGACAACGCTTTCAATAAAAACTTTATATGCCCCCAGGCCATAACTAAAAACCCTTGCCCTGAGGGCTGTGGGGGGAGGGGTTGTCATCCTTAAAGACCTAACTTCCAAAAAATGGCTATCTAAAAATTTTTATTTAATGTGTTTGGGGGAATGATGGGTGTGGGGGGGCTAGTTGCCCTCCAATCACTTTCAACTATTAAAAAGGGCACTAGCCCTATGAATTTCCAATCGAATGAGCCTGTTTTGAAGTTTCTACGACAACACCTTCTATAAAAACGTTATATGCCCCCAGCGCATAACTTATAATCCTTGCCCTGAGGGTTGTGGGGGAGTCTCCTCCTCAAAAACATGTTTTCTATCTGGAAATCAACTACCCTGAACAAAATGGCTATCTCAAAATTTTTATTGGATGTATTTGGGGGAATGATGGGTGTGGGGGGGGGGCTAGTTGCCCTCCAATCACTTTTGACTATTAAAAAGGGCACTAGCCCTTTGAATTTCCAGTCGAGTGAGCTTTTATTGAAGTTTCTACGACAACGCCTTCTTTAAAAACCTTATTTACCCCCAGGGCATAACTTAAAACCCTTACCCTGAGGGATGTGGGGGAGTGTCCTCCTCAAAAACATATTTTCTATCTGGAAATCAACTACGCTGAACAAAATGGCTATCTCAAAATTTTGATTGGATTTGTTTGGGGGAATGAAAGGCTTTGGGGGGCTAGTTGCCCTCCAATCACTTTCGACTATTAAAAAGGGCACTAGCCCTATGAATTTCCAATCGCATGAGCCTGTTTTGAAGTTTCTACGACAACGCCTTCTATGAAAACTTAATATGCCCCCAGGCCATAACTTAAAACCCTTGCCTTGAGGGTTGTGAGGGAGTGTCCTCCTCAAAAACATATTTTCTATCTGTAAAACAACTACGCTGAACAAAATGGCTATTTCAAAATTTTGATTGGATGTGTTTCGGGGAATGATGGGCGTGGGGGGGGGGGCTAGTTGCCCTCCAATCACTTTCGACTATTAAAAAGGGCACTAGCCCTTTGAATTTCCAATCGAATGAGCCTGTTTTGAAGTTTCTACGACAACACCTTTTATGAAAACCTTATATGCCCCCAGGGCATAACTTAAAACCCTTGCCCTGAGGGTTGTGGGGGAGTTTCCTCCTCAAAAACATATTTTCTATCTGGAAATGAACTAAGCTGAACAAAATGGCTATCTCAAAATTTTGATTGGATGTGTTTGGAGGAATGATGGGCGTGGGGGGGGGGGGGCTAGTTGCCCTTCAATCACTTTCGACTATTAAAAAGGGTACTAGCCCTTTGAATTTCCAATCGAATGAGCCTGTTTTGAAGTTTCTACGACAATGCCTTCTATAAAAACCTTATATGCCCCTAGGGCTTAACTTAAAACCCTTGCCCTGAGGGTTGTGGGGGAGTGTCCTCCTCAAAAACATATTTTCTATGTGGAAATCAACTACGCTGAACAAAATGGCTATCTCAAAATTTTGATTGGATGTATTTGGGGGAATGATATGTGTGGGGGGGGGGCTAGTTGCCCTCCAATCACTTTCGACTATTAAAAAGGGAACTAGCCCTTTGAATTTCCAATCGAATGAGCCTGTTTTGAAGTTTCTACGACAATGCCTTCTATAAAAACCTTATATGCCCCTAGGGCTTAACTTAAAACCCTTGCCCTGAGGGTTGTGGGGGAGTGTCCTCCTCAAAAACATATTTTCTATGTGGAAATCAACTACGCTGAACAAAATGGCTATCTCAAAATTTTGATTGGATGTGTTCGGGGGAAAGATGGGCGTGGGGCGGGGGCTAGTTGCCCTCCAATCACTTTCGGCTATTAAAATGGCACTAGCCACTCCCATTTCCAATTGAATGAGACCTTTTCGAAGTTTCTACGAAAACTCCTTCGATACTAAGTGCCCGGGTATGGAGAAAAAACCAAAAAACAACACATTGTGCCCATATCGTTCTTCACTAAGGCAGCGCTAGCGCGCTGCCTATGATACTATGGACAAAAACAAACCATATTTCAATAGTTTTTCTTTGACAGAGCCATCTTCAAATATGATAGCATAAAATCTACCAGATTGCAAACAAAATCAGAAACACAGACTTCCTATGCGTCAAAAGTAAATATTTTATATGCTGTTCGGGATTTTTTTGTGAGAGCCTAACTTAAATTGATAAGAAAACAGATCATTTTTTATTGTTAGATTTTTTCCTTTTTGTCCCAATACAGTCTTCAAAGACAACTATCACACAACAACTACAATGCGGTCTTTCACAATTACTGCTTCACAAGAATTACCATGTTGAATGAAACTTCTAAACAAGATTTTGGCCTGCTTCAATGAGAGCCGCATTTTCGTGACAAAAAGAAAATGTTTTCTGTATATGTTCTTTTGGCTCAATCAGAATCAAAGGGAAAGAGGAACCATTTTTTCATTATTTTCAAAAAAGACATCTTTCAATTAATACACCATGCATGTAATACGTATAAATGAATTAAAAAATTGAAAATAAAATTTCATAGGGGTCCCAAGCGAAATTCCCTTTAATTCAATGAGAAGCAGACTCCAATAGGAAGAAGAAGAAAAAAATGTTTCTACAAAGAATCACAAGACAGGGAACTTAAAAAAATTCGTTTCAAGAAGTTCCATTACCATCTAGCATCTAATGATGAAAGAAGAAAATGATGTTAAGCAGTAATATTACATTGATATAGCTAAGAAGTGTAAAGTTGTGATGAGATCTTCAAAAAGGTAGAATTTCCAGAATTTAAACATCAGGATTCTATTTCCATACTTATATATCCTATTTGTCACAAGAGCCTATTTGTCACTAAGACAGTTATTTTCATGTTAGAATTGTGAATAAGTAAGTTTATAATCTACATGGGCGCCCATAAGCTGAATTTTAGCGGGGGGGGGCTTACTTGTCTAATTGCACTTCCACTGCTGTATAATAGAAATCTCAAAACAAAATATGAAAATAAGGCAGCTTCATTCAATACCCTCTGCCCCAGAATACTAATTCATTCACTACCATCTAGAATACTATCTATTATTAATATCAAAAAGTGGAAACCACTTAGAATGTTTAATCATCTCCGAAAGCATAAAGGTGTGATCTGTTCGCTCTTGCAACTATGTTTAATATACTATATAGATACTTTTATAATGCTTAAGGTCTAAACTAAGTCCAGAAGAAATATTTTTGCATTCTTGGTGTTTTCAAAATAAACTATGACTGCACTTCATGGCTAAATTTGAGTTACTGTTCGTGACTCTTGGGCGTTCTAGAACTATGAAATTAACTCTATAGTAAAAAGCCAAGGCTCTTGGATCAGGGACTTCCCGTACACGGCCTCTGGATTACCTCTTTTTCATCATTTGCTGTATCTTCTAATAATGCTTGCAACATGTTTTTGAAATGTTCACACATTGACTTTTCTGCCTGAAGGGAGGTTTCAAGATCACGCAAGACTTCGACTTCTGGAACTGGAACCTGGTTCTAGAAAAGCAATAACTTAAATTAAAGTCTTTAGAAATAAATTTGGCCAAATTTCGTCTTTTAAAATATCCAAAACTTATATAAAACCCTGAAAGCCGAAATTCTATATACCCGAGCAACGTCACAGCTCAAACACATCTTAAAAAAAAAAAAAAAAAAAAAAAAAAAAAAAAAAAAAAAAAAAAAATCCTTGTGCTCAACTACTGACTTGTTACTCAACCTAATTTAGCGTTTCATTTCTCAGTAAAGAAATAGTGAGAACAGGTAATATCCACGTAAAGCCTCTCCCTCAGAGCTTCAATTCAACCTTGTCCAAATTTATAATCAGACTGAAACTTTTGCGTGTCCCTTCTCCCGCAAATCTGATGTTAAGTGCATGCCACTCTGGTAGATCAAGTTTGACTGATGCACCTAACTGAAGACGAAACATACTCAATTCTCATACTTAAAACTGTTTAATTTTTTTAACCTCAGTCACTGAAAATTATCACCTAAAAACTCAACGGATGGAAATCTTAATCTTAAACAAACTTGAGGGAAATCCATTAGATATTTGCTAAACCCAGCGTTCACACAGAAAAAAAAAATGTTGTGATAGGCAATATGTATGAATACCCCCCAAAACCAATTTTATTTTCAGTTATGTTCACGCAGGATTTAACACCATCCAACCTTTATTCTCAACATTTGTCCCCCCCCCCCCCATGGCTTTTACCATTATAGAGAGAATGAGTGAGTGGGAGAGAGAGAGAGGGGAGAGAGAAAAAGAAAAGAGAGAAAAAAAAGAGACAGCCGCCCTTTTTCAAATGGGGGATTTTCTCTACCCCTCTCCCATCCAAATCTATGGCTATGGGAGACTTATAAGCTTATTTCTACCCGTTTTGAGTTTTCAATTTAGTCTTTATTTATCATTGAAAAGGTTTCCTTTTGTAACTTGATTTATGTTTGTTTTTTTAAATGTCATATTTTTCGGAATACCTTATTAGAACTAATAGTGACTAATAGGTTATGCTGATAATAATTATACACTTTATTTAATAGTAAAATGTAGGAGCGGTGGCGGGAGCAGTGGTTATATTGGTATCGTGCCAGGCGGATGGAGTTCGTCCGGAATGATGCAGACCTTGTCTGCTAACCACGTGCCTCTGGATATGGGGTCATCCCCTAACTAAACACTCCGATCAGGGTGGCTGCAACCTCATGTGGCGGGTGGAGCCCACCCCGGGAATCTTAGTATCTAGGTTAAACCTAGCTCTAATCAGATTCCAGGCCTAGGGTCGGTTGGGCTAGCGACCCTCCACCTAAAAATCAAGTGCTACGCAAAGAGACAGCCGCCCTTTTTCAAATGGGGGATTTTCTCTACCCCTCTCCCATCCAAATCTATGGCTATGGGACACTTATAAGCTCATTTCTGGCCGTTTTAAGTGTTAAATTTAGTCTTTATTTATCATTGAAAAGGTTTCCTTTTGTAACTTGATTAATGTTTGTTTTTTTAAATGTCATATTTTTCGGAATACCTTATTAGAACTAATAGTGACTAATAGGTTATGCTGATAATAATTATACACTTTATTTAATAGTAAAATGTAGGAGCGGTGGCGGGAGCAGTGGTTATATTGGTATCGCTGGAGGCGGATGGAGTTCGTCCGGAATGATGCAGACCTTGTCTGCTGACCACGTGCTTCTGGATATGGGGTCATCTCCTAACTAAACACTCCGATCAGGGTGGCTGCCACCTCATGTGGCGGGTGGAGCCCACCCCGGGAATCTCAGTATCTAGGTTAAACCTAGCTCTAATCAGATTCCAGGCCTAGGGTTGGTTGGGCTAGCGACCCTCCACCTGAAAATCAACTGCTACGCAAAGTGACTACATAGCCTCGGATCCAGACCTCCTTTTAAGATCTCGACCATCGCGCGTCAACGGACATGCTGACGACGTCAGAAAGACTGACAGACTGAACCTTCTAGGCCAAAGGGGGCTTCGAATAGCCACCTGGAATCTTTTGACCCTGAATGCACCTGCATCAAAGAACGTACTTTCTCAAGAACTTCGTAAGATTAAAGTGGCGATTGCAGGTCTCACAGAAACCCGTCTTACTGGAAGTGGAGAAGAGCGAATAGGCGATAATCACTCGTTAGTCTGGTCTGGAGGGAGCATGAGAAGAAATGGTGTTGGCCTCGCGCTAAACGGCCTTGCAAGAAAGGCCTTACTCTTGCACGAAGCTGTATCGGACAGAATAATGAAGGCCCACCTTTGGCACAAGCATGGCAAGATGACAATTTTCGTATGCTATGCCCCGACCAACGATTCCGACGACGTAACCAAGGAAGAGTTCTACTCTGCTCTGTCCAGTTGTCTGTCAACAGTTTCCCCCCACGATGTCACTGTTCTTCTCGGTGACATCAATGCTACAGTTCGAGATGATATGGGTGTTTGGCGTGGCACAATTGGACCTGTATCCCCCAACCCACTGAACGATAACGGCCTTCGCCTACTCGAACTGTGCCGATCCCATGAACTTGTGATCGCAAACACCTACTTTCACCGTAAGACTATCCACCAGTACACGTGGTATAATAACGACGGTCGCACAAAGAAGATGATTGACTATGTCATTATTTCTAAACGCTGGAGATCATCGCTGAAGAACTGCAGAACTTACAGATCAGCAGAGCTCGGAAATGCAGATCACAGGCTTGTGTGTGCTGATGTCCAGCTTCGCCTCCATGCACAGCGATCGGAAAGAAAACCAGTAGCAGCGGATATTGGGAAACTAAAGGAGCCAGATACTCGCCAGAAGTATAGTGTTGAGATATCAAATCGCTTTGAGCTCCTTGGCACACTCAACAGCAGCGAAGACGCCTGGAAGTATTTTAAATCGCAGACCAGCGAAGCTGCACAGCTGGTGCTTGGCAAGCGAAGTTTCCCGAAGAAATCGTGCCTAACTGACGAAACACTGCAGGTCATAGAGCAAAGGCGGAGGGCAAGACTTCTTGGGGACATGGCCACCTATCGAAGGCTCCATGGAGTGCGGAACAGACTTATTCACCGAGACCGAACTCAGTTTGTTGCAAGGAAAGCGGATGAAATCGAACTAGCAGCAAAAAAGAAAGACATGGGTAGCCTGTTCAAGCACCTCCGCGATCTCACAGAAAATAAAACACCAGCATTGGGACCCGTCCTATCCAGGGATGGGACACTTCTCTCTGATGAGGGTTCTTGTCTCGAGCGGTGGAAGGACCGCTTCTGCTCACTCCTGAACAACACTAGCCCGTCTATGCCTCCTACTGATAGTCCCAGCCAACCTGGCAGTCCAAGATCCGAAGCAGATGCTCCTCCAGACGAGCCTTTCAGCCCCTTATAAAATGGAAATGCAGTTAAAAGGCTCAAGAACAATAAAGCTGCCGGTATCTGTGGCCTGAGTTCGGAGCTGCTAAAATATGCAGGTCCTGTTATGCTCCTGTTTCTCCACACCCTGTTCTCTACAATCTGGCAAACCGAGATAATTCCCGAAGATTGGCGGAAGGGTGTCATTATCCCTTTATGGAAGAGGAAAGGTTCTAGAAGCGACTACTCGAACTACCGTGGAATAACCCTACTGTCTGTCCCGAGAAAACTTTTCTCAATGGTCCTGCTAGATCGATGTCGAAATATCATTCGTAAAATCCGATGACCGGAGCAAGCTGGTTTCATGTCAGATCGTTCAACCATCGAGCAGATTTTTACGATCCGACAAATCATAGAAAAAGCCACGGAGTTCCGACAAAAAGCTTTTTTTACCTTCGTCGACTTCCGTGCTGCGTTCGACTCAGTGGACCGAGAAGCTCTTTGGCGGATTCTAGAATCGACAGGCCTCCCTGAGAAATACTGCAGACTCTTCAAAGCTCTACACCATTGGACGGAGAGCTGTGTTCAAGTGAACGGCCGGCGCAGCCCGTTCTTCCAAATCACGACAGGAGTGCGCCAAGGATGTGCAGTTGCCCCAGAGCTCTTCAATGTCATCATAGACTACGTTATGACAAGGACTACTTCACGTCTCAGCTTTGGACTCAAGTTTTGAGATCGTGTCATTACAGATGCTGATTTTGCCGATGACTTGGCCATTCTGGCGGACTCCATGGAGCAGTTGCTGGAAGCGCTTCGAATCCTACGAAAAGAGGCTGCAAAAGTAGGACTGCAGTTAAACTGGACTAAAAAGAAAATCATGGCCATAGACCCATCCTCTCCTGCTGCCAATCCTTCAGTTAGCCTGGATAGCACCACTAGCATCGAAGTTGTCCAAAGGTTCACCAACCTGGGCTCCATAATTTCTTCAGATGGCTCGCTTCTTTCTGAACTATAAGCGAGAATATCCAAAGCGTCTTCTGCCATGGGCAGACTGAACCGTCATCTCTGGCGAAAACCAAACATCAGTCGCACAACAAAGCTGCGGATTTTCAACGCCCTCGTCGGCTCTGTGATGCTCTATGGAGCTGAGACGTGGCAAGCTTCAGCCGCAACCCTCAAGGCAATTGATGTCTTTCAGTCGAAGAGCCTAAGGAGGATCGAAGGTCTACGATGGTTCGACTTCGTCAGCAATGAGAAGCTGCTGCAGCTCACCAAGCAGTCTCGGTTTTCGACCCAAGCAGCCGAGCGAAAACTACGATGGTTCGGACACCTACTTCGAATGCCTCCACACATACCTGCGAAAACGATCCATGACTTCGACCCTGTCAAAGCCGGTTGGAAGCGACCTTGCGGCCGACCGAAGAAACGATGGTCTGACAGCCTGTCCGAGTTCCTGACGATGGCAAATATTAGGTTGAGCGATGTGCAAACGCTTGCCATGGACCGAAGTGGATGGAGGAGGCAGACGTCACTCTCTACGCCGAGCAGCGCCCGGCAGGAGACATAAGTCAAAGTAAGTCAAGTGCCAGGAGAGTTTAAGTACCATAGTAATTAATTTGATTTTACTTTGTTCCGTATTGCGAAATTACCCCATATTTGTAACGAACAGCCTCAGAAATTTTTAATGTCAAACTTGGCGGAAATTAAACATCATTTGTGAACAGTCGTACTTACTGTGTTTTCATTTCAGCCGAGCTGTTCTCATACTGTTTGTAAAAGTTGGACAACCAATTATTTTTTCAAATTATATTTTTGCACAGCTCTGCTTCTACTACCAGTTGGACCAAAACTTTTTCGAAGCAAATTGAGAAAATATTTGTTATCTGTCTTAGGTAAAAGGTATATCAATCTGAGATATATAAACGACAATTGTGTAAGAACGGGAATCCACCATTTGAATAATAAATTAAGTTTTAATGGTACCCAGCAAAGATAATGCAAAACTATGAAATGCAAGCTTGAGAGCTATATCATCCATATTATCAAAAATATTCTCAGCAGCCAAATTTTCATTCGAGGATGGGGTGAAAGCCCGTTTTTTCTACGTAAATCTACAAAACGAAATATTTGGCTGGGCCGGTCAATCTCTCGATGTTTTTAGGGATTTTTTTTTGTACTTGTCAGGTATCTCAACCACACTCATGCTCTTGATCTGAGTAAAACCGGTTTCTCTGTCTGCATTCGGAGATAATTAGCTTAGTCTCAGTGAGATAAACTACTATACAGGTATATTTTAATTAAAATTTAATTACATAGAGTTGGTTAGGTATTTCATATAATGCACTCTGAGCGGCCTGCTTTCCATAATTCTCGGTTGTAGTTTCTATGATTTTGTTATTAAAATAATATATTTTCACAAGTCCAATTAAAATTCATCGATCCATCAAAATTATGGAAACTACAACAAAGAACTATGGAAGGGGGGCCGCCCAGAACGCAAGTAAAGTAGTACCTTATACTTCCATGGAAGCTATAGCAACTACTCTTTTCTTCCTTATTGGTTTAATATCATGAAGAAGGTTTAACGGTGATTCCATAGATATGATAGTTTGGATTCTATGGAAGCTCTACACCTTTTCAAAGAGGGTGAGTATCCCCTCACAATGTCGTATGAATTTGCTTGAGGCCCTAGGAATTCCCATACTATTTGCTTGGTGCTCTACACCTTTTCAGAGAGAGTGAGTACCCTCTCAAATGGTATACACTACAGTTTGACGTGCACATTGTAAAAAGCGATCAAACCTTTTATACCTATAAAGTGAAAAAACAGGTTTTGGAAGTATAAATGTGATTGTATAACGCAACCAGACTGGTTATTGCTATTGATATCAATTACACAAGGAATTGCACAAGAATATACAGTACAGTTTGACGTGCACATTGCAAAAAGCGAGCAAACCTATAAAGTGGTCAAACACGTTTTGAAACTATAGTCGAGATTGTATAACACAATCAGACTGGTTTTTGAGGCAACAACCATTTTTTATAATTTCCAAATAAAATCATTTTACATAATCACCTCTCCAGTAAATTCAAATTTCAGGGGCATAGCCCTCCCCCCAACAATATTAACTCTACAATATGATGATTATGGTCGATAGAAAGCGTAAAATACGCTCTTTTTTCCATTACCTAAACCTCATCTTCCCTCCCCCCTCTGTTTACGAGTTTAATTCATTCATTAGAAATAATTCTTTCGTTCAAAATGTTATTTCCCATCGTGCATTTAAAATGTGCTTTCTTTTCCGGTCTAAAAAAAAACCATCTGCGTTTAATCATGTTACAAAAAGGGACGATTTCAGAAACAACCTTTGCATGCGTGTTATCAGAAATGAGTAATGCCACATGCTTATGGATAGCGGCAAAGGTTTCCTTGAAAAAGAGATATTTTTTTGGTCAAATTAGCAGCAATCCTTTACCTATAAAGTGGTCAAACACGTTTTGAGAGTATAATTCCTTGTGTAATTGATATCAATAGCAGTAACCAGTCTGGTTGCGTTATCTGTTGCCATTCATGGAGTTTGCATTTTTTTTCTTTTATCCATTAAGGTAAAATTAGATTAAATTAGGTTAGATTAGGTTAGGTTAAGTTAGGTTAGGTTAGCCTACGTACGCACGCGTACGTAGGGTAACCTAACGTAACTTAACCTAACCTAACTTAACCTAACCTAACTTAATCTATCCTAACCTAACCAAACTCGCCGGAAAATCCCCCCAGGTCGATCGCCGGGGAGCGCCGCGGGGCCCGCTTTGCTTATTCCAATGCATGTCTGGCCACTCTAAGTGAACTTAAATTAACTCAACTTTTTGAATATCTCTCTTACTATGACTGTGTGTCTGAGCGGGTGTAGTGTCAGCTATAACCGGTGTAACCTAAATTCAACGTAAGGACGCATGAAGTCAAAATGAATAGAACTTGGATTTTATGACTGTTATCTGATGTATCCGATAAAAACTTTGAATACGAATTTATTCTTTCTGGTACTTAGATTTTGTCAATTTTATCCGATGTATCTGACATTTCATGTTGATAATGCATTTAAGGGATATTGATAAAGCATTTATCACTCTAATACTTAGATTGTGTCAATTTTATCCCATGTATCTGAGAAAGGGATTTTGATATAGAATTTAATAACTCTGATACTTAGATTTTGTCAAGTTTATCCCAAGTATTCGAGAAACATATGTTGATATAGAATTTAATCAATCTGATACTTAGATTTTGTCAATTTTATCCGATATAGCCGCCAAAGGATGTTGATAATGCATTTCAAGGATGTTGATAAAGCATTTATTCACTCTGATACTTAGATTTTGTCAATTTTATCCCATTTATCTGAGAAAGGGATGTTTATATTGAATTTAATCACTCTGATACTTAGATTCTGTCAGTTTTATCCGACATATCCGACAAAGGATGTTGATAATGCATTTATTCACTCTGATACTTAGATTTTGTCAATTTTATCCCATGTATCCGAGAAAGGGATGTTGATATAGAATTTAATAATTCTGATACTTAGATTCTGTCAATTTTATCCAACATATCCGACAAAGGATGTTGTTAAAGCATTTATTCAGTCTGAAATTCAGATTTTGTCAATTTTATTTGATTTATCTGACAAAGGATGTTGATAAAAAAAAAAAATTATTCACTCTGACACTTAGATTCTGTCAATTTTATCTTACGTATCTGAAAAAAGATGTTGATAAAAACAAATTTATTCCCTCAACACTTAGATTTTTTCAACTTTTTCCTATGTATCCGAGAAATGGATGTTGATATAGAATTTAATCACTCTTATACTTAGATTTTTGAAATTGCTGTATTGTCTGTCTAGGAAGCGACTTCAATCGATAATGAATGTTAATAAAGAATTTGTTCAATTTTTTTTCATAATTTCCTGAATTAAATTTCTGTCTTGTGTATCCAAGAGGTGAATTCAAGAAAGAGTTTGTTACTTACTTACTTACTTAATTACAATTTTTTCATAATGACATATCCAACAACGGATGTTGATAAAGAATTTATTCATTCTGATACCTAGATTTTGTCAGTGTTATCCCATGTGTCTGACAATAGATGTATGTAAATTCCTTTTCTTACATCTCCGATGTTTTAATAGACATTCTAAACGTTTGATATGCTAGCTTACTAAAAAAAAGTAATGAACACATAACAATGTAATGCATAATATATTTTGAATGAAATAATGCTATGTAGAATATTAATAAAAAAAAATATTATGATACATTATTAATATCAATGATCAACTTTGGACATTTTGAATCTGTTCCATAAAATAGTTCACCATGTTCTCATAACCGAATACAGAATACCAGTGGGAAAGCCACATCGTGTCTCTGAGCAATCATAGAGTACAATTGTTAGAGCCGTAAGCATATTTTGTCATTTTAAGATACGTACAAAAAATAAATAAATAAAAAAAAATAAAGTTGAATAATTTCGAAGTTTAAAAAAAATAGTTTGTTTTTATGAAAAAAACATTGAATTAGAACCATCAGTCCTCATCATTATGAGTATCCAAAACTGGACTTAAGTTTCACATTTGAACTAGAGCATTGTATTTTCCATAATTTTTTTTTACAAAAAACTAGAGTTTACGGTCACAAACCCTTATTAGCTCAGATTTTACGGAAATAGTTTTATTTTTCGATCCAAAAATTGACTTAAGTTTCACATTTGAACCAGAGAATTGTATTTTCCATAATTTTCTTACAAAAAACTAAAGTTTACGGTCAAAAACCCTTATTATCTCAGATTTTACAGAAATAGTTTATTTTTCGATCCAAAACTGGACTTAAGTTTCACCTATGAGCCAACGAATTGTATTTTCCATAATTTTCTTACAAAAAACTAGAGTTTACGGTCAAAAACCCTCATTAGCTCAGATTTTACGAAAATAGTTTTATTTTTCGATCCAAAAATGGACTTAAGTTTCACATTTGAACCAGAGAATTGTATTTTCCATAATTTTCTTACAAAATACTATAGTTTACGGTCAAAAACCCTTATTAGTTCAGATATTACGAAAATAGTTTTATTTTTCGATCCAAAAATGGACTTAAGTTTCAAATTTCAACCAGAGAACTGTATTTTCCATAATTTTCTTACAAAAAACTAGAGTTTACGGTCAAAAACCCTTATTATCTCAGATTTTACAGAAATAGTTTATTTTTCGATCCAAAACTGGACTTAAGTTTCACCTATGAGCCAACGAATTGTATTTTCCATAATTTTCTTACAAAAAACTAGAGTTTACGGTCAAAAACCCTTATTAGCTCAGATTTTACGGAAATAGTTTTATTTTTAGATCCAAAAATGGACTTTAGTTTCACATTTGAACCAGAGAATTGTATTTTCCATAATTTTCTTACAAAAAACTAGAGTTTACGGTCAAAAACCCTCATTAGCTCAGATTTTACAGAAATAGTTTATTTTTCGATCCAAAACCCTTTCGACCTGATATCTTAAACTAGGTATCCTTTTCCCAGACTACACTGCCTTTCTATGATGAACAACTAAAATGTTAAAAAAAAACTTTAAAGTTAAGTTTTACCATTTTCGACCTGATACCTTAAACTAGGTATCTTTTTCGCAGACTACACTGCCTTTCTATGATGAACAACTAAAATGTTCAAAAAACTTTAAAGTTAAGTTTTACCATTTTCGACCTGATACCTTAAACTAGGTATCCTTTTTCCAGACTGCACTGCTTTTCTATGATGAACAACTAAAATGTTCAAAAAACTTTAAAGTTAAGTTTTACCGTTTTCGACCTGATACCTTGAACTAGGTATCCTTTTCACAGACTACACTGCCTTTCTATGATGAACGACTAAAATGTTCAAAACACTGTAAAGTTAAGTTTTACCATTTTGGACCTGATACCTTAAACTAGGTATTCTTTTCCCAGACTACACTGCCTTTCTATGATGAACAACTAAAATGTTCAAAAAACTTTAAAGTTAAGTTTTACCATTTTTGACCTGATACCTTAAACTAGGTATCCTTTTCCCAGACTACACTGCCTTTCTATGATAAATAACTAATAAACTAGGTATCCTTTTCCCAGACTACACTGCTTTTCTATGATGAACAACTAAAATGTTCAAAAAACTTTAAAGTTAAGTTTTACCATTTTCAACCTGATACCTTAAACTAGGTATCCTTTTCCCAGACTACACTACCTTTCTATGATGAACAACTAAAATGTTCAAAAAACTTTAAAGTTAAGTTTTACCATTTTCGACCTGATACCTTAAACTAGGTATCCTTTTCCCAGACTACACTGCTTTTCTATGATGAACAACTAAAATGTTCAAAAAACTTTAAAGTTAAGTTTTACCATTTTCGACCTGATACCTTAAACTAGGTATCCTTTTCCCAGACTACACTGCCTTTCTATGATGAACAACTAAAATGTTCAAAAAACTTTAAAGTTAAGTTTTACCATTTTCGACCTGATACCTTAAAATAGGCATCCTTTTCCCACACTACACTGTCTTTCTATGATGAACAACTAAAATGTTCAAAAAACTTTAAAGTTAAGTTTTACCAATTTCGACCTGATACCTTGAACTAGGTATGCTTTTCACAGACTACACTGCCTTTCTATGATGAACAACTAAAATGTTCAAAAAACTTTAAGTTAAGTTTTACCATTTTCGACCTGATACCTTAAACTAGGTATGTTTTTCCCAGACTACACTGCCTTTCTATGATGAACAACTAAAATGTTAAAAAAAACTTTAAGTTAAGTTTTACCATTTTCGACCTGATACCTTAAACTAGGTATCCTTTTCCCAGACTACACTGCCTTTCTATGATGAACAACTAAAATTTTCAAAAAACTTTAAAGTTAAGTTTTACCATTTTCGACCTGATACCTTAAACTAGGTATCCTTTTCCCAGACTATACTGCCTTTCTATGGTGAACAACTAAAATGTTCAAAAAACTTTAAAGTTAAGTTTTACCATTTTCGACCTGATACCTTAAACTAGGTATCCTTTTCCCAGACTACACTGCCTTTCTATGATGAACAACTAAAATGTTCAAAAAACTTTAAAGTTAAGTTTTACCATTTTCGACCTGATACCTTAAACTAGGTATCATTTTCCCAGACTATACTGCCTTTCTATGATGAACGACTAAAATGTTCAAAAAACTTTAAAGTTAAGTTTTACCATTTTCGACCTGATACTATAAACTAGGTATCCTTTTGCCAGACTACACTGCCTTTCTATGATGAATAACTAATAAACTAGGTATCCTTTTCCAAGACTACACTGCCTTTCTATGATGAACAACTAAAATGTTCAAAAAACTTTAAAGTTAAGTTTTACCATTTTCGACCTGATACCTTAAACTAGGTATCCTTTTTCCCAGACTACACTGCGTTTCTATGATGAACAACTAAAATGTTCATCGCCCCATCTCCACAAAACACGCCGAAGAAGTAAAGCTATCCATTATTAAAATTCTTTTCTTGCCATCTAAATCTCTCTTAGTATCAACTTTTTAGTATACTATAACGTTAAACTCTATTTTAAATTGACAACACTGTTCAAACAGCACTTATGTATTATACAGAGCACATCGAAGAAGTAAAGCTAGGTCAAGTCATAAGACCGTTTTATTATCGTTAACCATTTCCATAGATTGATATTGTTCCAAATTTGTAATATATAAGCTGTGAGTTAACATGCTCTTCGGGGTTACTTTAACTGCTAATCACTTTTACCCTTTTTCTCCATCTTCATACGATCCAATCATTAATTAGAATCATTCGCACTCCTATTATTCAAACATTAATTAATATCTTTCATAGAGTTCAATTCGCAAATGCTAAACCTTTTTTTTTGCAAATACAGTTATTTTTTTGGTAAATGATTCAACAGCATATTGACATACCTCATAGCAATTGAAGCTTTAAGTCAAAATCACAAAAAGTGACTGAACCATACAAAACTAAATACTTTGATGGTTTACCTTAATGGATAAAAGAAAAAAAATAAAAACTCCATGAATGGCAACAGATAACGCAACCAGACTGATTATTGCTATTGATATCAATTACACAAGGAATTATACTCTCAAAACGTGTTTGACCACTTTATAGGTAAAGGATTGCTGCTAATTTGACCGAAAAATATCTCTTTTTTAAGGAAACCTTTGCCGCTATCCATAAGCATGTGGCATTACTCATTTCTGATAACACGCATGCAAAGGTTGTTTCTGAAATCGTCCCTTTTGTAACAGGATTAAACACAGATGGTTTTATTTTGACCGGAAAAGAAAGCACATTTTATATGCACGATGGGAAATGACATTTTGAACGAAAGAATTATTTTTAATGATTGAATTAAACTCGTAAACAGAGGGGGGAGGGAAGATGAGGTTTAGATAATGGAAAAAAGAGCGTATTTTACGCTTTCTATCGACTATAATCATCATATTGTAGAGTTTGTATTGTTCGGGGGAGGGCTATGCCCCTGAAATTTGAATTTACGGGAGAGGTGACTATGTAAAATGATTTTATTTGGGAATAATAAAAAATGGGTGTTGCCTCAAAAACCAATCTGATTGTGTCATACAGTCTCGACTATAGTTTCAAAACGTGTTTGACCACTTTATAGGTTTGCTCGCTTTTTGCAATGTGCACGTCAAACTGTACTGTATATTCTTGTGAAATTCCTTGTGCAATTGATATCAATAGCAATAACCAGTCTGGTTGCGTTATACAATCACAATTATACTTCCAAAACCTGTTTGTTCACTTTATAGGTATAAAAGGTTTGATCGCTTTTTACAATGTGCACATCATACTGTAGTGTATACCATGTGAGGGGGTACTCACTCTCTTTGAAAAGGTGTAGAGCATCAATCAAATAGTATGGGAATTCCTACGGCCTCAAGAAAATTCATACGACATTGTGAGGGGATACTCACTCTCTTTGAAAAGGTGCAGAGCTTCCATAGAATCAGAACTATCATATCTATGGAATCACCGTTAAACCTTCTTCATGATATTAAACCAATAAGGAAGAAAAGAGTAGTTGCTATAGCTTCCATGGAAGTATAAGGTACTACTCTACTAACGCATTAAGTTAGGTTTGGTATATCTCATTATGATTAACCTAACTTCACTGCTTGAGTGTGGTCGGTATAACTGACAAGTACCTTTTTATCTGCCAATAAAAAAGATCTAACAGATTCGGTAAAATTCAGTTCCCAATGATGTCACCATGAGGACAGCCGCTGAGGTCTTGAAGAAAGGACTTCCTAAACATACAGAACACATTCCCATAGTACACACAGACTCTTTCCCTCCAGTGACTCCTAATCAACCTCCAGCTGAGGATCTCAAATGAGGTACATGGCCATGTTTGAAGGTGTTGCAAAGCAGATCTCTGATCTAACGCAGATTATAACTTCACTTTGCAAGCTGGTTTCTCAAATAGCACCACATACTTTCAAAGAAACAGTCCGTAGCCTGAATAACTCAGTTGAAAACCTAAACATAGAAGGTTCAAGCCTTCCCACCATGTCAGCAGTTACCAGTAGCCCTGGTAAAGCAGAAAGGAAACGTAAAGGAAACGAGTCTGTACCTAGCCCAGAAGGTGCTACAATACAACCTAGGGCCAGATCTAGGTTGGCCTCTTCTCAGAGAATTGACTAGTTACCTCTCCACTGTTTTCCCTTGGGTTTGGCATGGTTGACTAAGCGCAAGCTTATTGAGTAATTTGGTTAAGACTACTGGTTTGGCTCATTCCCTAAATTCATTTTTTTTCCTGCATGTTTCCTTTTTTTAGAGCTGCTTTATTTGTTTATAATTTGATCTAGGTAACAGGTTACAGGTTAAATGTATTATTTATTATAATTGACTTGTATAAAAATTGTATTTGCTGTTTGATATGGTATTTGTATCATTTTGGTTCCTGTTTATATTTGTTTGCAGGTGCTGATGGGGATTAACCCCTATAATATGTAAGATAAATGGTAGATGGGTCCATATTATTTTAATTGTGGTGGCCATGATGCCCTTCCGATATTATTTTATTTTAGAGTTATCCTTTTTCTATTTTATTTGTTTTAGTATTCTTATCTATATTTTCATATTTTATCTGATTAAATTTATATATATGGAGGTACGCAATAGGTTATAATATAAAAACGTATTATTTATTATAATTGTGTTGTATATGTATTTTAATTGCTGTATGACAAAGCACAGTTGCATTATTTTGATTCCTGTTTTTCAATGCAGGCAGTTGCTGCAGGTAAGATAAGATAAGATATTTATTTAAAAAAAATCGCTATCACAAGCCCACAAAGGGGACCACATTTGGACTTCGGAGTCAACAATATAAATGGTTACACTAAAAATGCAAAGAACAACAACGAAATAGAGAAAAACCATAATGAACAATCATTTAAAAGTCAATAATTAAAACTGTAAAAAGTCAATTAAAAAATTAAAAAGATAAAAACTGGTCAAACTAAACTTAGAGCGAGACATAAATGCATTAAAAACTGGTAAAAACTGGCCAAACTAAACTTAGAGCGAGACATAAATGCATTTAAATTAAAAGGGATACTAAGAAAATGTCAATAATTCAACTACAGTAAATCAGTAAAAGAGTTAAAAACAATAAAAACTGGTCAAGAAAGGGGGGGGCAAGCAAATGAGTGCCAGAACCTGGGCAGTACCATCAGCTAATAAATCAAAAAGAGGGGGGGGGGGAAAGAAACTATTGAGACATTTTATTTATTTTTTCTGTAATGAAGGGGATAAAAGTTCTTTCGTATCTGGAAGTAACGCAGGGAATGGGGGACAAAGCAGGTATGGGCTCAGAAACAGCTCGAGGCGGCCGTAATCTGGATGGGGAGTGACGTTTGGGGAAAATACTTGCCGTACGAGGGTTTGTTATGGCATTTTTTGCAAAACGGAGACACAACGAAACCCTCCTTTGCTCCAGGGTTTTCAGACTAGCTTTTTCTAGGAGCAGAGAGTATGGCACCTTGCCTTCTTTGAAAATTATTCGCAAGGCCCTTTTTTGAATTGATTCGATTTTTTTCCAATTCTTCGCGAGAGATACCAGGGTGCCAAACTGGACAAGCATGTTCTAGATGCGGGCGGACAAAAGACGTGTAAATTCGTAAGGAGTGGGAAGGGGGGGACGCTGAATTTATTTAGGAGCTTAAGGAGGGCGATAGACACATTAGCTCTATGGATGATGTCTTTAACGTGGATATCCCACTTTAAATTTGAAGAAATTGTGACGCCAAGTAGTTTAAATGAGGACACAGAAATTTCAGGAGGGATAGGATTAAGAAAATAGGGCGAGGATTTGAGGAAACAAATGGGCATTATCATGGACTTAGAGGGGTTTACTGTCATGTCTAAGTCTAAGGCCTCGTCTCCAATTTCATTGAGGATACTCATAGGGTCACTTATTAAATTTCTAAAGCAAGTTTGAACAACCGTTAGGTCATCAACAGATTTCCATCGGTCAGGAATTTCCTTTGCGAGGTTGTTGATCATTACTGAAAAAAGGAGGGGACCTAGGAGAGTACCTTGGGGTATGCCGTTGTGGACAAGGAGAGGATTTGAATAATGGTTTTGGTATTTGACAACTTGCGATCTATTTGTTAAGAAGGAGGCAACTAATTTCACCAGTAAGGGATTAATATTGAACTCGTTGACAAGTTTCTCAATTAAAATATTGTGGTTAACAAGGTCGAATGCTTTCTGAAGGTCAATGGAAATTAAATTTAGCCAGAAATTAGGCTTTTCAAGGGTTTTCCTGATGTGATCAATAAGAGAAACGAGGTAATGGGAAGTAGAGGTGGATTTTAGGTTCCCAAATTGTTTCAAGTCAGTAAGAGGTAGGATTTTTTCCTTTAGCCAATCTGCAAGTAATCCTTCATAAAGTTTCGAGAAAATAGGAGTAAGAGTTATAGGCCGAACGCCTTCAAAAACAGGCTTTCCGTTTTTCTTTTTCAAAGGGGTTATGAAACCCTGTTTCCAAATTGTAGGAATTTGCCCAGACTCAGTAATCTTGTTAAACAGGAAAGACAAGGGCTTAGACAAGAAATCACCGAAGGCACTAATAAGAGGAAAGGGGATATCCAAAGGACAAATACTTGTCTTTCTTAGTTTTTGAATTCTTCTTTCTATCTCAGACGGAGAAACAGTGGGTAAAGAAGGGGAAAGGGCTCCTGTTGGTAATTGGTCGGACAGTGGTGGAAGACTCTGGACAATGGAAGTGAGGAATTTATTGAGATTATTGGCAGTAATATCAGGAGACTCGGGTAGATTGAAGTTAAGCTGTTCAAGCTTCCTGTCACAGAGCTTTTCAACCTCAGAATACCAGTTTTTTGGTTTATTAGTAAACAATACTTCGACCTTATTTTTGTAGTACGATCGTGCCAATTTGCGAATTTCTCTTTTATTTGATTTTCTTAGTTTATTGGCTTTATCTGGTTTACCATTTTTGAAAAGCTTCAATTTGGTTCTAATTAGTGTTTTTATAGTTTGGTTAATAAAGGGTTTATCACTGGAGCAATTTTTAATTTTTTTTTTCCGGGAAGCAAATTTGATATTCGTCAATTAGCTTTTTGTGGAACAAAGCCATTTTCTCATCCAAATTTTTTAAACTATAAACATCGGACCAATCTTCAGTATTCAGCCACATACCAAAAGAAAGAAGACCAGAATTTTGAAGAGGGCGATAACTGCCATAAGTTATTGAGAAAGAATGATTAAAATTTGAGGAGGGGGATAAAAGAATCGAAAGATGATAACTCCCACCTAATGGAGGCAGAGCGGAGGGAGGGTTATAAAAATTATACATATTAGTTAAAATAACATCAAGAGAGGTATTTCCCCGAGTCGTTGGTATTTTAACAATTTGCTTAACTTTAAGTGAGAAGTAAAAAGAATCCATTTTAATGTCGTTTGCATCGCCAACTAAAAAAAGACCAGCATTGGGGTATTTAG
>CM051274.1:23454980-23595980 GCA_027921565.1 Artemia sinica
GTTCCAACGTTGAAGCCAAGTTTCGCGTCCAAGAGAAATCTGACTTGTCTACCCGCGAAAAGATCTGATAACGCCTATGTTTCTATCTGCAAAAACGTTCTCCGGAGCACTCGCACCCCTGTCCGGGTTTTTATAATGGGAGAGATAGAGAATGATCATACTGCTAATTCTATAAACTGTGGTGACACCCAAGCAAGCTAGTGATTACAAAAGGGACAGAACAATCGAGTGATACGAACGCATATGACCTATTGGTCGAACGCGTCAAACCCCAAACAACAACAACAACAACAAAATAGAGTTCAACATTTACGTTCTTGATCTCTGGCTTGACAAGGAAAAATAAACAGGCGCGTATACACAAATTTATTTTCGGAATGGGAATTTAAAATAAGTGCGCAAGAATAGGTAAATTCCATACAAACAATAAAATACAATAATAATGTTTCAAATGGTTAAATATTGAACGAAAAATTTCTAATCTTGCATCTTTAAATGTCATGAAAGTGTGAGTTTATGCAATCTAAATACCTCTGGGATGTTCTTCCATGAGGGATCAACCCCTCAGCGGTGATTGCTTGAATTCCAGGTCACAGTACCAGTGAGTGGCCACTTAGGGTAACGTCCCGTCGTTAAAGTGGCCTTCAAATCAAGTGGCTTTCAAATTCTTTCAGAACCCCATCCAGTCAAATCCACTTTATTTATTTTTTACGGTTTAAGTGGCAAATCACTGACTTGATTCGTAACTTCATGCAACCGAATTTCTTAAAGGTAAGTATTATTCTAAAAAGAGCAGCAAAACACTTTTGGTCACCTTTTTTTCCCCAATACATTTTGGCAAAGTAAATTATATAGTTCAATTCGGCACTCCGTATTATATGGTACACACTCGAGAGGTATGGTGCATACTTCTCGAGTATAGTATGATGAAATATATCAAAATATGATGAAAATATAATACTCTTTTAACAAAGTAATGGAAACTACAACAAAAACTATGGAAGGGGGGACGCCCAGATAGCATTATATTAAATAAGTAATTGAACCTAACCTAAACCAAAATACGAACTAAATATTTAATTAAAATATAGATACAATGTAGTTTTCCACCGAGCCGGAGCTAATTGTCTGGTATTAAGACGGTGAAAACCAGTTATTGTCTGATCTTCCCGATCCAATTTTCCGAGTGTGTAACATATAATACGGAAGTACCTTCAATTATTCATGCTCAAGTACATATGCTAGCAACAAAAAATAAATTTATTCAAAGAACCTCTTCAAGTTGTCCCAGGAACTTCTCTCAAAGAACTATTAAAATTATTAGACGACTGAAATTAATGTTATTTACATTTCTATTTGTATTCATATTCATTTTATTTCATTTTTATTTCACATTTATTTACATAATTTATCTAATTTATATCAATTTAACTTGTTTACATTTATTTTCATTCAGGTTTATTTGTGGCTTCTTCAAAACTTGTAGTATGACCAGAAAAAATCATTCATTGTCTATTGCAGCAAATAATTCTTCTTTTTTTTTTTTTACATCATCTGTGATAAGAAACACTCTTTTAATGTACTTAATTTATTCTTTTTTTTTTCGTGTGAAAAAGTCTTGCTGATCAGTTCATGTTAAGGCTAGCTATGTTGTAGATCCATGACCCTTTTACAAAACTAGGATAACAGTACAAATAAAAGGTACTATATAAGTTTTTAGTAGTTACAATTAATGTTATTGAATTTAGTTGAATTACATCTTGGGCTATTTCAATGGGGGAGGGGGGGGTAAGTCCGTTTCCTTTCTCATAGGTTACAATAAAATTATATATCAACGTTTTAAGGATTTCTTTAATTGTGTAAAAACGAAAAATACCTTCTGAACTCGCCGTAAGACTCGTCAGAATTCGTAAAAATATGTGTCAAAAGGGTAAAATGCTCTTAAATATTAGTTATATGTTATTCTGTATTTTCAGCTTTGTTGTTATTATGAGCGTTTGTAAACCTGGAGCACAAGGGCACATTTGAAGAAACCCGTGAAAAATTATGAAAATTACTTTAGAACAATCATAGATTCTCACTTATCTAATTATTTAAGGCACATTACTTCCCTTTGCACTCCTCCCCCAGGATATTATCCACCCCACGATATAATTTTGTATTATATTCTACAACGGCTAACGGCAAACGCTAAGGTTTTCCAACGGGAACACTGCTCTAACAGCGAAGAAAAGAGTATTGTAATGGGAAAATATACCATGGGCTGTATATTTAGCTATAAAGAGGGGGGGGGGGTAAGTAGAACAATGGGGCCATAGGAGTGAGATAAGTAATTATGAATCCTTGCAATACGCTGTTGTAGCACTGTGGATTGATACTCCGCTAGGCAATACGGGGCCCGGGGTTCGATCCCCACCGCAGCAAGGCTGGGTGCCTTGCTTCTTGTCCCTGTAACAAATAATCTGCAACTGAAACGTTGATTTGCCGCCCTATGTGCCATTAATGGCTTTGGAGAATATATTTTTTTATGAATGTTTTCGAGTAGTTTTTATACTTTTTTACGGCTTCCTTCAAATGTGCCCCTCTGCTTCAGGTTTAACTGACCCCTGGTAAAAAATATATCAGTTTCTCTAAGCTTTCGGTAAAAAAAAAGACTTGGATGTGGAAAATAACAGTACCACAGTAGTAAATGGGTAATATTTTCAGAAGTAGATAGAACTAAAAAAAAAAAAAATAACACTTGATTATCAGACCAGGCATGTCTAAAAACTCTCATGTCCTGAACTCCAGCTTGTTGTCCTTATGATTCAGGAAAATCTAACGGAATACAAAATATTTGTTTTTGATTTGAATATGGCGGTCGATGCCTAGAAAAAGAAGCAGCGCTCTAAAGAACATCCCTTGATGGTCTTTGGCCGAAAACGCTGGGGAGAGGTCATCGTGGAGAAGCATCGTTGCCGCCTTTTGCGCCGACCGGCGCGGGAAGCCATAAGTAAGAAAGTAATGGCGGTTGTCTTGTCTTTTCTTACATGCTTCATAAATCAATGGAAACTCCTGCAAATGACTTGTCTGCCTTCCAGTGTCGGCGCGATAACGGCTTTATTCCAAACCGTTTTGTCTGGAAATTGACAAACTTCTACGTCAATCTTAAAAAGAAAGCATGCCCGTTTTTATTATTAGATTCTTGTTACATCCTCTATAGAGATATTATCAGGCATGTTCCCTCCCTGAAATTCTAAATCCTTGAACTGCTTTTCATATACTCCTTTGCTTTTGTATGATTCGCTCCCTTCTGAGTAATGGCTTAATTTTTCACACCTTCAAAATATGGGTACCCCGGTATAGCCCCTAGATATCCCATTTTTTACAGAGTCATATTTTACAAGAGAAATTTCAAGTTACTATTTTACTATTTTATTTTACTATTTTCTCAAGGATTGGAACTCTTCGCCCAGAAGTATCTGGAATAACGACTTCGCGAGGAGCGATCAGACGACCAAAAACTGGCTATGCCAGGTACCTAGGTGTACTCCTTGACGAAAACCTATCCTTCGTACATCACATCCACGCTTTGGAGCTGAAGCTCTCCCGTAATCTTGGGATTATCAGGAAACTGAAACACACATTCCCTCAAAAAACCCTTCGTCTACTTTATAATGGACTTGTCAAGCCTCATCTGCAGTATTGTGCGTCAATTTGGCAGTCAACATTTACCTCCCACCTGAAAAGGCTTGATTCAGTCCACAAATGTGTCCTGAAAGTAATCGGAAATATGGACGATTTTCTTTCCCGTGAATCACTTTATCATTTATCATGCTTGTTATCGTTTTCAAGTTTTTGTTCGGATTAAATCCATCAGCATTCCACAGTCTATTCCAGTTGGTATCGGAACAACATCCTAGGAACAGGAGATCTGCCTCAAACCTTTTGATGAGACGAACACCTACAGCACGGTCGGATTTTGCACCGGATGTGGCGTGCACGAAAGTGTGGAACATGCTTCCACAAGAACTGAGATGTAAGAGCTCCCTTGCGTCTTTTAAAAATAATTTGAAAAAATACCTTATTGAATTTCAAAAAATAGAGTTAATTAATAATTGAGATTTATTTTTGTTTTGTATTAAAAATTATTATCATTATTATATCGGTTTATTTTTTTGTTTTTTATTCATTTATTATTATTTTGTAAGGTTAAGGTAGCTATGCTTTCGGGGAGGAAGGGGGGAATCTCTTAGATAATGAATTGTATGGATGAGAGATGTGGCTATGTTAGAGTAAAGCGAGAGTCTTAAAGCGCGAATAGTAGGAATCGTTATTTTTTTAAGAGACTCAACGTGCGTTTTTTGCATAGAGAAGTTTATTTATGTTTATTTATTTCTATTTGTATTAATAAAACCAGATTGAATTGAAAATTGTATTGAAAATGTGTAAATTTGTTTATTTTTATTGACATACTACCAGATACTTTTAATAAAACAGAGGGGAAGAGGAAGAATTACATGAAAAAGACTACTTTTTTTAAAACGAGTAAAAAGCAACATTCAAGCTTAACATAGACGGAAATGACCCAAGATAAAGAGTAGTTTCTTACCCCTAACGTTTATTGCATATTATAATAGATTTTGTGTTTTACTAAAAAACGCAAAACAAATCCGTAATATTAGTATCCATTCAAGCTTGGATGTATTAAATAAAAAAACAAGTTTTTTAACTGAAAGTAAGGAGCGACATTAAAACTTAAAATGAACAGAAATTATTCCGTATATTAAAGGGGTTGTCCCCTCCTCAATGCCTCGCCCTTTACGCTAAGTTAGACTCTTTCTCACAACTCTATTTTTAAAACAATAAAAAACTTTTACGGAATAAAGTTGAAAACTTTATTCCGTATAAGAAAGGGGCTGCCCCCTCCTCAACCCCTCACTCTTTACACTAAATTTTGACTCTGACTCACAACTTTGTGGTTTAAAACAATAAAAAACTTTAGCGTAAAGAACGAGGGGTTGCGGAGGGGGCAGCCCCTTTCATATACGAAAAAACTTTTGATGGGTAGAACTAAACTTGATAAAACGTATATATTTGAAATCAGCATCAAAATCTGATTCTTTTGGTATCAAATATTGATGTATCTATTGGTATAAAAATTCCGTTTTTAGAGTTTCGGTTACTGTTGACCCGGGTCGCTCCTTACTTACAGATCGTTAACACGAACTGTTTGATAGCTCAAACTTTTAGCATGTGGGTCAATTCTCTCTCTTCACATTTGGATATTTTTTGGCACTAAAATAGACTACGAAATCAATTCCAATCCTTATTAACTAAAAGAAAACAAGTTTTTTCAACTGAAAGTAAGGAGCGACATTAAAACTTAAAACGAACAGAAATTATCCCGTACATGAAAGGGGCTGTCCCCTCCTCAACGCCTCACTCTTTACGCTAAAGTTTAACTCTTTCTCACAACTTGATTTTTTTAAACAATAAAAAACTTTAGCGTAAAGAGCGAGGCGTTGAGGAGGGGACAGCCCTTTTCATGTACGGAATAATTTCTGTTCGTTTTAAGTTTTAATGTCTCTCTCCTTACTTTCAGTTGAAAAAACTTGTTTTTTTTTAGTTAATAAAAAGTTTTTTTAGTTTTTTATTGTTTAAAAAAATAGAGTTGTGAGAAAGTCAAACTTTAGCGTAAAGAGCAAGGCGTTGAGGAGAGGACAGCCCCTTTCATATACGGAATAATTTCTGTTCGTTTTAAGTTTTAATGTCGCTCCTTACTTTCAGTGAAAAAAACTTGTTTTTTTTATTTAATTTTTGAACGTTTTTGAATAAATGCAGGTTTTGATCTTGGCTCACAGTACATGAATAATTAAAACAAAATTTTCATATTAATTTACTTTTATTTGGTTAAATGGCTTTCTCGAAACTTGTTTCATTTTATTTACGAACGTTTTTATTAGTAATAAATATACGTAACTTACGAATTAACTAAACGTAACGAACTTCTATATTCATATATTTTTAATACGTATACTAGGGGGTTAGCCCCCTAGTCAATACCTTGCTCTTTAAGCGAAAGTTCGAATTTTGTTCCAATTCTTTAAAATGACCGCTTAATCACAAAGGCCGTTAATTAGAATAAATAGCTCTTATGAAAGTACTAAAAAATCTCTGGCTTAAAGAGTGAGATATTGACTATAGGGGGTAAACCCAATCATATATGTAATATTTTCTGTTCGTTTAAAGTTTTGATGTTGCTGCTGTTGCAGTTAAAAAACTTGTTTTTTTATATTTAATTTCTGATCTTTTTTTAAATAATGCTGGGAAGTCCGGCGTCCCCTTCCCCCATAAAAACTTCCTTCATGAAAAGATCCTCCTACATAACCCCCGACCCCAGGCACGTACGCAGGAATTTGTTTCGGGGGGGCCAATTTGTTTCGGGGGGGGGGGCAAATCCTTCAAACCCATTATTCTGTGAGAGAAATGAGAAAATTATGAGAAAATAAAAAAAAATCGTGAGATTTCGGGGGGGGGGGCGGGCCCAGAGGCACCCCTCCCTGCGTAAATCCCTGCCCGACCCCCCCCCCCCCCTCCTCACTACCAGGAAAAACCTCCCCTGAAAACGTCTGTACTGTATACTTCCCAATAACCAATACTATATGTTAACATTGGGTAAAGTTCATAACTTTCAGCCCTCCTCCCGGGAACTTCGGGGGATTAAGTCATCCTAAAAGACATACCTATAATATTTTCGAACATCCTGAACAAAATGGCAATCTCAAAATTTTTATCAGGTGACTTTGGGAAAACAATGAGCGTGGGAGGGGGCATAGTTGCCCTCCATTTTTTTGGTCACTTAAAAAGGGCTCTAGAACTTTTAATTCCCATTCCAATGAGCCCTCCCACGATATTCTAGGACCACTGGGTCGATACGATCACCCATGGAAAAAAAAAAAAATAAACATGCACCCGTGATCTTTCTTCTGGCAAAAAATGTAAAATTCCACATTAGGACTTGTACAAGTCCTAACCGCTACAGTAGGGTTCTCTGATACGCGGAATATGATGGTGTGATTTTATTAAGGTTCTATAACTTTTAGGGGGTCTTTCCCCCTTTTTTCGAATATCAGCCAAATTTTCTCAGGCGCGTAACTTTTGATGGGTAGGATTAAACTTGATGAAAATTATATATTTGAAATCAGCATTAGAATCCTATTCTTTTGATGCATCTATTTGTATCAAAATACCGTTTTCTAGAGTTTCGGTTACCATTGAGCCGGGTCCCAATAACCAATACTATATGTTAACATTGGGTAAAGTTCATAACTTTCAGCCCTCCTCCTGGGGGCTTCGAGAGATTAAGTCATCCTAAAAGACATAGTTATAATATTTTTGACCATGCTGAACAAAATGGCTATCTCAAAATTTTGATCGGGTGACTTTGGGAAAAAAATGAGCGTGGGAGGGGGCCTAGTTGCCCTCCAATTTTTTTGGTCACTTAAAAAGGGCACTAGAACTTTAAATTTACGTTCCAATGAGCCCTCCCACGATATTCTAGGATCACTGGGTCGATACGATCACTCCTGAAAAAAAAAAAACAAAAAAAAAACAACAAATAAACACGCATCCGTGATCTTTCTTCTGGCAAAAATGGAAAATTCCACATTTTTATAGATAGGAGCTTGAAATCTCTACAGTAGGGTTCTCTGATACGCGGAATATGATGGTGTGATTTTATTAAGGTTCTATAACTTTTAGGGGGTTTTTCCCCCTTTTTTCGAAAATCAGCCAAATTTTCTTAGGCGCGTAACTTTTGATAGGTAAAATTAAACTTGATGAAACTTATATATTTGAAATCAGAATTAAAATCTGATTCTTTTGATGTATCTATTGGTATCAAAATTCCGTTTTTTAGATTTTCGGTTACCATTGAGCCGGGTCGCTCCTTACTTACAGTTTGTTACCACGAACTGTTTGATCACCGTATATGAATAATTATAACGAAATTCGCATATTAACTTTCCTTTTTTTGGCTAATTGGCTGTCACGAAATTTTGTTCTGACGTAACTTACGAATTAACTTACATAACGAATTTCTATATTCGTATGTTTTTATTACGTATATTAGGGATTCCGCTCCCTAGTCAATACCTCGCTCTTTACGCTAAAGTTCGAATTTTGTTCGAATCACAAACCCCTGAATCCCAAAGGCCGGTTAATTAGAATAGATAGCTCTTTTGAAAGTACTAAAAAAAACTTCAGCGTAAAGAGCGAGGTATTGACCAGGGGGTGAACCCCCTCATATACGCAATAATTTCTGTTCGTCTTAAGTTTTAATGTTGCTCCTTACTTTCAGTTGAAAAAAGCTTGTTTTTTTATTTAACTTCTGATTGTTTTCTAAATAATGCTGGGAAGTCTGGCGCCCCCTTCATAGAAATGTCCCTTCCCCCAATGAAATATCCTCCCCCGTAACCCCTACTCCAACCCCGACCCCCCACTAGAAAAAAATTCCTCCTGAAAACGCCTGTATACTTCCCAATAACCAATACTATATGTAAACAATGTGCAAAGTTTGTAACTTGCAGCCTTTCCCCCGGGAACTGTGGGGGATGAAGTCATCCTCAAAGACATTTTATTTAGATTTTCAACTATGTTGAACAAAATGACTATCTTAAAATTATAATTGGGTGACTTCGGGAAAAAAATGAGCGGGGGAGGGGGCCAAGTTGCCTTCCAATTTTTAAGGTTACTTCAAAAGGACACTAGAACTTTTAATTTCCGTTAGAATGAGCCCTCTCACGATATTCTAGGACTACTGGATCGATACGATCATCCCTGGGGGAAAAAAAACAAAAAAACAAAAAAACAAATAAACACGTATCCGTGATCTTTCTTCTGGCAAAAAATACAGAATTCCACATTTTTGCAGATAGGAGCTTGAAACTTCTATAGTAGGGTTCTCTAATGCGCTTAATCTGATGGTGTGATTTTCATTAAAGTTCTATGTCGTTTAGGGGTTGTTCCATCAGATTCAGCGTACAAGTTAACCCTGCTGTAGAAGTTTTAAGCTCCCATGAAAAAATGTGAAATTTGTATTTTCTGCCAGAAGAAAGATCACGGATGCTTGTTTAGTGGTCTTAGAATATCGTGATGGTGTGATTTTTATTAAGATTCTATGACTTTTAGGGGGTGTTTTCCCTTTTTCAAAAATCAGGCAAACTTTTTCAGGCTCGTAACCTTTGTTGGGTAAGATTAAACTTATTTAAAGTTATATATATTTGAAACCAGCATAAAATCCCGATTCTTTTGATATACAGGTATTCTTTTGATATACTTGTATCTATTGGTAACGAAATTCCGTTTTTTAGAGTTTCGGTTACTATTGAGCCGGGTCACTCCTTACTTACAGTTCGTTACCACGAACTGTTTGATTCACTCCTTGCATTCTGGTAAAACAGCTTGATTTTTTTTTTAATTTATTCATTAGGAAAGAGAAACTTCCCCTATATTTGGAGATGTTGATGGTACTAGTATGATATACTCCCTGCCTAACGTTCTTCTGGTATGTTTCTCTGACGCTCAATCCTAATCAAATATACCAAAGTAAGATAAAAATATAATACTTTAGAAACAAGTTTGGGCTATATAGTTGTACATTAGGGAGGGGGGATAAAGTATAGCGAGTCTGCATGCCTAATGTGTTAGGTACAATTTTCCTGCATGTTATGCAGTAAGAATGATTTTCTAGCTTCACACTGTCCAAATACTTTACCCCATCCCCCCAAATGTGCAAATATATAGCCCAAATTGTATATTTTCCATTTATTCTGTCACTTCTATTTGTTTTGTCTCACGCTAAGCTGAAAGAAACTAACGAAAAAAAAAACAACCGGTTGTGTCAGGGCCGTATCCAGGATTTTTGTTCAGGGGGGGGGTTTACTAATTTTTGACTTTTTTTGGGGGGGGGGTTACTAATTTTTGACTCAGTTTTCGACTAATTTTACTGATTTTTACCTAGGTTTTACTAATTTTCGACTTATTTTCGAGTCGGTCAAAAATTTCGGGGGGGGGGGTTCAAACCGGGTAACCTCCCCCCGGATACAGCCTTGGGTTGTGTAATGCGTACATGAATGAACAACTTAAGAGGTAAGGCGTGCATCATACTAGTACCATTTTGATTTCTCTGGTCTTTCAAATGAAGAAAGGAAAAAAAATCTGTAGAAGCATGGCTAGATACTTGCGTTAAGAGGAAACTCTATCCTTTCCCTAAATGTCGATAGTTTTGCCAATTGTGACTCTATAGTTTTTTTTCTTTTTTATATAGTTTACCCATTTTTTATGTTGGTTTCTAACTAGTTTTGCTCATTAAATAAGTGTTTCTTCACATGCCTGAGAATGTTCATCCAGCATATAAATGTTGTTAATGTTTTATTAAATTTTCTCTGGATTATATATTATAATGTTTTGTTTTGACCTAACATATTTTCTGTTCGCAAAATATACTAAAAAAATGACTAAAATCAAACAGTTCGTGGTAACGAACTGTAAGTAAGGAGCGACCCGGCTCAATAGTAACCGAAACTCTAAAAAACGGAATTTTGATACCAATAGATACATCAGAAGAATCAGATTTTTATGCTATTTCAAATATATAAGTTTCATCAAGTTTAGTCTTACCCATCAAACGTTACGCGCCTGAGAAAATTTGCCTCGTTTTTGAAAAAAGGGGGAAACAACCCCTAAACGTCATAGAACTTTAATGAAAATCACACCATCAGATTCAGCGCATTAGAGAACCCTACTATAGAAGTTTCAAGCTCCTATCTGCAAAAATGTGGAATTTTGTATTTTTTGCCAGAAGAAAGATCACGGATGCGTGTTTATTTGTTTTTTTTTTGTTTTTTTTTTCCAGGAATGATCGTATCGATCCAATAGTCCTAGAATATCGTGAGAGGGCTCATTCGAACGGAAATTAAAAATTCTAGTGTCCTTTTGAAGTAACCATAAAAAATGGAAGGCAACTTGGCCCCCTCCCGCGCTCATTTTGTTCCCGAAGTCACCCAATTAAAATTTTGAGATAGCCATTTTGTTCAGCATAGTTGAAAATCTAAATACTATGTCTTTGAGGATGACTTCATCGCCCACAGTTCCCGGGGGAAAGGCTGCAAGTTACAAACTTTGCACATTGTTTACATATAGTATTGGTTATTGGGAAGTATACAGGCGTTTTCAGGAGGAATTTTTTCTAGCGGGGGGTCGGGGTTGGAGTAGGGATTACGGGGGAGGATCTTTCCTTGGAGGATATTTCCTTGGGGGAAGGGACATTTCTATGAAGGGGGCACCAGATTTCCCAGCATTATTTAGAAAACAATCAGAAGTTAAATAAAAAAACAAGCTTTTTTCAACTGAAAGTAAGGAGCAACATTAAAACTTAAAACGAACAGAAATTATTGCGTATATGAGGGGGTTCGCCCCCTAGTCAATACCTCGCTCTTTACGCTGAAGTTTTTTTTAGTATTTTCAAAAGAGCTATCTATTCTAATTAACCGGCCTTTGTGATTCAGGGGTTTGTGATTCGAACAAAATTCGAACTTTAGCGTAAAGAGCGAGGTATTGACTAGGGAGTGGACTCCCTAATATACGTAATAAAAACATACGAATATAGAAATTCGTTACGTAAGTTAATTCGTAAGTTATGTCAGAACAAAATTTCGTGAAAGCCAATTAGCCAAAAAAAGGAAAATTAATATGTGAATTTCGTTTTAATTATTCATATACGGTGAGCCAAAATCAAAGCTGCATTAATTCAAAAACGGTCAGAAGTTAACCAAAAAAAAACTAGTTTTTTCAACTGAAAGTAAGGAGCGACATTAAAACTTAAAACGAACAGAAATTATCCCGTACATGAAAGGGGCTGTCCCCTCCTCAACGCCTCACTCTTTACGCTAAAGTTTGACTCTTTCTCACAACTTTATTTTTTTAAACAATAAAAAACTTTAGCATAAAGAGCGAGGCGTTGAGGAGGGGACAGCCCTTTTCATGTACCGAATAATTTCTGTTCGTTTTAAGTTTTAATGTCGCTCCTTACTTTTAGTTGAAAAAAACTTGTTTTTTTTTAGTTAATAAGGATTAGAATTGATTTCCTAGTCTATTTTAGTGCCAAAAAATATCCAAATGTGAAGAGAGAGAATTGACCCACATGCTAAAAGTTTGAGCTATCAAACAGTTCGTATTAACGAACTGTAAGTAAGGAGCGACCCGGCTCAACAGTAACCGAAACTCTAAAAAACGGAATTTTTATACCAATAGATACATCAATATTTGATATCAAAAGAATCAGATTTTGATGCTGATTTCCAATATATACGTTTTATCAAGTTTAGTTCTACCCATCAAAAGTTTTTTCGTATATGAAAGGAGCTGCGCCCTCCGCAACCCCTCGTTCTTTACGCTAAAGTTTTTTATTGTTTTAAACCACAAAGTTGTGAGACAGAGTCAAACTTTAGTGTAAAGAGTGAGGGGTTTAGGAGGGGGCAGCCCCTTTCATATACGGAATAAAGTTTTCAACTTTATTCCGTAAAAGTTTTTTATTGTTTTAAAAATAGAGTTGTGAGAAAGAGTCTAACTTTAGCGTAAAGAGCGAGGCATTGAGGAGGGGACAACCCCTTTAATATACGGAATAATTTCTGTTCATTTTAAGTTTTAATTTCGCTCCTTACTTTCAGTTTAAAAACTTGTTTTTTTATTTAATACATCCAAGCTTGAATGGATACTAGTATTACGGATTTGTTTTGCGTTTCTTAGTAAAACACACAATCTATTATAATATGCAATAAAAGTTAGGGGTAAGAAACTACTCTTTATCTTGGGTCATTTCCGTCTATGTTAAGCTTGAATGTTGCTTTTTACTCGTTTTAAAAAGAGTAGTCTTTTTCATGTAATTCTTCCTCTTTCCCTCTGTTTTATTAAAAGTATATAGTAGTATGTCAATAAAAACAAACAAATTTACACATTTTCAATACAATTTTCAATTCAATCAGGTTTTATTAATACAAATAGAAATAAATAAACATAAATAAACTTCTCTATGCAAAAAACGCACGTTGAGTCCCTTAAAAAAATAACGATTCCTACTATTCGCGCTTTACGACTCTCTCTTTACTCTTCAACACAACCACATCTCTCATCCATACAATTCATTATCTAAGAGATTCCCCCCTTCCTTCCCGAAAGCATAGCTACCTTAACCTTACAAAATAATAATAAATGAATAAAAAAAAACAAAAAATAAACCGATATAATAATGATAATAATTTTTAAAACAAAACAAAAATAAATCTCAATTATTAATTAACTCTATTTTTTGAAATTCAATAAGGTATTTTTTCAAATTATTTTTAAAAGACCCAAGGGAGCTCTTACATCTCAGCTCTTGTGGAAGCATGTTCCACACTTTCGCGCACGCCACATCCGATGCAAAATCCGACCGTGCTGTAGGTGTTCGTCTCATCAAAAGGTTTGAGGCAGATCTCCTGTTCCTAGGATGTTGTTCCAATACCAACTGGAATAGACTGTGGAATGCTGATGGATTTAATCCGAACAAAAACTTGAAAACGATAACAAGCACGATAAATGATAAAGTGATTCACGGGAAAGAAAATCGTCCATATTTCCGATTATTTTCAGGACACATTTGTGTATTGAATCAAGCCTTTTCAGGTGGGAGGTAAATGTTGACTGCCAAATTGACGCACAATACTGCAGATGAGGCTTGACAAGTCCTTTAAAAAGTAGACGAAGGGTTTTTTGAGGGAATGTGTGTTTCAGTTTCCTGATAGTCCCAAGATTACGGGAGAGCTTCAGCCCCACAGCGTGGATTGATGTACGAAGGATAGGTTTTCGTCAAGGAGTACACCTAGGTACCTGGCATAGCCAGTTTTTGGTCGTCTGATCGCTCCTCGCGAAGTCGTTATTCCCGATACTTCTGGGCAAAGAGTTGTCATTTTAAGATACGTAAAAAAAAATTGAATAATTTCGAAGTCCAAAAAAAATTTAGTCCAATAAAAAAAAGTGCTACTACAAACAATATTTTTCTAACAGTAAAAGTCACGACTAACATTTCTATATCATTCTCATTTTGAATTTCGAAAATATTAAATGTGTTTTTTTTAAGTATGTTACATGTCATTCTAAGAGATATAAAAAAAGTTGAAAATATATAACACGTTAAAAAATAATAATAAAAAACTTCAAAAAAATGGGGGGGGGGGGCAAAAGGTTGGAGGGAGCCCTTGGAGGTATGGGACCTTTGGAGGTTGAGGTCCTTGGTGGTTAGGGTCATTGGTGCTTATGATCCTTGATGCTTCAAACCTATAATCACCTCACTACTTGATTTGTAAGGATTTCTATGGATTGTTCTGAATTCCATTATTAAAATTCTTTTCTTGACATCTACATCTCTCTTAGTATCAACTTTTTAGTATACTATAACGTTAGACTCTATTTTAAATTGACAACACTGTTCAAACGCCACTTGTGTATTATACAGAACACATCGAAGAAGTAAAGCCAGGTCAACTCACAGGACCATTCTATCATCGTTGACCATTTTCATAGATTGATGTTGTTCCAAATTTATAACAAATTGCCTGAGTTAACAAGCCCTTCGGGGTTACCTTAACTGATAATCAGTTTAGCCCTTTTTTTTACCACCTTCATACGGTCCGATCACTAATTAGGATCATTCACAT
Organism: Artemia sinica; assembly: GCA_027921565.1. NCBI lineage: Eukaryota > Metazoa > Arthropoda > Branchiopoda > Anostraca > Artemiidae > Artemia > Artemia sinica. Next base: position 23,469,716 of record CM051274.1, read on the forward strand.
CCCTATTATTCAATCAACAATTAATATCGTTCATACAGTCCAATTCGCAAATGCTATACCCTTTTTTGCAATTAGAGTTAGCTTTTACGCAAAATGATATAAAGCCAATTAAGCTATTGAATACCTTGTACCAATGTCTCTTGTAGGAGTCAAATCTATTAAGTATCTGAGCATATTCTTTGTATTATTGATGCATTCCATTCCTCATTATTTAATTACCCGTGACACATTCTTAACCAACGGAATACCTTTTCGCAAATACCTTTTCGCAAAAAAAATTCGCAAATAGAGTTATTTTTAAGCAAATGGTACAATTTTCAACTTAAAACCATTCTAATTATAGCATTCCATTCCTCATTCTATACCCGTGACGCATTCTTAACCATCGGAAGTTTAGTTTGGTTATTGAGCTTAGAAATAATTAACCTTTTCAAAAACATTAGTTGTTCTGTTAGTGAACCCGTGAAACGAAACCAGTCTGATTGCATTATACAATCTCGCTCCTAGTTCCAAAACGTGTATATTCTTGTAATCATGAAACTGCATTGTATATTCTTGTATCCCTGAAACTGCACTGTATATTCTTGTTTCCCTGAAACTGTATACACTATCAATCAATCAATCAATCAATCAATTTATTCAATTAATAAACACAACAAAATACACTTCAATATAAACTCCCCCGTAAGGCTCTATGGCCAGGAAAAAAACAGGGGAGAAACAAAAATGAAACAAATACAAGTATTTTCAATATAATGCATTGCATTGCAACCTTTCAAACACTCAACACACACAAACACACACACACACACAAAACAAAACAAAAAGAGAAAAAAAAACAATAATTAAAGACCCAAACAAAAAGCGATTTTATGACCCCCCCCCCCCAAAAAAAAATATTATACAAACTCAAAACCCCTCACAACAAATGTTTCCAACCCAGGCTAGTGTCCCCCCCCCCAAATAATAATAATAAAAATTAACAAAAATATATTTAAACATGAAAAATCAAGACATTAAAAATTTCTTAAGATTCTTTTGAAAGTACCAAACGAGTGACATTCTTTAGCTGACTCAGGTAGGCTATTCCAAACGATATGGCAAGCAGTTAATGGATTAAAGTCAGACCTCACCGATGGAGTAAATAGAATATTAATATTCCTTGAATTGCGAAGATGATGCGAAGACCTATCAGTGACGAAAGAAGGAGTAGTTTGAAGGGCTGTGGGAACATCACCATGAATTTGATGAAAAGTGAAAGACGCGCACGAAAGAGCGTAGAGAGACTGCAAATCAAGTAATAGGCTAGTTGGGTTAGTTGTAGAACAATTTGTTTCCTGTATAAGCCTTCTTGCCTTATCATATAACTTAGAAAGTGGTTTCAAAAAAGAAGAGAAAGTTGACATCCATATTGTAGGGCAATAAGAGACGTAGGACTCAACTAAGCAATGGAACAGAATTTTTAAAACTGATCCAGGAAAAATGTGTTTTAGCTTCCTCAAAATTCCATGACTCTTTGAGATCTACTTATTAATTAGTCTAATATGATGCTTGAATGAAAGGTTTTCATCGAGAAGAATACCAAGAAATCGGACATATCGTTCCTTAGGTCTACTGAGAGAGCCCCTTGAAAGCTGGATTTTAGATAAGTCAGGGCACGCCAGAGAAATACGAGAGAAAATTAAAAAACTTGACTTAGCAACATTTAGGGCAAGGCAATTTGCATCAAACCAAATAACGACTCTCTCAAAAAGGTCAACTAATTTGGGAAGCATATCAGACTCAGTTCCCACTACAGTACCAATGGTTTTGTCATCAGCGAAAGAAACGAGAGTGTCCACATCCTCCGAAAACGATGGATTTTTTTTAGCATTGAAAGATTCAGGATGACATAGGCGACAGCAAACTGTAGGTTTTTTATTCATAACCGCAACTATAAGGTCATTAACATAAATCAAAAACAAAACGGTCCAAGAACAGAACCTTGAGGAACACCAAACTCAACTTCAGACGAAAAGTGGGAAAAGGAATCTACGGAGGTAGTTCTACCTGACAAATAGGAATCAAACCAAGCATGAGCCTGTCCTCTTACACCATTGTGTGATAGCTTATACAGCAGAATCTAATGAGTTAAAGAGTCAAAAGCCTATCGGACATCTAGGAATATAGCTGCAGGAATCAAACCAGAGTCAAGCGCGGTGTGGAGAAAATTTAAAAGTGCTACACACGCATGCTCCGTAGAATGTTTAGCTCGGAAGCCAAACTGAAAATCATGAAAAAATCTTTTAGCCTCTAGAAAAGCAAGTAGACGGGAAAGCATGGTCTTTTCAAAAATTTTGCTAAAAACAGACAGCAAAGATATAGGGCGATAATTGGCTGGGTCACTTCTTGGTCCACCTTTATATAAAACAATTACTCTAGCTCGCTTAAGAGAACTGGGGAATATCCCATTTTCAAAAGAAAGATTTATAAGCTTTGTCAATGGAGAAATAATTGAAGGAAGAATGAAATTAACTACCATAGTTGGAATACAGTCAGGGCCAGACGACGAAGAACCCTTCAAGCTATTTACAATCCTGGCTACTTCAACATTAGAAGCCGGATATAACACCATCGATTTGAGACAAGGCGGACCAAGATAAGATTTGTAATCTGGTTGTGACTGTGAAGACCTGACTGAAGAAGCAGTGGTTTTCCCAATATTGGCAAAATATGATGTAAATGCTTCTTGAACAGATGGAATACCCTCAACAACCACATCACCAACTACAAGACTTGGAGGGATAGAAGGAGCCGGAGAAGAACGTTTGAGGACGGAATTGATCACTTGCCAAGTTTTTCGAATATCTTTCCCACAATCCGAGAATTTTTTGGAATAATAAAGGAATTTAGCCTTCCGGCATAAAGGATTGAAAACATTCCTGTAGAGTTTGAATTGCTGAAGACGTGCAGCATTCAAAGACGGCTTTGCTGACTTAAAAGCTTTCCAGAGATTATTTTTTCTTCTCCAACTCTTTAGAAGACCAGGGGTCATCCATGGGTTAAGAGGAATAGATATTTTTGACCTTGAAGTAGAGGAGGACAGAGCACATACGTCAAAAATAGACTCCTTTACTGACTCATAAAAGGAATCAAACTTAGAACAAAAATCATTATCGTCACCAAAAATATTCCATGTCTTCTCAGCTAAATGGGATCTAAGGCGGATCAATTCATTCAAACCAAACCTAAAAGAAGCTGAAGCAGATGCTGGAGTGTCCCTATTCAATGTTTTTTCAAGGATAAAACTGGAAAATACAGGAAAATGGTCTGAAATATCACTCACAACAACAGAATTCCGAACCGAATTAAGAGACGTAATAATGGAAAGATCCTTCTCCGTAACCCCCTCCTCCAACGCTAGGACAAAAAATCCCTCCTGAAACGTCTGTATATTTCCCATTTATCAAAACTATAAGTAAACAATGGGCGAAGTTCATAACTTTCAGCCCTTCCCCCGGGAACTGTGGGGGATTAAGTCATCCTTAAAGACATATTTATTAGATTTTCGACAATGTTGAACAAAATGGCTTCCTCAAAATTTTGATTGAGTGACTTCGGAAGAAAATGAGCGTGGGAGGGGGTCAAGTTGCCCTTCAATTGTTTTGGTCCCTTAAAAAGGGCACTAGAACTTTTAATTTCCGTTCAGATGAGCCCTCTCACGATATTCTAGGACTACTGGATCGATACGATCACCCCTGGGAAAATAAAAAACAAAAAAACAAAAAAAAACAAACAAATAAACACGCATCCGTGATCTTTCTTTTGACAAAAAATAAAAAATTCCACATTTTTGCAGATAGGATCTTGAAACTTCTGTAGTAAGGTTCTCTAATGCGCTGAATCTGATGATGTGATTTTCATTAAAGTTCTATAGCTTTTAGGGGTTGTTTCCCCCTTTTTTCGAAAATAAGGCAAATTTTCTCAGGCGCGTAACTTTTGATGGGTAAGACAAAACTTAATCAAACTTATATATTTGAAATCAGTATAAAAATCTGATTCTATCGATGTATCTATTGGTATCAAAATTATGTTTTTTAGAGTTTTGGTTACTATTGAGCCGGGTCGCCCCTTACTTACAGTTCGTTACCACGAACTGTTTGATGCGTCACCGAGCGGCATTACTGCTTCTGAGAGTAGGAAGCTCAATTTGCGACTTTTCGACAATTTTAAATGGATTAATATCCAATAATTATCAATCGATAGTTTTTTCTAGCTCTTTTGGGCAAAATTGTGGTTTGTGCCAAAAACTGGCATGAAATGCCACTTTCCAGTGGCATAATATTTCTTACCACGTAATTGGGACACCAGCGTAATTTATTTCATTCAAACAAACTTACTCCTTATTTCCTAGGATTAATGGTTAGGCATGCTCATCCCTGGGACAAAAACAAACAAACAAGGAAAAAAGACTATGTGATCTATCTTCTCGAAAAAAAAAAAAAAATAAAAAAATGCAAACTTTCGCATTGTTGTAGATAGGAGTGTGAAACTTCTATAGGGACGTGGGGATTTTCTGTGAAGGAGTTTTACGTGGGGAAATTTTTCAGGGTAAACTTTTCAAATATGTTTAAATTTAAAAATATAACTGTTATTAATACGCGAGGAAGGATGGGATTTTCTGCGCAAGAAAATTTGGTACTCTTGCATTATGTGGGCCTGTCACGAAACAGACAATGGAAACCAATCACGAAATAGACCGAAACGCGTGATGAGAAACAGGTTTACGCATATAAACAAAAGGTTTCTCACTCTGGGAACTATATTTAAACTGTTGATTTTTGGGGTTTAGGGGGGGGGGGAAGGTACCTAGGTTAGGTTACGTATTTAATATGTGGTATGCTTTGCCCCCCCCCCCCCTAATGTGCAAATATATAGCCCAAATTTGTTTCTAAAGTATTATATATTCATCCTATTTTATTTTACTTCCTTAGCATTGACCAAACTTGACTTTTTAGAAAGGCCCACATAATGCAAGAGTACCGACAATTTCTCGGGGGGAATTTTCCGCGAGGGGATTTTTCTGTGGAGGGGGAGGGGGGTAATTTTTCTTGAATTTTCTTTCTTTTGAGTTCAATGATAGGTAAGCCAGTAACATATAAAATAAGCTAAAAAAAATAAGATAAGTATGAAATAAAGTAAAAAACAAGGTCGAGGAGAAAGGGGTAGGCTTATGAGTCCAGGAAAAAAGGGATTACCTGTAATAAATCTTCAAGAAATTCTTTTTCCTTTTGAAGCAATCTGTTATTACGCAAAAGAATATCGTCTGAAATCTTGCTATCAAATTGGCTACCAGAGTTGTCACTATCGCATTTTTGACAAATGAGCTCTTTTTGCTGTCTTATCTCACCCTCCTTGTCGTGAATGGCTTTCGACAGCTGAGCGCGGAATGATCGAAGTAATTGGAATTTTTGACTTCGCAAGGCTTCATTCTTTTCACACTGACTTCTAAAAAAGATAAGATAAAATCAATAAATTTCTTTATTTCTGCCGCAACGAGAATTTTCATAGTCTTCTTAATTAATATTAAAAGGAACAGTATAGCACAATACATATAAATGATTTTATATGACTTAAACAAAAATACTAGTTTTTCAACTGAAAGTAGGGAGGAATATTAAAACGAACAGATATTATTACGTATATGAGGGGACTGCTGCCTCTTCAATATCTCACTCTTCGCGCTAAAGATAGACCTTTTGTTCCAATTATTTAAGAATAACTGTTAGAATGATAAATTTTTTTAAAAGTTCAAAAACAAGCTTTAGCGTAAAGAGCGAGGTACTGAGGAGGGGGCAGCACCTTCATGTACGTAATAATTTCTGTTAAACTTGTTTTTTGTAATTAATTTCTAATCGTTTTTAAGTAATGCCTGGAAATCTGGCTCTCCCTGCATGGAAAATTACCCTTCCCAACAGATAATTACTCCTTGGAAAGATCCTCCCACGTAATCCCCCCACCAGAAAAATCCCGCCCCAAAAAATATCTGCATGCTTCCCCATAATTAATACTATATGTAAACAATGGACAAAGTTCATAGATTTCAGCCCTTCTTCGAAGACTATGGGGGTCAAGTCATCCTCAAAGATATGGTTACTAGATCTTTCGACTATGCTGAACAAAGTGGCTATCTCAAAATTTTCATCAGGTGACTTTGGGGAAAAAGGGCGTGGGAGGGGGCTAGCTCCTCTCCAATATATTTGATCACTTTAAAAGGCCACTAGAACTTTTTATTTCCGACTAAATGAGCCCCTCCCGATCCTTTAGGATCACTGGTTCAATGCGATCACCCCTGAGAAAGAAACAACAACAAATAAACACGCCTCCGTGATCATTCTTCTGGCAAAAAATACAAAATTCCACATTTTTGTATACAGGAGCTTGAACCTCTACAGTAGGGTTTTGCTGATATGCTGAATCTGATGGTGTGATTTTCATTAAGATCACTTGATGTTTCGTGGATGTTTCCCCTTTTTTTGGAAAATTGGATAAATTTTATCAGGCTTGTAGCTTTTGATTGGTAACATTAATCCTGATGAATTCTATATATTTAGAATAAGCATCGAAATTCGATTCTTTTGATGTATCTATTGTTATCGAAACTCTATTTCTTAGAGTTTCGGCTACCATTGAGCCGCATCACTCCTTACTTACAGTTCGTACCACGAACTGTTAGAAAGTTTGAGCTAGGTGCACACAGAACATAGAAATCTTCCGCCCAGCGTTTTCCCTTTTGCTTTACAGAAAATTTGTATACTCTTAGTCGATTTGATTAACATGAAAAATTGACATGGCATAGTCAATTTCTACTTGTCCCACAAAAAGAAATGGGGCTTCAGTCGGTGATAAGAAAAGTCTTAAAAACCGTGATGAAGTTACAGGAAATGATATAGAGAAGAATGAAAAAGTTTGAGACGATGTGGATATGAAGGAAGATTTATTTTGCGAAGAAGAGATAGAGGCAGTTGCGAAGTCGGAAATAAATAACTGAAAATTGTGAATATTATTTTTGAAAAAGAGGAAGTACCTACGGATTTTAGGAAAACTTAGGGAAACTTTAATAGGAAAACTTAGAAAACTTTTTTCCTAAAAGTTTTAGGAAAACTTTAATAGAATTTTATTAAACCCCTTTAAAAGAAAGACGATAAGAGTGAGTCTATTACTTATGGAGTCTTAATTATGGATTATAGGGTCGTCCTAGCCAAGTGGATAACGCACTAGATTTGGAACCCTTTGTCCGAAGGGTGAGGGTTTGATTCCTGGTGTCGCCAGTTATTTGCTTTGGGAGGGGGGTCAGTGGCGTGACTCTGTAAGCTCAGCCAGAGTCGACCCACCTCTAAATATGTACCTAGAGAAATCAATGGGGAAGGAAAACAGTAAGGATGGGCGAAAGCGTAGGATGGCTGTCCCCCATCCTCCCATTGCACTTCCTGGCTGAAGAGCCTTGAGACAGAGATCAGCACCCCCGGTCCGGACTTTAAGAAATCTAGTGCCACATCCTTTGCCTTTTTATTTAACTATGAACGCAAAATACTTAGTACGATGATACTTTTTAGACTTGGAGATGCTGTAGAGAAAGCTTTAAGAGAAGAACATTGTGGTTTTAGGAAGGGGAGAGGAATGAGTCGACTATATTTTCCCTCTTGGATTAATCAAATAATTCGCAGTAACGAACTGTAAGTAAGCAGTGACGCGGCTCAATAGTAACCGAAAACTCTAAAAAATAAAATTTTGATACCAATAGATCTATCAAAAGAATCGGCTTTTAATTATAATTTCAAACATATAAGTTCAAAGTTCATATATCATTTCCTACCCCCGTCCCCTAATGTGCAAATATATAGCCAAAATTATGCAAGTCCAAAGTATTATGTCTAAATCCAATACCTTGCATCATCCGTCGTCAATTTTTACTTACGAAAAAGGACTAGAACTCTCAATTTCCGATCAAATGAGCATCCTTAGAAGTTTCTGCGACAACAAAAGGGGAGGTTGGGAATGAGGAAGGGGCAGTCCCCTCCTATACGAAATAAATTCTGCCAATTTTGGGGTTTAATGTTACTCTTTACATTCATAATAACAGTGTAATGTAGATCAGAAATATTCCCAGAAATCAATGGGCATTAAACATTAATTTCTACCTCCGACCCCCCCCCCCTCCACCGGGTTCACTAGTAACGAACCAGTGAACAATCACTAAAAGTAAACATTCAGGAAACTGGGACTCGATTAGCTTCGTTTTTTTCAACACATTAGGAGAAATGATGTCATCTTTGAAGGGCGGCCAGAGATCAAAGCTGCGATTGTGTCGAACCAGTGATCCTAGAAGATCGGATGAGGGCACATTATACTGGAAATCAAAAGTTCTAGTGCCCTTTCGAAGTGATCAAACATACGGCAGGGCAGCCAGCCTCCCTCCCACGCCCCCTTTTTTTATGTAGACTAGTAAGCCTAAACCGGAAGCACTTATTCCATTTTTTTACGCAATTTTGCCAGCCGGAAAAGCAAATTCTTCGACTCTGATCTCGGTACAAAAGCAAACCAAAAATTTGCCCGAGTTGGAACAAATTTAAGTAACCACACTGCCTTTCATTTGAGGATTAGGCTACTCATGAAATTAGGATCCATTTATTGAAAGTTTTTTGTTTACGTGTGAAGCTTCAATTTTTTATTGAGCGACAAAAGACTTAAGCAACCTGATTTAAGCATCTTAGATGAAGGTGTTAGAAAATTGACGAACTTGTAGAGGTTTCGGGAGTTCAGTCTCCTAGAATAGGTTTGAAAATTACTGTTAAGAAGACTAAGTCGCTAAGACTAGGAATAAGTCAAGATGAAAAGGTAACACTGGGTAACTAAAAGATCGATCAAGTTGACAGGTTCACTTACGTAGGTAGTATCCAAAGGTTCGTGGTAACGAACTGTAAGTAAGGAGCGATGCGGCTCAATAGCTCAATAGCCAAAACCCTAAAAACAGAGTCTTGATAACAATGGATGCATAAAAAGAATCAAATTTTGATCCTTATTCAAAATATGTAACATTTCTCAAGTTAATTTTACCTATCAAAGGTCACGAACCTGAGAAAATTTGCCCAATTTTTGAAAAAGAAGGAAACACCTCAAAAACATAAAGTGATCTTAATGAAAATCCCACCATCAGATTCAGCATATCAGAGAACCTTACTATAGAGTATTTGAGCTCCTATATACAAAAATGCGGAATTTTGCATTTTCTGCCAGAAGCAAGACCACGAATGGATGTTTATTTTTTTGTTTGTTTTTTGTTTTGTTTTTTCTAAGGGTAATTGTGTCGAACCAATGATCCTAGAAGATCGGGAGAGGGCTCATATTATCGGAAATCAAAAGTCTTAGTACCCTTTATAAGCGACTAAAAATACTAAAGGGCAGCTAGACCCCTTCCCATGCCCCTTTTTTCCCAAAGTCGTACGATCAAAACTTTAAGATAGCCACTTTGTTCAGCATAGTCGAAAGATCTAATATCTATGTCTCTGAGGATTACCTGATCCCCACATCCCCCGGGGGAAGGGCTGCAGGCTCTGCACTTTGCCCGTTGCTTGCATATAGCATTGGCTACGGAGATATTTTTTTGGGGGGAACTTTTTTACAGGAGGGGTTTACGTTTGAGGATGTTTCCATGGAGTAACTTTCAATGGGGTAAAGAAATATTCCACGGAGGGGGATTTAGATTTTCAGATATTATTTAAAAAACGATCCGAAATTAAATATATAAAAAAAAAGTTTTATCAACTGAAAGTAAGGAGCAATATAAAAACTTAAAACAAACAGAAATTACCGTGGATATGAGGGGGATTGTCCCTCCACAATACCTCGCTCTTTACGCCTAACCTTTTTTTAACTTATAAAGCTTATGATTCTAATTAAACGGGCCCTTGTGTGTTGGGAGTAATTCTTAAATATTTGGTCCGAAAATTATGTCTTTGAGGATGACAGCCCCCAGAGCCCCCAGGGCATGGGTTGTAAGTTACGCCCTGGGAGCTTTTAAGATTTTTGTAGAAACCGTGGTCATGTAAAATTCGAAGGGGGCTCAATGGATAGGTAATTAGATTGTCTAGTGCCCTTTTTGAAAGTCAAAGTGATAGGAGGGCAGCTACTCCCCACCCCCCCTCAGATACATACCCGCGACGTAACGTCCCAAAATGCATCTAATAGAAATTTTGAGATATTCATTTTATTTAAAATATTCCAAATATCGTATAACAAGGCTTTTGGGGTTGAAACAAACCTATAGAGCCTAAGGGCAAGGGTTGTAAGTTATGCCCCGGGGGCACTAAAGGTTTTTATGAAAGGGGTGGTTGTATAAACTTTAGAGGAGGCTCCCTTGGTTGAAAACTGGAAATTCTGGTTCACTTTTAAGAGCCAAAAGTGAATAGGGCAGCTAGTTCCTTCCCATCCCGACTTCCCGTCTTTTCACCAAACGAATCTGTTTCAAATAGTGAGATACCGATTTTGCTCAAAATAGTCCAAAGAACATATTAACAATGCCTCTAGGGTTGACAAAACTCCCCAGTGCCCCGGGGATAGAGTTTTAAGTCATGCCCTGGGAGTATATAAGGTTTTCATGGAATGGGTGATCGTGTAAACTTCAGACGGAGCTCATTTTATTTGAAATTGGAAGCTATAATGTCCTTTTTAAAATAGGATACTATGATTTAACAAAGGACGTCAAAAGTGATTTGAAAGCAACCAGCCCCCCCCCCCCCAGGATCATCATTTCCGCAAAGAGTCCAATCAAAATTTGGAGATAGAAATTTCGTTCCTTGTAATTGAAAGGTCCGGAAATTATGTCTATGAGGAAGACGCCCCCGCCCCCACAGCTCTGAGGGGCAAGTGTTGTAACGTATGGCCTGGGAGCTTTTATGATTTTTATAGAAAGGGTGGTCGTACATACTTCGGAGAGGACTCATGGGATTGGTAATTAGAATTTCTAGTGCCTTTTTTAAGAGTAAAGTGATCAGAAGGTAGCTACCCCCCCCACACGTCATGTTTTCCCAAATTAATTAAAAAATACTTTCCGAAAAATAAGTTTTTCAAAAAAAAAAGTAAAGACAATTTTAAAATTAAGCTAAGCAGAAACAAATACCTTTTAAAATTCAAACTCGAAAACGACCCGAAATCCTAGGAAGCGTGCTAGCGCTGCCTAAGTAAAGAACGATGTGGGCCTAATGTGTTTTTTTTTCTCCATACCCGGGCACTTCGTATCGAAGGAGTCGTAGAAAGTTCGAAAAGGGCTCGTTCGATTGAAAAGGTAATTCCAGTGACCTTTTTAATCGACTATTAAAAAGGGCTAGTGCACTTTTTAATTTTCGGAAGTGATTGGAGGGCAACTAGCCCCTACCCCACGCCCATCATTCCCCCAAACACATCCAATCAAAATTTTGAGATAGCCATTTTGTTCAGCATAGTTGATTTCCACATAGAAAATATCTTTTTGAGGAGGACACTCCCCCACAACCCTCGGGGCAAGGGTTTTAAGTTATGCCCTTGGGGCATATAAGGTTTTCATAGAAGGTGTTGTCGTAGAAAGTTCAAAAAGGCTCATTTGATTGAAAATTCAAAGGGCTAGTGCCCTTTTAATAGTCGAAAGTGATTGGAGGGCAACTAGCCCCTACCCCACGCCCATCATTCCCCCAAACACATCCAATCAAAATTTTGAGATAGCCATTTTGTTCAGCATAGTTGATTTCCTAATAGAAAATATGTTTTTGAGGAGGATACTCCCCCACAACCCTCAGGGCAAGGGTTTTAAATTATGCCCTGGGGACATATAAGGTTTTTATAGAAGGTGTTGTCGTAAAAACTTCAAAAAATGCTCATTCGATTGGAAATTCAAAGGACTAGTGCCCTTTTTAATAGTCGAAAGTGATTGGAGGGCAACTAGCCCCCCCCCCCGCACCACATTCCCCCAAACACATCCAATCAAAATTTTGAGATAGCCATTTTGTTCAGCGTAGTTGATTTCCAGATTGAAAATACGTTTTTGAGGAGGACACTCCCTCACAACCGTCGGGGCAAGGGTTTTAAGTTATGCCCTGGTGGCATATAAGGTTTTAATAGAAGGCGTCGTCGTAGAAACTTCAAAAAAGGCTCATTCGATTAGAAATTCAAAGGGCTAGTGCCCTTTTTAATAGTCGAAAGTGATTGGAGGGCAAATAGCCCCCCCACTTCCATCATTCCCCCAAACACACCCAATCAAAATTTTTAAATAGCCATTTTATTCAACGTAGTTGAACGTTTTGGAAACTAGATCTTTAAGGATGACAACCCTTCCACCACAGCGCTCAGGGCAAGGGTTGTAAGTTATGCCCTGGGGGCATATAAAGTTTTTATTGAAAGCGCTGTCGTAGAAACTTCAAAAGGGGTCATTCAATTGGAAAATGAAAGGGCTAGTACCTTCTTTAATAGTTGAAAGTGATTGGATGGCGACTAACGCCCCTCTCGCGCCCACCATTTTCCCAAACACATCCAATCAAAATTTTGAGATAGCCATTTTGTTCAGCATAGTTGATTTCCAGATAGAAAATATGTTTTTGAGGAGGACACTCCCCCACAACCCTCGAGGTAAGGGTTTTAAGTTATGCCCTGGGGGCATATAAGGTTTTTATAGAAGGCGTTGCCGTAGAAACTTCAAAAAAGGCTCATTCGACTGGAAATTCAAAGGGATAGTGCCCTTTTTAATAGTCGAAAGTGATTGGAGGGCAACTAGCCCCCCCCCCCACGCCCATCATTTTCCCAAACACATCCAATAAATTTTTTAGATAGCCATTTTATTCAACGTAGTTGAAAGTTTCGGAAACTAGATCTTTAAGGATGACAACCCTTGCCCGACAGCCCTCAGGGCAAGGGTTGTAAGTTATGCCCTGGGGGCATATAAAGTTTTTATTGAAAACGTTGTCGTAGAAACTTCAAAAAGGGCTTATTCAATTGGAAATTGAAAGGGCTACTGCCTTCTTTAATAGTTGAAAGTGATTGGATAGCGACTAACGCCCCTCTCACGCCCACCATTTTCCCAAACACATCCAACCAAAATTTTGAGATATCCATTTTGTTCAACTTAGGTGAAAGTTCTGGAAGTTAGGTCTTGTAGGATGATAACCCCCTCAGAGCCCTCAGTGTAAGGGTTGTAAGTTGTGCCCTGCGGGCATATAAAGTTTTTATTGAAAACGTTGTCGTAGAAACTTCAAAAAGGGCTTATTCAATTGGAAATTGAAAGGGCTAGTGCCTTTTTTAATAGTTGAAAGTGATTGGATAGCGACTAACGCCCCTCTCACGCCCACCATTTTCTAAAACACAGCAAATCAAAATTTTGAGAAATTCATTTTGTTCAACGTAGTTGAAAGTTCTGGAAGTTAGGTCTTGTAGGATGATAACCCCCTCAGAGCCCTCAGTGTAGGGGTTGTAAGTTATGCCCTAGGGGCATATAAGGTTTATCTAGAAAGTTGTTGTATAAATCATATTCGGCGCGATCGCGCTGCCTAAGTAAAGAACGGGGACACTACAGAACGAGACAAGAAACAGGGACTAAGTGAAGAGGAGGACACTCCTCCACAACCCTCAGGGCAAGGGTTTTAAGTTACGCCCTGGGGGCATATAAGAACGATGTTGGCACAATGTATTATTTATTAATTTTAACCTTTAAAACAGGGCACTTCGTATCGAAGAAGTTGTTGTAGAAACTTCGAAAAGGGCTCATTCAATGAGAAATTGAAATGGCTTGTGCCCTTTTTAATAGTCGAAAGTGATTGGAAGGCGACTAACACACCTTCCACGCCCACCATTTCCTGAAACAAATCCAATCAAAATTTTGAGATAGCCATTTTGTCCAGCGTAGTTGATTTCCAGATATAAATTATGTTTTTGAGGACAGTCCCCCACAGCCCTTAGGGCAAGGGTTGTAAGTTATGCCCTGGGAGCATATACGGTTTTTTATAGAAGGCGTTGTCGTATAAACTTCAAAAAAGGCTCATTCGATTGAAAATTCAAAGGGCTAGTGCTCTTTTTAATAGTCAAAAGTGATTGGAGGGCAACTAACCCGCCTCTCACGCCTACCTCTTCCCCAAACACATCTAATCAAAACTTTGAGATAGCCATTTTATTCAACGTAGTTTTAAGTTCTGGAAATTAGATCTTTGAGGATGACAACACCCCCACAGCCCTCAGGGAAAGGGTTGTAAATTATTCCCAGGGAGAATATAAGGTTTTTATATAACGCGTTGTCATAGAAACTTCAGAAAGGGCTCATTCGATTGGAAATTGAAATGGCTAGTGCCCTTTTTAATAGTCGAAAGTGATTGAAAAGCAACTAACACCGCTTCCACGCCCACCATTTCCCCAAACACATCCAATAAATATTTTGAGATGGTCATCTTGTTCCACGCGGTTCAAAGCAGGAAATTATACCTCTGAGCAGGACACCCCCCCCCACAGTCTTCAGGGCAAGGGTTATAAGTTATGCCCTGGGGGCATATAAGGTTTTTTATTGAAATCTTTGTCGCAGAAACTTGAAAAAAGGCTAATTCGATTGAAAATTCAAAGGGCTAGTGCCCTTTTTAATAGTCGAAAGGGATTTGAGAGCAACTAACCCCCTCTCACGCCCACCTTTTCTCCAAACACATCCAATCAATATTTTAGATAGCCATTTTATTCAACGTCGTTGAAAGTTTTTGAAATTAGGTCTTTAAGGACGACAACCACCCCCCACAGCCCTCAGGGCAAGTGTTGTAAATTATGTCCTGGGGGCATATAAGGTTTTTATTGAAAGCGTAGAAATTTCAAAATGGCTCGTTCAATTTGAAATTGAAAGGGCTAGTGCCTTTTTTAATAGTTGAAAGTGATTGGAGAGCGACTAATGCCCCTCTCGTGCCCACAATTTCCCCAGACACATCCAATCAAAATTTTGAGATATGCATTTTGTTCAACATAGTTGAAAGTTCTTGAAATTAGGTCTTTTAGAATAATAACCCCCCCCCCCAGAGACCTCAGTGCAAGGGTTGTAAGTTATGCCCTGGAGGCATATAAAGTTTATATAGAAAATTGTTATAGAAATGTCAAAAAGGGCTCATTTGATTGGAAATTGAAATTGCCCTTTTTAATAGTTGAAAGTGAGTGGAGAGTAACTAACCCACTCTCTTGCGACCACCATTTCCCTAAAAACATTCAATCAAAGTTTAGAGATAGCCATTTTGTTCAACGCAGTTGAAAGTTCTGGAAATTATGTATTAAAGGATTAAAAACCCCCCAGAGCCCCAAGGGCAAAGGTTGTAAGTTCTGCCCTGGGGGTATATAAGGTTTTTATAGATAGAATTGTCGTAAAACTTCAAAAAGGGCTCATTCAATTTGAAATTGAGAGGGCTAGTGCCCTTTGTAATAGTCGAAGGTGATTGGAGGGTAACTAACCCCCCTCTAACGCCCACCATTCCTCCAAACACATCCAATCAAAATTTTCAGATAGCCATTTTGTTCAACGTAGTAGAAAATTCTGGAAATTAGGTCTTTGAGAATGACACCCACCCCCCAGTACTCAGGGCAAGGGTTGTAAGTTATGCTCTGGGGGCATATGAGATTTTTATTGAAAGTTTTGTCGTAGAAAATTCAAAAGGGCTCATTTGATTGGAAATTGAAAGGGCTAGGGCCATTTTTAATAGTTGAAAGTGATTGGAGAGCGACTACCGCCCCCCTCACGTCCACCATTTCCCCAAACACATCCAATTAAAATTTTGAGATAGCCATTTTGTTTAACGTAGTTTAATGTTCTGGAAATTCGATCTTAGAGGATGACAACCACCCCAACAGACCTTAAGGCAAGGGTTATAATTTATGCCCTGATGGCATATAAGGTGTTTATAGAAAGCGTTGTCGTTTCCAAAAGGGCTCATTCGATTGGAAATCGAAAGGCCTAGTGCTCTTTTAAATAGTTGAAAGTGATTGGAAGGCTTGACATTTTTATAGTAAAGATCGATGTGGATATAATATATTATTTTTTGTTGTTGTTTTTGTTTAGACCAGGGCACTTCGTATCGAAGGAGTTGCCATGGGAACTTTGAAAAGGGCTTATTCAACCTAAAATAGAAACGGGCTGATGCCCTTTTTAATAGTCGAAAGTGATAGAGGGCAACTAATCCCATTTCCACTCCCACCCTCCCACGCCCACCCTGCCATTTGCCCATTATGTTTAAAAACTAAATGTTGCCTTAAGATTAAATCAAAATGCACTGTGATAATGCTAATTCCCAATAAGGTATCTCAGCAGTATCCCAAGAACGACTGAGGGTATTATGTTTAAACTTTCGGGGCTACTTCTGCTTTTAAAATTTAACCAAATCAAAATAGCGTAAGTATATCTAAGCTGTAAAAGAAAGTAAACAGATTTTTTTTCGAATGGTATCAAGTTTTCCATTTCAGGTCAACTAGAGGAGGTATGAAACTAAATTAAACAGTACTATTTGTGTCCAGATTTTTAAAAGGGTGTATGTTGTTAAAAATTGCTGAAAATTTTTCTCCAGCATACAAATAGCAGGCCAAACTATTAAGTCTTAAAAAACGAAAAGATTTAAAGTATTATTTTCTTTTTCTTTGAAAACACTTTGTCAATATAAAACGAACAGAAATTAATTAAAAAAACTTTTTCCACAAAATAAGTTTTTCAAAGAAAAGTAAAGAACTCCATTTAACAAAAAATGAGCAAAAATAAAATCAAATAATCTACCAAGCGTGAAACTACCAAAACTTAATATCGATAAATAAATTAAACCCAAAACGAACAGAAATTACAATAATTTACCGAGTCAAACTCAAAACGAGCAGAAATTAACATAAGTTGGGGACAAAACCCCTGTGCCTCCCCAAGGCCAGAACAAAATTTGTACTTTACTGAAAAATACAAATGAATGTGCATTGTCAGTTTAATATACATACACTGAAATTTAGCAATCAAAATGTTAATATTATTTGATTTATTAAAGTTGTAAAACTAAAAACATTTATATTTTTTCAGTAAATTGCAAATTGTGTTCTGGCCTTGGGAAGGCATAGGGGGTTTGCGCCCAACTTATGTTAATTTCTGCTCGTTTTGAGTTTGACTCGGTTAATTATTGTAATTTCTGTTCGTTTTGGGCTTTATTTATTTATCGATGCTAATTTAAGGTAGTTTCACGCTTGGTAGATTATCTGATTTTATTTTTGCTCATTTTTTGTTAAATGGAGTTCTTTACTTTTTTTTGAAAAACTTATTTTGTGGGAAAAGTTTTTTTCTATTAATTACTATTAAAGAATAAATGAAACCCAAAACGAACAGAAATTAAATAAGCAATCATAGCAAAAACATACAACAAGTAATAATATAAATGAATAAATAGATCTTAGAGCGAGTAATGCTTAGATTGAATATGAATATCAAGCTTAAAATGAAAAAAAAATTCCTATTGAAGTATAAATGAAACTTAAAACGAACAGAAATTAAATAAACAATCAATGCAAACAAACATACAATAGATATTAATGTAAATTAGTAAATAAATCTTAAAACGAGTGAAACTTAAATTGAATATGCAAATCAAGCTTGAAACGAACAAAAATCACCACAAACAAGAGTTTGGGTATGACCTCATTCTCTCACTGTAAAAGTCTAAAACCTACTGCATCATTGGCGCTTTACTGAAAACCAATTTTATGACAAATTTTTCTTTTGTACCTAATATTGAAAATAAAAATTAAAATTATAGTAAAATTTTGAACTGATAAGCTTTCAGCAATTAATATCATTACACATAAAATATTCAGTTTAATTTATTAGCTCTTTTTTAAGTTGTTAAAGACGAATATAGTTTCCCTACAGACAAGTGTTTAGATACTGCCTCCTTTCCTAACTGTAAATAAAAACCAAAAGCCTACTGCGGCATTGGCGCTTAACTGAAAACGGATTATATTACAAATATTTTCTTTTCCAGTTCTTACAGTATTGAAAATAGAAATACAATTACAGTGAAATAAACTTTTGAACTGATGGATTTTTCAACAATTAATACCATTATTCATCAAATATTCAATTTGATGTTGTTTATACTTTCCAATACTGTTCAAGACGCGTATAGTTTTAAGTAAAGCGCCAATGACGCAGTAGGTTTTAGACTTTTACAGTGAGAGAAGGTGGTCATATCCAAACTCTTATTTGTGGTGATTTTTTGTTCATTTCAACCTTGATTTGCATATTCAATTTAAGTTTCACTCGTTTTAAGATTTATTTATTAATTTACATTAATATCTATTGTATGTTTGTTTGCATTGATTGTTTATTTAATTTCTGTTCGTTTTAAGTTTCATTAATACTTCAATGGGAAGATATTTTTTTTCATTTTAAGCTTGATATTCACATTCAATCTAAGCATTACTCGCTTTAAGATCTATTGATTCATTGATATTATTACTTGTTGTATTTTTTTGCTATGATTGCTTATTTAATTTCTGTTCGTTTTGGGTTTCATTTATTCTTTAATAGTTATTTCTGGTCGTTTTGAGTTTGAATTTTAAAAGGTATTTGCATCTGCTGAGCTTAAGTTCAAAATGGCCTTTACTTTTCTTTGAATAACTTATTTTTCGGAAAGTATTTTTTTAATTAATTTTTGTTCGTTTTTGACTGCAAAAAATTTTAAGTTTTAAAAATTTCTTATTTCAAAATCAAACTTAAAAAAAAAATCAAAAATTCATCAAAGTATCAAAACTGATATCAAAGTAACAATATCAAAGTGAAAAAATGAGTTTGTGTCAACCTTCGAGTTTTTATTATCTGATGGTTGAACTATTTTTAACAAAATTGCTATCTCAAAACTTTTATCGGATGGGCTTGGGGAAAAAGGGCGTGGGGGACTAGATTAAGCTTTGGTCTCTTTTGACTCTTTAAAAGTGAACTAGAAGTTTCTATTTTCAATCCAATGAGCCCTCTCTGAAGTTTATACGAGCATTCCTTGTGTAAGAACCATATATATCCCCAGAGTATAACTTACAACGCCTATCCCTGGGCCCTGGGGGGGGGGTGTCGACCCTAGAGTTTTAATATCTGACGGTTGAACTATTTTCAACAAAATGGTCACCTGAAATTTTTATCGGATGGGTTTATCCATCCAATACGCCCAAAGGCGTTGAGAACGGGAGGGGCTAGTTGCCCTCTGATCTTTTCACTCTGAGAAAATGAACTACAACTTTTAGTTTCCATTCAAATGAGCCCTCTCTGAAGTTTATAAGAGCATACCTTCCATAAGAACCATATGTGCCACCAGAGCAATACTTACAACGCCTTCCCCAGCCCGGGGGGTTTTGTTGACACAGGAGTTTTTCTTACCTGATCTTTGAACTATTTTTAACGAAATGACCATACGTAAAGGTGTTTTTGTTATATGATCTTTGAACTATTTTTAACAAAATGGCTACCTCAAATTTTTTATCAGATGTATTTGGGGAAAAAGGGCTTGGTGGGCAAGTTGCCCTCTGATCACTTTTGACTCTTAAAAAGGGCACTAGTACTCTCGATTTCCAATCGAATGAGCCCCCTTTGAAATTTATACGACGACCCCTTCTATATGAAGTGCCTCTGGGAAAAAAACAAATGGAGTGTGGGGAGAGGCTAGCTACCCTCCAATCACTTTTGACTCTTAAAAGTGAATTACAACTTTCAATTTCCAATCAAATGAGCCCTCTAGGAATTTTATACTAGCATCCCTTCCATAACAACCATATATGCCCCCAGGGCATAACTTACAACGCCTACCCCCTGGCCCTGGGGGGCTGTATCGATACCGGTTTTTTTGTTATTAGAACTTTGAACTATTTTTAACAAAATGTCTACCTTAAAATTTTTATCTGATGCATTTAGGGTGCGGAGGAGAGGGGCGGGGGGGGGGGCTAGTTGCCCTCCGATTTATTTTGACTCTTAAAAAGTGAACAAGAACTTTCAATTTCAAATCAAATGAGCCCTCTCCGAAGTTTATACGAGCATCCTTTCCATAAGAACTATATATGACCCTAGAGCATTACTCATAACGCCTGCCTCCGGGCCCTGGCGGGTTCCGTCGACACAGGAATTTTTCTTATCTGACCTTTGAACTATTTTTAATAAATGACTATTATAAAAATTTTATTGGATGGGCTTGGGGGAAAAAGGGTGTGTGTGGGGGGGGGGGGCTAGTTGCCATCGGATAGCTTTTGACTCTTAAAATTGAGCTAGAAATTTCAATTTCCAATCAAATGAGCCCTCTCTGAAGTTTATACGAGCATCCCTTTCATAAGAAACACATATGCCCCCAGGACAACACTTACAACGCCTATCCCGCGGGCTCTGGGGGGTGTTTTTGTTATCCATTTTCTTAACAATTTCCGAATCACTGGCTATCTCAAAATTTGTAGGGGACGGGTTTGCGGAAAAAAGAGCGTGGGGGAGGGGGCTAGTTTAACTCTCTTGACTCTTAAAAAGTGAACTAGAACTTTCAATTTCCGATCAAATGAGCCCTCTATGAAATTTATACGAGCATCCCATTCATAAGAACCACACATGCCCTTAGGGCATGACTTAGAACGCCTTCCCCTGTGCCCTGGGGGTTCTATTGACACCGGATTTTTTTTTACCCGACCTTTGAACTATTTTTAACAAGATTTCTTTCTCAAAATTTTCATCAGATGGGTTGGGGGATAGTTCCCCTCAGATCTCTTTTGACTATTATAAAGTGAGCTCAAATTTTCAATATCTAATCAAATGAGCCCTCTCTGAACTTTTTACGAGCATCCCTCTCATATGAACAATATATGCCCCAGAGCATAACTTACAACACCTGCCCCCGGGCCCTGGGGGGTTGTGACGACACCTGAGTTTTTATTATCTGACTTTTGAGAAATTTTTAACTTAATGCCTACCTCAAAATTTTTATTGGATGCATTTGGGGAAAAGGGGCGTGGGGGACTAGTTGCCCTCCAATATCTTTTGACTCGAAAAAACTTAACTAGAACTTTCAATTTCCAATCAAATGAGCCATCTCTGAATTTTTTACGAGCATACCTTCAATGAGAACCATATTTTTTCCAAGGGCGTAGCTTACAACACCTGCCCTCGGGCCCTGGGGGGCTGTGTTGACCCCTGAGTTTTTTTTATATGGTCTTTGAACTATTTTAAAAAAAAATATATATCTCAAAATTCTTATCGGACGGGTTTGAGGAAAAAAGGGCGTGGAGGGGGGGGGGGGCTGGGTGCCCTCGAATCTCTTTTGACTCTTAAAAAGTGAACTAGAACTTTCCATTTCCAATCAAATGATCCCTCTTTGAAGTTAATAGAGCTCCCTTTCATAAGACCCATATATACCCCCAGGGCATAACTTACAACAGCTGCCCCCGGGCCCTGGTAGGTTGTGTCAACACCGGAATTTTTGTTATATGATCTTTGAACTATTTTTAACAAAAAAGCTATCTTAAAATTTTTATTGGATGCATTTGGGAAAATAGGGTTTAGGGGGGGGGGGGAAGCTGGTCTTCCTCCAATATCTTTTGACGCTTAAAAAGTGAACCAAAACTTTCAATTTCCAATCAAATGAGCCCTCTCTGAAGTTTATACGACAATGTTGTCTATACAAAACCTTATATGCCCCTAGGGCATAACTTACAACCCTTGCCCAAAGGGCTGTGGGGGAGTTGTCATCCTCAAAGACCTAATTTCCAGAACTTAAAACTACGTTTAATAAAATGGCTGTCCCAAAATTTTGATTGGATGTGTTTGGGGAAAAGGTGGGCGTGAGAGGGGGGTTAGTTACCCTGAAACCGCTTTCGACTATTAAAAAGGGCACTAGCCCTTTGAATTTCCAATCGAATGAGCCTTTTTTGAAGTTTCTACGACACCGTCTTCTATAAAAACCTTATATGCCCCCAGGGTATAACTTAAAACCCTTGCCTTGAGGGTTTTGGGGGAGTGTCCTCCTCAAAAACATATTTTCTATCTGAAAATCAACTACGCTGAACAAAATGGCTATCTCAAAATTTTGATTGGATGTGTTTGGGGGAATGATGGGAGCAGGGGGGGGGGGGTTAGTTACCCTGAAACCGCTTTCGTCTATTAAAAAGGGCACTAGCCCTTTAAATTTCCAATCGAATGAGCCTTTTTTGAAGTTTCTACGACAACACCTTCTATAAAAACCTTATATGCCTCCAGGACATAACTTAAAACCCTTGCCCTAAGGGTTGTGGGGGAGTTCTCCTCAAAAACATATTTTCAATCTGGAAATCAACTACGCTGAAAAAAATAGCTATCTGAAAATTTTGATTAGATTTGTTTGGGGGAATAATGGGCGGGGGGGGGGGCTAGCTGCCCTCCAATCATTTTCGACTAATAAAAAGGGCACTATCCCTTTGAATTTCCAATCGAATGAGCCTTTTTTGAAGTTTCTACGACAGAGCCTTCTATAAAAACCTTATATGCCCCTAGGGCAAAACTTAAAACCCTTGCCCTGAGGGTTGTGGGGGAGTGTCCTCCTCAAAAATATCGTTTCTATCTGGAAATCTACTACGCTGAGCAAAATGGCTATCTTAAAATTTTGATTGGATGTGTTTGGGGGAATGATGAGTGCGGGGGGGGGGGGGGCTAGTTGCCCTTCAATAATTTTCGACTATTAAAAAGGGCACTAGAACTCTCAATTTCCAATCAAATGAGCCCCCTTTGAAGTTTCTACGACGACCCCTTCCATATGAAGTGCCTCTGGAAAAAAAATGATAATAAATAAATAATAAAACATTGGAGCCGTATGGCCTTTACTATAGGCACTGTATATGTAATAGGTCACTAATTATATATACAGTGACTATAGGCAACGCTACAGCGTTGCCTCTGATACATTAAATGAAAACTTTGAAACAGTATTTTTATTCAAAATAGTCCAAAGATCATATAACAAGGCTTTCAGAGTTTACACAAACAAACAGAGCCTGGGGGCGAGGGCTGTAAGTTACGCCGCGGGGGCATTTTAGATGTTTATGGAAGGGAGGGTTGTTTAACTTTAGAATCGTTTAGGTGGAAATTGGAAGTTATAGTTCCTTTTTAAGAGTCAAAAGTGATGGAGGGCAATTGCCTACCCTCCGACAAGCCCTCTTTTCACCAAACACATCTGATTGAAATTATCAGATGGCAATTTTGTTCCAAATAGTCCAAAGAACATATAATAGTGCCTCTAGGGTTGACACCCCCCCAGCGCCCTGGGGATAGGGTTTTAAGTTATGCCATGAAGGTATATAAGGTTTTTATGGAATGGGCGGTCGTATAAACTTGTGATTCGGCTCATTCGATTTGAAATTGGAAGTTCTTGGGCCCTTTTTTAGAGACAAAGTGATTTGAGAGCAACCAGCCCCCCCCCTCTTCACGCTCATCATTTTCCTTAACATCTCCAATCAAAATTTGGAGATAACAATTTTGTTCACCGTAGTTGAAGTGTGCGGGAATTATGTATTTGAGGAACACACTCCCCCCCCCTACAGTTCTCAGAGCAAGGGTTGTAAGTTATGCCTCGTGGGCATATAAGGTTCTTATAGAAAATGTGGTCGTATGTGCTTTGAAGGGGACTCATTGGATCGGTAATACGCAGTTCTGATGCCCTTTTTAAGAGTCAAAGTTATATGGGGTACAAACCGGCAGAGCCTGAGGGCGAGGGTTGTAAGTTATGGGGCATTTAAGGTTCTTACGCAAGGGATGGTTGTATAAACTTTAGAGGTGCGTCATTTGGCTGAAATTATAAGTCCTAGTTCCCTTTTAAGTGTCAAAGGTGAAGGAGGTCAACTACCCCCCCCCCCCACTACCCTTCTTTTCACCAAACGCATCCGATTGAAATTGTGCGATGGCAATTTGGTTTAAAATAGTCCAAAAAACATATAACAATATCTCCAGGGTTGAAACAACCCCCCAAAGCCCATGGGGAAAGGGTTTTAAGTTATGCTCAGGGGGCATATAAGGTCTTTATAGAATGTGTGGTCGTATAATATTCAGATGGGTCTCATTTGATTTTAAATTGGAAGTTATAGTGTCCTGTTTAAGAGTCAAAAGTAGTAAGCGCCCAATTACCACTGCCCGTGATTGCGCAATATGCCTTACCAGGGCCATTTGCCTATTACAATGAACTCTACATGGCTTGGCAGACATGTTTTTTATTATGACATCGATTTTTTGTGTGTCAGTCGATTAGAGAAAGTTGGTGGTTAGTCCAATATAATAACTTGATTGGTCGGTTTTCTAAAAAAAAACTTGCCATGGTATAATGTACTCAATTAAAAAAAAACCCCGGTATAATGTCCCTACACTGCATTCCAATTTTCATTATGTTTTAAGACATTGTTTATACTACACCATATATTTTTAACTTTTGAAAACAATGGATTTGTCAATTTTCAATGTGAGTAACTTTTCATTCTTTTATGATTGTCATGGTGGATGACTTTGGGAAAAAAAAAATTAGCGTGGGAGGGGGCCTAGTTGCCCTCCATTTTTTTTTTGGTTACTTAAAAAGGACATTAGAACTTTTAATTTCCGTTCGAATGAACCTCCAGATAGGAGCTTTTAACTTCTATAGTAGGGTTCTCTGATGATGTGATTTTCATTAAAGTTCTATGAGTTTTAGAGGGTGTTTTCCCCCTTTTTCGAAAACAAGGCAAATTTTTCTCAGGCGCGTAACTTTTGACCGGTATAGCTAAACTTGATGAAACTGATCATAAGAATGAAATCATAAGAATTCGCTCTTTACGCTAAAGTTTTTTATTGTTTAAAAAAAAAAATAAAGTTGTGAGACAAGGTCAAACTTTAGCGTAAAGAGCGATGCGAAGAGGAGGGGGGCACCCCCTTTCATATAGGGAATAATTTCTGTTCGTTTTAATGTCGCTCCTTACTTTCAGTTTAAGAAACTTGTTTTTTTTATTTAATTTCTGGTCGTTTTTTAGTTAATGCAGCTTTTATTTGCATAAAAATTTTACTTTTCTTTTGTTAAATGGATCTCTTTACAAATTAACTTACGTAACTAACTTCTATATTCGTGTATTTTTCTTCTGGCAAAAAATACAAAGTTGCAGATTTTTGCAGATATGAGCTTGAAAGCTATGTAATAGAGTTTTCTGATACGCTGAATCTGACGGTGTGATTTTCATTAGAATTCATTCACTTGTAGGGGGTGTTTCCCCCCCCCCCTCTTAAAAAAAAAAATCGGGTAAATTTTTTTCAGGCTCGTAGCCTTTAATGAGTAATACTAAACGTAATAAAATTTATATATATTTAGAATCAGCATTATAAACACATTCTTTTGATACATTTATTAACATCAAAATTCCGTTTTTTAAAAGTTTGGATTACTATTGAGCCGTGTCGCTTGTTTTTTATTGTTTTTTTTTTCTATTACGTATATGTTATTACGTATATGAGGGGGAGGGTTCTCCCCTTAGTCATTACCACATTCTTTACGTTAAAAGTCTAAAAAAAATTTTGATTCACAACCCTCTGAATCACAAAGGCCGTTTTTAATTAGAATAGATAGCTCTTTTGAAAGCACTAAAAAAAATTGTAGCGTAAAGAGCGAGGTATCGACTTGGGGGAGAACCCCCTCACATACATTATAATTTCTGTTCGTTTTCATTTAGCAGTATGAAATTAATAATAGGAGCACCTTAATGAGCAATAAACAAGAGGAGGAGGAGGAGGGCAAAATTTGACCTCTTAAGCATTTATCCAACAAAATGGAAAAAGGGGTAGATTTTTTTTTCATGCTAAATTTTGCCTTTTTTTTCAAGGAAGAGGATACGTGCAATAACCCCCCTTCTGAAAAGAAACCGAGATGGAGCGAAGCTGCATTAATGCAAGCCGCAAGACCATCAATTATCAAATATGCCGGTAGAATTACACACGATCTGGACCAGCCAACGACCACCCAACTTAGCAATTTAGCATTTTAATTGCAACCATCAACCATCCGGCAATAACATGCATAATTGCAAATAACAACCATCCATCATTTTAATTGCACTTTAATTGTTGATATGGATGGAGAAAAAAAAGTTCTTCTCTCTCTTACAATCATTTATTTAGCCCAGGTCAACTACATCCACAACTTCAAACAAATCCGTTGCCAAAAGACAGAGGAAAATTCGGATTGTTGAGAGAGTTAGACCACCAACCGCCGACATATGGGATTCGTGTCCATTAACTGAAGCTGAGGAGCAAGTGTTCATACAGCATACCGCGTCAGTTGAACAATGGTCAAATTTCATTGAGAGTTATAATGAAGAGGGCCAAGCACTAGAATTGGACCCATATTTTGCATTTTTATTCTAAAAATTTTTGGAATAAAACCATTAGTTTTTTTTTATCATTCTCTTGTTCTAACTTACCCTTCTAAGAATAAGACTACATTTTCCTGACTAAAACTAAAATATATATATTTTTTTTAAATGTTCAGTTGTCATAATGAAAGACATGTGGCAATGTAACTTTTTTCTTCTTCTTTTAATTGTTCAGGTGGTGGTGGGACAATGACTATGAGAAATTGACATAGCTTTTTAACTTTATAAAAATAATGGTTATTTTACATAAAAAATAAAACTTTTTTTCTACAGATTAAAGATATAGCACCACCACTGACACCGTTGGGTGATGAACCAAGTGTATTTACAGGACCAATTTCGTCACCACCACCGGAGTTCAGCGATCAACCTACACTAGTTCTACAGGATATGGAGTGGTATAGGGGGTTCCTTAATGATGTTTTTGGGGAAATGGCTAGCCTGGATGACTTAAGCTATGATATTGACATGCTTGAGGATCCGGGGTGGACAGATGGTTTTATGCGTGAACATTTAGGTGATGCTACTAGTGCATCTGAACCGGGTCCTCATAACGAAATTCCATCACAGGACAATACAGGCTGGCTCGACCAATTGTCCCCAAACACCTTGGAATATGTACTAGGGGACCTCATGCCACATCCCCCCAATGTGATTGAACAGACTGGGAGTGGTGGTGGTGTTATTGACAATTCCCTGTCACACCCCACCATTCCACTTAATGTTATAGATAGTAGTAGTAATACAACAACAACAGTATCCCCTCTTCCGGATTTTTTTCTGTCCAACTCTGCAATGCATCACACATTGGTCTACAGCGCCAAATTCGGTGACCCCTTCAACTCTCTAGTGTCGGGGGATATAATAACAGATCCCTGGCCATTACACATTCATATAATGATAAGATTCGAGCCATTCTTGAACAACAAATGGGGGTGTGGGGAGTGGGGGTCAGTTTAAAAGCATCAATAGCACTAAAAATATTTTTTTTAAATGAAAGTGCGGGTGAGATGTATTCAAAATACTTGCACACAGAGATGTTGGCAATACACCCGCATTTATCAAATTATGGGGAGGTTTTTCTAAATTGGGCTAATAGTATTCAAAGTAAGTGGGAAAATTATAACGAGGGGGGTAGTGGATCTGTGGTTTTATTTATTAAAAGTTTAAATGTTAATATTTGTAGGTTTAAAAAGGATTTTATTGTAAGAGGGGGAGCGGGGAATATTGAATTAAAATATTCAGATTTAGAGGGGTGTAAGGGGATACAACGAATCTGTTTCGATACGAGGCTGCAGTGTTTCAAGTATGCATTTTTAATTGCGGCATACAGACCTCTTCAAAAAGCTGCATCTAAGAAAAAGTTGGACAAAATGGCAGTTAATGGTAGGGAGGGTTCAAAGTTCCCCAAAGTAAATTTTAATTGTTTAAATGGTCAATATCCCGTGACACTAAAAGGAATAGATATTTTTGAGCGGGCTAATGCACATTTAAAGATTGGTGTGACGGTGTTACAGTATGAAACAGAATTTGAAGAGGGTCAGCGTTCCGATAAGAAGGGTGTATTATTTCCAGTGCGGGCTCCTGCAATTGAATCAGTAGAACATTGGGTGTGGCTTCTATACACACCACCCACAGACTCCAATTCAATTGGTCATTTCAATCCAATTACGGATATTAGTAGGGTTCTAAGTGAGGGTAAAAAGGGGCGAGGTGGTGTGTGTCATTACTGTCCAACATGTCTCTCAAGATTTCGCTCTGATTTAAAGTTAAAGCATCACATGAAACACTGTAAACGTCATGGATACAAGGCTGTGGAGACGGTAAGCGGAGATAGAGCGATCTTACGTTTTAAAAATTTTCAAAACACGCTCCTGCAGAGCAATAAGATCGCTTTGGACTGCGAAGCTAAGCTGACAGACGTGTGCGATCCGTCAAATTCAAATCATGTTAAAATACATGAAGCCATAGGGGTCTCTTACGCTCACGCGCAACGAGATTCCAATAATACCATGCAAGTGTTGGAGGTAGTTGAGATGTTGAGTGACGGTGAAGACTGCATGCGCTCGGCATTGGTCAGTCTAGTCAAAACAGTTAACGGTGCAATTTCGCGCCTTCGTTATACAAACTATCCTATGCTCCTATCACCAGATGACATAGTGGCCATTAAAAATCGTAAAATGTGTTGGGTTTGCAAGGGGGAATTTGATGATGGTGTTGGGAATGGGGGGAGGAGGAAGGTGATCGACCATTATCATTTGTGGCAGGAAATTACATCGGGAGGGAGTAACTTTAGAGGGGTAGCACACCAGTCATGCAATTTAAACGTTAGACAACAATATTTCGTACCTGTTTTTATACACAATTCCAATTACGACTTAAAGTTTGTTCTTCCGGCGTTGGCCCGCATTGCCAAGGGAGGAGTTGTAGATGACGCATGGATAGATGGTTCTTTTTCATATAATATCATACCCAAATCATCGGAGAAGCTACTGCTGCTAGAATTCATGTGGAAAACAGTTGACAAGGGTAACACGTGCCTGAATAAAATCCGTTTTTTAGACTCTTTCAGCTTCTTCCCCAAATCTTTAAGTCAATTGATTCAGGTGCAGAAAAGTGACAATTTTGATAGCTTTCCCCTCCTCAAACAGCGCTTCCCCGATGATGAAATGTATGATTTATTAACGTGTAAGGGTATATATCCATATGATTATTACAACTCTGGTTCGAGGCTAGATGAGGTGTCACTACCGCCCATTGAAGCTTTTTACAATTCTCTTACTGAGAGTGAGTGCACCACTAGCGACTACGAATTTGCTAAGAGGGTTTGGGCAAAGGGCGGATGTAAAAATGGGTGGGATTATTGTAAACTTTACTTGGCCAGTGACGTACTCACTCTTCTGGATATTGTGTGCAAAAATACGGATAAAATCTATGGGGAATTTGGGTTGGATTTAGGTTATTATTTTTCCACTCCCCATTTGGTGATGGACTTGATACTTAAAATCAGCAAAGAAGGAATAGGTCTGATCGCCGATGTGGATCAGCATCTGTTTGTAGAGAGATCAATGAGGGGTGGGTATGTTTTTCATGGGGATCGTATCATGAAAACTGATCCGAGTGGACAGCACACCGATGAAAAGTCGGACGCAGTTTTTTTTGGATATGAATTCTCTTTACCCATCGGCAATGTCTCACTACTGTTTGCCGTGTGGCAATTATAAATGGCTTAACAATCCGTGTGCTTCGAATTTCCCCGACATTGCCAGTGTTGAGGAGAATGGGGCACAGGGATGGTTTTTTGAAATTGACGGTGAAATACCAATGGAAATCCATGACTCGGTAAAGGACTTTGTTTTTCCGTGCATAAATAGACCGGTGGGTAGGAACTCTCTGAGCCCCTGCAATTTATCTTTAGTAGAGGACGGGAGTATGCACTGGGTACCTTCAAAACAAAAACTAATTGCCGATCTCAACCCGAAACAGAATATCGTTGTTCATCACGTGCTATTGAAATGGATGGTGTCCAATGGTTTCAAGGTCACAAAGATTCATAGAGCCCTCCAATTTGATCAAAAGCCTTACATGAAAACGTTTATTGATACCTTTGTCAGTAAGCGTTCACAAGCGAAAACGAAAGTTGAAAAAGAAGTCTATAAACTCATTTTGAACTCAGCTTTCGGTAAAATGTGCGAGAGCGTACGACACAGAAGTCGATGTGACATTGTAACCAACCCCAAAGATTGTGCTCGAATCATTGCGGATCCAAACTTCACATCGTTCACAATCATAGACTCCAATATGGTGCTCCTACATCGCAAGAAAAGAAACATTGTATTAAATAAAAATATTGCAGGCGGAGGTGCAATAACTGAAATATCCAAGAAACTCATGTTGTCATTTTATTATAATGTATGCAAGGTACAGTGGCCGATTGAGGGACAAGTTCAAGTGTACTACGGGGACACTGATTCACTCCTGTTAAAAGTCAAAACTGAAAATCTATTGAATGATTTGGAAAATGGCGAGTACATTAGCTCACGAATGGACTACACTAACTGGGACGAATCCCTCTACCCAGAGCTAGTGAAACGCCAGGCCCCAAATCAATTGTTAATGTTAAAATCTGAAACGGGTAGCGATCTGATATCCAGTGGTGTGTTTCCTGGTCCGAAGGTATACTGTGTGGAAACGCACGGCAAGGATATCAAACAAGTTTGCAAGGGGGTACCTACAAACTTTGTAAAAAATAATTTCGACATGAGTGTGTATAGAAACTGTGTGGAACGTAGTTTAGTGCCAAGGGCGAAAGTCATGGCGATTCGCTCTTTACAATTTAAAAACTACACAGTTAGAGTTGAGAAAAACGCCATGTCTGCCATATCGGACAAAGTCTATGTACTTGAGGATGGTGTGAAGGTACTACCACACGGTCATTATTTAATTTCAGACCGAGTTGAACGTACAGAGTACAGAAAACAACTCGGTCTAGAAAAATTAACTTAAATTCACTAAAAAAAAGTATAAATTGGGTGGGAGGGTTTTTTGGGTAATTAGGTTTTTTAATTCTTTTTTTTCTCTATCACAAACAATTTTCAATGTGTGTGTGTGCAAGGCAGATCAATTTCCAGTATTTAATGCCGGCCCCGGCCCGGGCCCGCCGCAGCGGGCCCCCGGCGCCCGGCGCTTCCCGGCCCCGGCCGCCGCCCCCGGGGGGAGGAGGGAGGGGGGGGGGGGGAGGGGGGACCCCAAAATTTAAAATGTTGTAAGTAAAAGTGTATGATATTATTTCACAAGTGTGTGTGTGCATTAGTCCAATAAATGTTATATTTTTTTATAAATAAATAAACAAAAAAAAGGTGTATTTATTTAAGTGTTTTTTTTTCTAGTGGTTATGTAAATGTTGTATTTTTTTTATTATAAATAAATTAAAAAAAAAGTGTATTTTTTTATTCATGTTTAATGTGCCTTTTTCAATGTAGTATTTTTTAAAAAGTATTGTTACCTTTTTATGTATATAATAAAAGAAAATATTATTCTTTATTCTTCTTCTTCTTCTCATTATTATTATTCTTGAACGGAGTAGCAATAGGGAAATTATTTAGTCATGAGACAGCCATAGTCTACAGTTAGTTGTCCAGGTGAACTGTTGAAGGGAACATGTATCAATTTAAAACACCATTCAGATCGTTTCTGTGTGGACCGTCAATGTCGGGCAAAACAACACTCTTAACTAAAATAATTAAAAATTGCGATAAAATGTTTGTGGTAAAGCCGAAAAAAATCTACTATTTTTACAGTATTTGGCAGGAGTCATATGATAAAATAAAAGCAATTGCTGCCACCACCATGGGGTTGGAGCAGATACAATTCATACAGGGACTTGATGTTTTCAGCATTATTGAACAAAACTCTTGGCTGATCATTGACGATCTGGCTGAATCTATTGAACAATGGTCCCAGGAAATGCTACAACTGTTCACTGTTCGCTCTCATCATGAACAGATTTCCGTTACTCTGGTTCTACACAATCTCTTTCATCAGAGCAAGTGTATGCGAACACTTGCATTCAACTGCACCTACTATATCATCTACAGAGTTGTTCGTGATTCTAGCTCGCTAATAACTCTCAATAAACAAATCTATCCGGGAGCCCCCAAATTTCTGCTCTCAGCATACAATCAGGCAACTAATAAACCCTACGGCTACATCCTATTGGATCTTAATCAAAATACACCCGAGGATCTGCGTGTAGTCACAGATATTTTTGACAATGAAATTACAGTATATCTCCCCGTGAACACTAAAAAGACCTATTAGTTGCTATCATGACACTGAAGAAACTACATGAAAATAGACATTTGTTTTCAGTTCTAAGCACTTCAAAACCTCCGCTTAGGAAAGCAATACTCAAACACGGTATTGACAACGATTTCATTAATCTAATATCCGAACTTTGTTTAAATTTGATCGAGGGTAATGTTCAAGTGCCAGAAGTAGTTAAGAAACAGGCAAAGCAACATCGTTCCATTGTACGTACATTGGCCTCTAAAAAGAAAGGAAAGAATTTCAAAAGGAAACGACTTCTTCAGGCGGGCGGTAGCTTTTTCACACTTTTACTGCCAATAATTGCAGGACTTGTAAACAGTTTTCTCTAGAAAGAGAGAGAGAGAATGGCAAAACCCTATAAATTGACTCCAATAGAACTCGCTCTCTCACCCGTCGAACACTTTGAGAACAATCTGAGTAAATTCCTTGACAATGAGAATATTGAGGATGATAAAAAACTGCTTTTACTTCAAGATGCACTTCACCGAGTGGACAAACACAAGCCCTATCGGTCGAAGCCAACTGCCGCTGGTGGTGGTGGTGACCCCGAAAAAGAATCATCTCCTCAAGAGTCTGCTGCTGCTGCTGGAACACAATTAAAGAAGGAGGAATTGGATTCAATTGTATTGAAAATTGGAAATCTAATGCCCCACTCATATCGTGAACAAAGTAAACGACTCCTAGCCTATCTCTTGGAAAGTGGTCAAGATCACATTCAAGTTGAGAGCAATGGGACAGGGATTATAATTCAGGGCAAGAGCTATAATCTACTTGATTTAATCTATGATATGGTTACAAATCGTAAAGGACTATTATCATTTGACGCTCATCTATACAACTTTCTAAATACATTAAACTTCCCCAAAAGTCTTATTGGCAATAGACAAATTCTAAAAAAATTAAATGAACATGCATCATCATCATCATCATCATCATCATCAAAATTGACACCATTAAAAAATGAACTTGAAGAATAAGAAGATTTTAAATCAATTTTGGAAAATACTAGCACACCGCTGATAGCTAGACAAAAGCGAAGACGTATCAAGTCAACGTCACCATCACCACCACCACCAACAGCCAGTATACAAAAGGGTAGCGGACGTTACACGACGTGTTTACGTTCAAAATGGTTGAAGTTCTGAAAGGTGTTTATGAAAATATTGGTGAGGCGGGGAGTTTAAGTTCCCCCACCACTCTTTCCAAAGTCACTGGTGTTCGCACTAAAAATGTACAAGACTATCTACAAAATGAATCAAGTTACACTCTGCATAGAAATCATAGACTTCGTGCCAATCAATATTGAAAAACTAAAGCCTTTTACCCATTGCATATAATGCAAGCAGATCTCCTGACTCTAGATGAGCTTCAAAGACGTCACAATACACCGTACAAGTACATTCTACTTGCAATCAGTGTTTATAGTCGCTATGCTTATGCAATTCCATTGCGATCAAAGAGAGGTGTTGAAGTTGCTCAGGCCATTGAAAGTATTCTCAAACAGGATTCATATAAAAAAATTCAAACGGATCGCGGTAGTGAATTTGTTAATCCCCATGTTGCAAAAGTACTAGAGAAATATAGTACACTGCTCTATCATAGTCACAGTCCTATAAAGGCTGCAATGGCCGAACGATTGATAAGAACTATTCGACTTTTAATTTCAAGGTATTGTAAATTGAAAAATACATCGACTTTTATTCATGATCTTGATAAAATCATGTTGATTTATAATCAACGACCTCATCGATCGTTGTCCAACTCTACGCCAACAGAACTTCATCATTCTGATCATGATACAATTGATGTCGGCTGTCAAGAAGATGAAAAATAAATTCAATGTTGGTGATACCGTTCGAATTAATAGAACAACTAATGTTTTTGAAAAGGGGAATTACTTATGGTCCACCGAACTTTTTAAAGTGGCAAAAATCCTAGACACTAAACCCATAACTTATCGCCTGCGTGATACCAAAGATGAAGAGATTCTCGGCGGGTTTTATGACTATGAATTACAAAAAGTTAAAAATGCTATTGAAATCTATCAAATTGAAAAGATATTAAAGACACGTACACGCAGGGGTAAGAAACAGTTACTTGTTCGGTGGCTATGATACAACTCTGATTTTGATTCTTGGATCGGTGTTGAAGATATTGACAATGCCCCATGATTTCTATGTAACATTCACGTCCAACGTTTCCGATCCTCTCTACAATGACTTGAATACGACAAGTGATTTTTGGACAAAACTCTCCCCTGCCATCAAATTTGACGGTGCATATGAGGTGGCTCTTGTCGACTGTATTCTCAAAAATACCTATGACATCCTGAGAAAGGATCGTAAATATGATATAAAAATTAGACCCTATAATTGGCCACCACCACCACCACCTTCAGGTGATCAAGAACAAATTCGAAAAATCAATTGGATGGATTATCCATATGTTGAATTACCCTACGAGGAACTCACCTGTATGAATGATTTATGTCGTTCTATTAATAAAAGAATTTCCGCTCGTAAAAAGGGAGCTTTTCATTTCAACTATTCAAAGGAGGAGGGCAAGATCTACATTAGTTCACCTATTGCCAGCGAAACGGTTATTCTCAATGATAACCTAAAGGATGTTCTTAGCTTTAAGCTCAATATAATCAATGGTAAAAGTGCCGGAAACACTAATTTCATTTTTGCTGACTACCCACCTGCCTTCTCCACAGACACTTGCATATTTCTCTACGCTTCATTTGTGGAAACATCGAGAGTCGGTAATTCAAATGTTCCCCTCCTACGAGTTCTTGAACGAAAAACCAATCAAGAGCATATTCATCACTACAATATAAAGCATATTCAGTATATTCCCGTAAACACTTCCTATTTGGAACTCTGTCAGTTAACACTAAGAACTGAATTAGGTGATCCTCTAGCAATTTCAAGAGGCTTAGCAGTGATTACATGTCATTTTCGACCCATTGTCAACGACAGCACAATCACCTAAAATGAACAATAGGAGAATTCCATTTGTCTGTCCCGATATCGATTGCTATGTTGGTGCTTTGAGTCCACGTCAAATAGGCAATGAATTGGACTACTGCAAGGGTCGTACTACAATGTCTGGCTACGGTCTTGGTAGCTGGTTTGCTAGGCTATTTCGTTCTGCTCTACTCCTTGTCAGAAAATATCTTGTACCTGCTGCACCAAATTTTGCTGCCTCCACACTACAGGACTGGGGGTCGGGCAAGAATTTCAAGGAGAGTGTTAAGGAAAATATTAGATCTTCAGCAAGAGCCGTTGGTGAGCAACTAAAATCTCGACAAAATGGGGAGGGATTGAAAAGGATGCGTTCACGTCATTCACTCATCAGTCTCCACCCAGGCAGGAAGCAAAGGACATCAACAAGGACTTTGAGGAATAAAACGACGAAGGCCAATAAGCAGAAGAAGAAGAAAAAGAAAAAGATTGTTAGATCAAAGAAGGATTTCTTCTCTTAAGATGACTTATCTCCCCCACAAGGAATCATATCCATCAATAAGTTCCTCATTGAATCTATTCAATGCTGAAAATGTTTATGTCAGTGTCAAGTATGGCTACTATGAACAATTTCACCCCCAACAACCCCTCTCGGAAAATATACACTTTCAAATAGTTTCCAATGAAAACTATTTCATTGATTTGTCATCAACATTTATTGATTTAAATGTTGTGGTGAAGAAAAAGTCAGATAATACAACTCCAAATGCCGGCGATGGTCTCTCCTACGAGAACTGTATTCTACACAACCTATTCAAACAAATTAATGTATTCATTAATGGAACATTGGTGAGCACTAGCAATAATTTATCAAACTATGCAAGTTACATACAATTTATGATGATGACGCCAAAGGCATACAAGGAATTGAGAGGACAATCATTGGGCTATGAATATCGATCAGGTGTTGATACTGACGGTGAGTTGACTACTGCAGTGACCCAAGAGTATCATCTGGTTGGAAAATTAAATCATGAGATATTCAATATATCCCAATGGCTACCCCCCAATGTCAAGATTGACATAAAGTTACAGATGGCCCCATCGAATTTCATTTTGAGAAAAACACTTCCTGCAGCACCCGATGCAAATGTCATTATCACATCGGCAATTCTCCACGTCCGAAAACAACAAGTTATGAGCTCTGTTGCATTGGCAGTGGAAAAACTAAGAGTCAATGGTAACAACATTAAACTTCTTGTTCCCCATACGATCACCAATCAACGTCACATTGCCATCGGCCCTCGTAGCTATAGCGATTCATCATTTATCAATGGAGAAATCCCATCAAAATTGGCTTTGGCCTTTGTGAAGAGTGGGAGTGCCGTTGGATCCTGGACTGAATCCCCCCATGATTTTAATTTTTTCGGTCTATCTAGCCTTGTGTGCAAAGTGAATGGTATTCCACTGTACACTCTATCATTTGACAAACAATCCTATAGAACTCTGTACGAGTTGACCATGCAATCCCTAGATCATGACTCTCAACTATTTGAAAATGGAATAACCGATTCAATGTTTTCGAAAAATCATGGGGTTATTGTTTTGGACTTGTCTGGCACACAGGATATGAGCATAGTACGAACAGGGAATGTACGTTTAGAGTGTACATTTGCCAATGCTCTGACTGAGAGTATCACGCTAATATCACTAAGTCAATTTGAAACCTATTGGGAAATCACACCCGACGGCAGTGTTCTACTTGACCTAGCACCATGAACACAAACCAAATAATCAACGTATTTAGTATGGATCCATACATGTCCCGGTACAAGTACTATTGCATACCTTCGGACCTCATTGAAAAAATTCCAAGTGTTAACAATACCCTAATCATTGTTAATAGCAGTCCATCGACTTTGAAGACCGGTCATTGGCTATGCATCTTTCAAACAGCGAAGAATATTGAATTTTTTGATCCTCTTGGCCTATCGTATAAATTCTACACTCCATAAATCAGCAACTTTATTGAAAACAGTGGGAAAACCATTATTCAAAATCAACGAAGAGTACAGGATTTAACGACTAAGACATGCGGCTTTCATGCACTACTCTTTTTCATGTTCAGATGTCGTGGCTACACCTACAAGCAGTTTCTCGACATCTACGTTGACTTACCTCGATTGAATGACTTTCTAGTGGAGAATATACTTACAAGTGTATTTAATATTGATTTTAGTGCCCTGAGAATAAAATGTTCTAAAGATGTATGTGAAATTGTTTATTAATAAAAAAATTTATATACATGATAAAACGACTTTTCTACTCTTTAGATTTCATCCACTACTAGGTATTTGTCGACAACAACTAGTGCAGGTAGATTATCTGAATTCACAGTGTACTGATCCTGATGTACTGCAATGTCAGGGTCACATTTTCTACAGTAGAGTGTGACTTCACTCTTGTCATATCTCTTTGTATAGTCAATGATACTATTCTCATTCATTCTATAGAATTCACATGTTTCAATTTGCTTATTTGAAGCAATTTCACAAACAGTGTCCTCAAGTGTCGAATCACATTCCGTCACTGCCAAATAAAAATCAGTGGGCTTATAATCATAACACCCAGTGTCTTCCCAACGATGACGTAGAAACCATATTCTTTTGTTGTTCCAACAGTTGAAACGTTGACCCGGTTCCTCCTCCCAGAACAATCTAAAACCACGACGATACCAATCTCGTAGCAATAAACTAAAATCACGGTTAGGATTCTTTCCAATCATACCGGGATATGTACTCTCCCACTGGTTACATTTACCATAATGACAATTGGAGCATAGGTGACCTCTAGGATGAGAGTCACACACCTCTTCAAGACAGGAATTACAACCTTTAATTTGTACAGCATATCCTCTATGCAATTTACACGGGTTGCATAATCTACACTTTTCATCATACTCCTCAATCATTGTGCAATTCTCACATGATGATGACCAGCTGCCCAGTGAGTACATACATAACGGACATGTATGGAACATTTTGTCATGTGTTGACACTCTCACTACCACAATGAAACTGAGCTAGCAAAAACAAAAATTGTCTGAGATAGAGAGAGAGAGAGGAGTAAATCATCCTTGAGCACCATCTTTCTCATGAAAAAAGTTTAAATTTCAAAACTAATGTTTAAAAGCATATCCACAATATCATTTTGCCGTGTCGTGATCAATATATCAATAAATTGTGTAAATGCATTTGGACCACAATGTAGAAGCTTCATACAATAGTCTAATGATGGAGAATCAGTTTTCATTATATCAACAAGCATTCCCCGAGAAAATATCTTCCTTTGAATAGACAACTCTAGAAAATCATCATCTAGAATCAAACGTTTTTCCATAAGAACTAGATTCCTCATGATTCGCTCTTTCTCGAATCTATCCATTTTTTCTAGAGTCCTAACTCTCTCACAACCAACTTCAGACTAATCAGAATTTCTTTTTGTACTCTAGAAAATATACGCTAGTCTACTATAGAAAGAAAAAATATCATTGATTTAGAAACATTTTTATTGAACATAATTACAATAATAATATTCACTGATGCATTTTGTTCTCATCAATATATTTCGATAGGACATCTAATGCTGACCGAAGTTTATTTATATGGAGAATATTCACATTTCCAGCAAAACATAGTTGCTCCTCCTGCTTAAACTTGCTTAATGATATCACGTATCTCGCATACATAATGTCCCATTCAAGACACACAGCCAGCGGTCTACAGCCAGCGGTTATTTCCACAGCTACATTGGGTACTCGTATATCGTTGCTGCTGCTGCTGTCGGTTCCATCATTAATCTCCAATAGTGTAAATGCACCACTCATTTTTTCTCCACTAATATCCTCTCAAATAAACTATTCTCTCTCTCTGAATTCAATTCTCTTACTAATATGAAATACAATGAAAATTACTCCTTATATCCGAATCCAACTACTAATCAAGTTAATGTGACCGCCACTCTCTCTGTTTGACCTCCAAAAATGGGTGTCATAATAGAAAACATGTCTGCCAAGCCATGTAGAGTTCATTGTAATAGGCAAATGGCCCTGGTAAGGCATATTACGCAATCACAGGCAGTGGTAATTGGGCGCTTACTACTGTCAAAGTATTTTGAAAGCAGTCACCCCCATTCCCAGCATTTCCCAAAACAAACATCCGAACAAAGCTTTGAGACATCGATTTATTCCAGCATTGTTGAAAGGTTCAGCGATTATGCTTTTAGGGATGTCATCCCCCCGGGTTCAGGGCAAGGGCTAAAAGTTGTTCATGCAATTTGTTCATTGTTTACATATAGTATAGTATATGTTATTGAGAAAAGTCTGCACGCTTGACTACTACTTTCCCAAAGTACGAAGGGCATTACGATGAGTCTTTCAGGGAATGTTGAGGGGAATGTTGAACTAAATCAAAACATGTTATGTACATATGGGTTGTCAAAAAGGTGTAACTCAGGAATGGTTGAGTATATAAATTTGGAATTTTCAGGAAATGATAAGGGAGATGAACAACTGACCAGAAGCAATATTTGCACGCTTCTACTACTACAAGTACTACTGCTTTTACTACTACCACAAGTACTATTACTACTACCACTACTATCGCTAAAAATACTACTTCTGTAGCAAGTACTACTAAGGCTGAGGATATTGAATAAATGTATCTGAGGAAACGTTGAGGGGAAAGTTGAACTAAATCAAAACATACTATGTATATACAAATTGCTAATACGGGTTTATCGGCAAGATTTTATGAACGGCTTATCGTATCAAGAGAAAACTTCAGGGGCATCATGAGTGGAATATTCAGTTAACCATAAGGCAAAATGTACCTGCTACTACTGCTATTAATACTGCTACTACAACTGTTATTACTAATAGTAATACACTATTATTGCTACTACTGTTTCTACTACTACCACCACTACTATTATACTAGTACAATTAAGCATACATTCATCAAGTCATCATCATTATTCATGTTAATTTCTGCTCGTTTTGAGTTCGACTCGGTTATCAAAACCCCCTAAGCCTTCCCAAGGCCAGAACATATTTTGCACTTTACTGAATTTTTTTTAATGTTTTCACTTTTATAACTTCAATAAATAAAATATTCTTAACATTTTAAGAAATAAACATCAGTATATGTATATTAAACTGACAGTGCAAATTCATTTCTTTTTTTCGGTTAAGTGCAAATTATGTTCCGGCCTTGGGAAGGCATAGAGGTTTTGAGCCCTACTCATGTTAATTTCTGGTTGTTTTGAGTTTGACTTGGTTATTTATTTTAATTTCTGTTCGTTTTGGGTTTCATTTATTTATCGATGCGGATTAGTGGTAGTTTTACGCTTGGTAGATTATTTGAGTCTATTTTTGCTCATTTTTTGTTTAATGGAGTTCTTTACTTTTCTTTGAAAAACCTATTTTGTGGAAAAATTTCTTTTTTTAATTCATTATTAGTAAAGACAATGGATGCAGGGAAGATGTTAAAAGTAAAATAGCCCCAGGCCCCAGGGTGTTTTTTCACAGCTGAAAAAAGTTTAGAACAATAAGAAGATAAGCCTGTGAACCAAGATTATAAAATTGGAAGCTACAGTGATGACAGTGGTCAATTATGGTCCTGAAGCATGGATGCTCCAAAAAACAGAGTAAGATTTGCTATATGTTTGCCAGAGAAATTGCCTACGGATTGCTTTGGGTACCCGACTGACTGACCGTATTTCAGGCTGTACGAAAAGTGTGGTTCAATCCTGCTTTGTAGGCAGAGACGTTTTTAGGGGAGGAACAGAGGGGGCACTTGCCCCGGGCGCAGAAAGCTTAGGGCTGCAAAGGTTCAAACAAATAGCGCAATTAATAAATGAAAATAATTAATAAACTATTGATTAATTGATACAAAAAATTAAAAAAATAAAACTAAAATAATTATAAAAATTCAACAATTAAATCATAAGTCAAATTTAAATCTTAAGTCAAAAAATAAACAAGAAAATGATTAGTTAATTAATAAATTGAAAATGATTTTGTGTATAAAAGAAATTTTTGTTAAAATTTGGCCTGAAAATTTTGTGGGAATTAGGAGGTGCCCTAATCAAGATTTGGCCCCGGGCGCAAGAGAGACCAGAACCTTTAGGGCTATAATGAGAGAAAGGTTGAGATGGCTAGGGAACGTTCTGTGGATGAAGGATGACAGATTGCCAAAGTTTGTCCTTTTCGGTCAACCTTCTAGGGCTTAACGAAAAGCAGGTCGTCCTCGTTTAGGGTGGGAGGATGAACGCAAGGAAAGACTTAAGGGAAACGGGAGCTTCATAGGTGGGTTTAAAGAGGGAGGTTTTGAATATATTGAAATGGAGGAGGAGCATACGTTGCTCTGCTGGCGTCAGGCGGCATGGTACTGCCATGAATTGTTAGTAGTAGTAATAATACGAAAAACTTGGCTACCAAAGCAAAATTTAAGTCCTGTCAGAATCTTGATTTAATGTACTTCTTTACAAAACAGTTGAAGGTCATTACCAATGCAGTAATTTGATTGTTTTGGCAGATTACTTACTGATTGGGTTGATGTTCCAAAAAATCACTGTTTTAGATTGAGCGGTATGAAGTCATACCAACATCAGGTTTTTACATCTGAGTCATTAATTATTTAAATAAATATTATTCGTGTGGCAGTTGTTTTTAATTCAACAGAGGAGGTTGTTTTTAATTCAACAGAGGAGCGGTATTATTGATCGTGAAGAGGGAATAATTTATAAGGAGTACATCCCAGTCAGACAACATGTAGAAACTAAACAAAAAGTTAAAATCTAAAGGGAATGGCGGGGAAAAAAAACTTCAAATGAAAATCAGTGATATTAATTAAAGCATGGATAAGAAGAAGTAAAAATTTGGCTTTATTACTCTATTGAGCCTGTAGGTATGCACGCAGAGGGAAGCCTCAGGGCCCTCCTCCCTCCAAAATCCTACATTTTTCCGAGTTTCTGGGTACTTGTTGTTTGAACTATGAATCTTTTCATTATTCTCCCCCCCCACCCCAAAAAAAACAACAAACAACATACGTATGTAGGCTACCTGAGAATGTTAGTTAAATAAATGATGGCACAGGGATAAAATATGAATCCTGGCAACGAATAATTTAGATTATGAAACATCGAATTTTATGATATGTCGAAGATTTATTTTATATTGAAGGATTGAAGTTTTTGCCCATAAATAAAGCCCACAAATAATTGAAGTTTTGCTTCCTGCTTAGGACCAACTGCTCAGATTTAAGGCTTAGATATTCTGTCTTTGATAGATTATCTGAGTATAGTATTGGAAAGGAGGGTACTAGCCCAATTTGCAGTACAGATGAAGATTTTACTGCTACTACTACAACTACTAACAACTGACTGCAGTACCAAGCAGCCTGAGGCCAACACAGCTTGTAAACGCTCCTTGTCCACCTCAATTTATTCAAAGCTCCATACTTGACCCCCTTCTAGGAAGTCTCGATCACTCTTAAATCCTTTGCTAAGATCTCTTCCTACCTTATTCGGGGAAGAATTCCTCTATGAAACATTTAACGAATCTTCCTCTCTATTTTGAAGCGCCCACGTTTCAGAGCCATAGTTGACCGCTGTCACTGCCATTGCTTCCAGTATTCTAATCTTTGTCCGCGGGGGCTTGTCTGCGGAAGCATACCTATTATAATTTTAAACGTTTCTAAACAGAATGACTTTCTTAAAATCTGGATCCAATATCCCTGAGTGGCAGAGAAGTACACGGGAGGGAGGCTGGTTGCCTTCGAGTTACTTCCTTATGAAAAGCACTTAGAATATTCAATCTGCAATCGAATGAGCCCCATCTCAAGTTTCTATGACCATCCTTCCATAAGAAGTGGCCGTATTAAATAATTTTTATGGCATTTCTCTGACCCTTTATCGCCAATATTTCGGGGGAGTCAATGATGATGTAAGGATATGAGTTTTGAGCTCATCAGGAAAAAGAATTTTGGCCCCTTTTCAGACCCAATTTTTTGCGGGGTGGGGCTTTGCTAAGGATTTTTTTTTACATTAGCTTCCTTTTGTCCCAAGGACTTACGACTGTAAGTTTCATATTGATCAAAAAAGAAATTTCTTTGACCATTTCCAACTTACGATCTCCAATTAAATGAACCCTCTCCAAAGTTTCTGTGACCACCCCTTCCGTACGAAGTTGCCGGAGAAAAAAAATACATTGAAGCCTTATTACTATTTACTGATGCATTAGATAACATATATAAGTAGAAAGGCCCCTATTGCTCGTGACGGGGCACCATATATGGGCATAGAATACTGACGGGGCACCATATATTGGCATAGGAGCCCCATCAGGAGGTCGTGACGGGGCACCATATATGGGCATAGAATACTGACGGGGCACCATATATGGGCATAGGAACCCTATCAGGAGGTCGTGACAGGGCACCATATATGGGCATAGAATACTGACGGGGCACCTCTGCTGCCATCTACAATTTAGTCTAACGCCAAGCCTACATAATTTATTCAAGGATTATCGATCGAGTCTAATGGGGGTCAAGGTCAATTGATTTGTTGTTGTTGTCTGTCAAGGTGTATTGTCTCCGGAGCGAAGTTTGCACATGTGCATTGACGGTGGGGAAGAGATGTATTGATCTGGGACTCAAAGGGGAACTGAATTTCCGAGAACTTGATTTACGTAATCGAGGGGAGAGATGTATTGATCTAGGACTCGAAGGGGAAGTGAAATTCCGAGAAATTGATTTGCATAATCGAGGGGAATTATTGATTCACGAAAGGGGAATTAAGAAACAATTATGGCTTCTTTGGTCTTTCGGTGTGAGGGATAAATGCCCTTTAGGTCACAGAGATAAATTAATATTCTATTTTTAAATATGGCTTCTTTGATCTTTAGTGTCAGGAATTAGAAATGACATCACTTGTTATCTTGGAATTATGCGGGTGTCTAAAGAGATAGAAAAATCCTTTTTTAAATACGGCTTCTTCGATCTTTAGGTCACAGAGATAAATTAATATCTATCGAAACCATAATAGTGTAGCTAGGAACACCTATGAGATGAAAAGATTAACGCGGGAAATGGTTTCCTAGGAATTTCAAATGTGACAGCGCAGGGATGCCAAAACAAAAGGAACACGCAGA
Organism: Artemia sinica; assembly: GCA_027921565.1. Lineage (NCBI taxonomy): Eukaryota > Metazoa > Arthropoda > Branchiopoda > Anostraca > Artemiidae > Artemia > Artemia sinica. The sequence goes on from CM051274.1 coordinate 23,514,134, forward strand.
AATTATGTTTAGGGGATTATTTGGGCGAAACTGTTCGAGACATTTTAGAAGATGATTTGGGCGAAACAGTTTGAGGCATTTTAGAAGATGATTTTAGAAGATGATTTAGAAGAGGATTTGAGGGTGAAACTCTGTGGTCATTATAATACGCAAGCTCCTTTTGAACAGTCTTGTGAGGTCCCCTACCCCAACAACCCCCCTACCCCAACCCCAAAGGACCCCGACCCCTCTACCCGAACCCCGAAGGAACCCCCCGGCCCCCAAAGGCCCCCGGGCCCTCAAAGGCCCCTCGAGCCCCCAAAGGCCCCCGGACCCCCAAAGGCCCCCGGCACCCCCAAAGGGCCCCCCCCATTTTTTAATACTTTTTATGTGCACTTGAGACATAGAAGGGCCCCCCACATTTCAAAAGGCTTTATTATATCTTTTCAGAACAAGTTCTATTCTTAATATTCCCTCCTAAACCCATTTTACAAGTTGATGCACTCATTCTTTTCACCACAACTTTACATTACGACTTTTTGAATACCCCAACGCCAAGCAGTACTTTTCAAAAGGCTTTTTTATATTATTTCAGAACAAGTTCTTTACGTAATGTCCCTCCTAAACCAATTTTACAACTTGAAGTACACATCCTTTTCACCCACAACTTTACTTTATGGCTTTTTGAATATCCCATGATCAAGCAATACTTTCAAAAGGCTTTTTTATATCTTTTCAGAACAAAAATCAAATATTATTAATAAAATTACATGTATTTTAAATGTGAGCATCAAAGTAACAACAATCTTCTTTAATACCACCAAATGTTTACTGAACAAACACAATTTTCTCTTAGAAATAATATTTTTCGTCAATGATAACACTTTTTCTGTTCGAACTAGCAAGTTTTCTACCAAAGATACCAAATTTTTTCTTAGAAGTAACATTTTTTGATTGTGATAACAACTTTTCTGTTAGAAGTAGCAAGTTTTGCTTAACACTAACAAACCTTCTCACCAAAGTAACGACATTTTACCTTAATACTAACATACTTTTACTGAACACACACAAATTTCTCTTAGAAATAATATTTTTCATCAGTGATAACACTTTTTTTGTTCGAACTAGCAAGTTTTCTACCAAAGATACCAAATTTTTTCTTAGAAGTAACATTTTTTTGATTGTGATAACAACTTTTCTGTCAGAAGTAGCAAGTTTTGCTTAACACTAACAAACATTCTCATCAAAGTAACGACATTATACATTAATACTAACATACTTTTACTGAACACACACAAATTTCTCTTAGAAATAATATTTTTCATCAGTGATAACACTTTTTCTGTTTGAACTAGCAAGTTTTCTACCAAAGATACCAAATTTTTTTTAGAAGTAAAATTTTTTTGATTGTGATAACAACTTTTCTGTCAGAAGTGGCAAGTTTTGCTTAACACTAACAAACCTTCTCATCAAAGTAACGACATTTTACCTTAATATTAACATACTTTTACTGAACACACACAAATTTCTCTTAGAAATAATATTTTCCGTCAATGATAACACTTTTTCTGTTCGAACTAGCAAGTTTTCTACCAAAGATACCAATTTTTTTTAGAAGTAACTTTTTTTGATTGGGATAACAACTTTTCTGTCAGAAGTAGCAAGTTTTGCTTAACACTAACAAACATTCTCATCAAAGTAACATCATTTTACCTTAATACTAACATACTTTTACTGAACACACACAAATTTCTCTTAGAAGTAATATTTTTCGTCAATGATAACACTTTTTCTATTCGAACTAGCAAGTTTTCTACCAAAGATACAAAATTTTTTTTTTTAGAAGTAAATTTTTTTTTGATTGTGTTAACAACTTTTCTGTCAGAAGTAGCAAGTTTTGCTTAACACTAACAAACCTTCTCATCAAAGTAACATCATTATACCTTAATACTAACTTACATTTACTGAAAACACAGAAATTTCTCTTAGAAATAATATTTTTCATCAGTGATAACACTTTTTCTGTTCGAACTAGCAAGTTTTCTACCAAAGATACCAAATTTTTTTTTAGAAGTAACATTTTTTGATTGTGATAACAACTTTTCTGTCAGAAGTAGCAAGTTTTGCTTAACACTAACAAACCTTCTCATCAAAGTAACATCATTTTACCTTAATACTAACATACTTTTATTGAACACACACAAATTTCTCTTAGAAATAATATTTTTCGTCAGTGATAACACTTTTTCGGTTCGAACTAGCAAGTTTTCTACCAAAGATACCAATTTTTTTTTAGAAGTAAGATTTTTTGATTGTGATAACAACTTTTCTGTCAGAGGTAGCAAGTTTTGCTTAACACTAACAAACATTCTCATCAAAGTAACGACATTTTACCTTAATACTAACATACTTTTACTGAACACACACAAATTTCTCCTAGAAATAATATTTTTCATCAGTCATAACACTTTTTCGGTTCAAACTAGCAAGTTTTCTACCAAAGATACCAAATTTCTTTTTAGAAGTAACATTTTTTTGATAGTGATAACAACTTTTCTGTCAGAAGTAGCAAGTTTTGCTTAACACTAACAAACATTCTCATCAAAGTAACAACATTTTACTTTAATACTAACATACTTTTACTGAACACACACAAATTTCTCTTAGAAATAACATTTTTCATCAGTGATAAGACTTTTTCTGTTCGAACTAGCAAGTTTTCTACCAAAGATACCAAATTTTTTGTTAGAAGTAGCAAGTTTTGCTTAACACTAACAAACCTTCTCACCAAAGTAACGACATTTTACCTTAATACTAACATACTTTTACTGAACACACACAAATTTCTCTTAGAAATAACATTTTTCATCAGTGATAAGACTTTTTTTGTTCGAACTAGCAAGTTTTCTACCAAAGATACCAAATTTTTTCTTAGAAGTAACAATTTTTTGATTGTGATAACAACTTTTCTGTCAGAAGTAGCAAGTTTTGCTTAACACTAACAAACATTCTCATCAAAGTAACGACATTTTACATTAATACTAACATACTTTTAATGAACACACACAAATTTCTCTTAGAAATAATATTTTTCATCAGTGATAACACTTTTTCTGTTTGAACTAGCAAGTTTTCTACCAAAGATACCAAATTTTTTTTTAGAAGTAAAATTTTTTTGATTGTGATAACAACTTTTCTGTCAGAAGTAGCAAGTTTTGCTTAACACTAACAAACATTCTCATCAAAGTAACGACATTTTACCTTAATATTAACATACTTTTACTGAACACACACAAATTTCTCTTAGAAATAATATTTTTCGTCAATGATAACACTTTTTCTGTTCGAACTAGCAAGTTTTCTACCAAAGATACCAATTTTTTTTTAGAAGTAACATTTTTTTGATTGGGATAACAACTTTTCTGTCAGAAGTAGCAAGTTTTGCTTAACACTAACAAACATTCTCATCAAAGTAACATCATTTTACCTTAATACTAACATACTTTTACTGAACACACACAAATTTCTCTTAGAAATAATATTTTTCGTCAATGATAACACTTTTTCTATTCGAACTAGCAAGTTTTCTACCAAAGATACAAATTTTTTTTTTTTAGAAGTAAATTTTTTTTTGATTGTGATAACAACTTTTCTGTCAGAAGTAGCAAGTTTTGCTTAACACTAACAAACATTCTCATCAAAGTAACATCATTTTACCTTAATACTAACATACTTTTACTGAAAACACACAAATTTCTCTTAGAAATAATATTTTTCATCAGTGATAACACTTTTTCTGTTCGAACTAGCAAGTTTTCTACCAAAGATACCAAATTTTTTTTTAGAAGTAACATTTTTTGATTGTGATAACAACTTTTCTGTCAGAAGTAGCAAGTTTTGCTTAACACTAACAAACCTTCTCATCAAAGTAACACCATTTTACCTTATTACTAACATACTTTTAATGAACATACACAAATTTCTCTTAGAAATAATATTTTTCGTCAGTGATAACACTTTTTCGGTTCGAACTAGCAAGTTTTCTACCAAAGATACCAATTTTTTTTTAGAAGTAAGATTTTTTGATTGTGATAACATGTTTTCTGTCAGAGGTAGCAAGTTTTGCTTAACACTAACAAACATTCTCATCAAAGTAACGACATTTTACCTTAATACTAACATACTTTTACTGAACACACACAAATTTCTCCTAGAAATAATATTTTTCATCAGTCATAACACTTTTTCGGTTAAAACTAGCAAGTTTTCTACCAAAGATACCAAATTTCTTTTTAGAAGTAACATTTTTTGATAGTGATAACAACTTTTCTGTCAGAAGTAGCAAGTTTTGCTTAACACTAACAAACATTCTCATCAAAGTAACAACATTTTACTTTAATACTAACATACTTTTACTGAACACACACAAATTTCTCTTAGAAATAACATTTTTCATCAGTGATAAGACTTTTTCTGTTCGAACTAGCAAGTTTTCTACCAAAGATACCAAATTTTTTGTTAGAAGTAGCAAGTTTTGCTTAACATTCTCATCAAAGTAACACTAAATTACCTTATTACTAACATACTTTAAATGAACACACACAAATTTCTCTTAGAAATAATATTTTTCGTCAGTGATAACACTATTTCGGTTCGAACTAGCAAGTTTTCTACCAAAGATACCAAATTTTTTTTTGAAGTAACATTTTTTGATTGTGATGACAACTTTTCTGTCAGAAGTAGCAAGTTTTGCTTAACAATAACAAACATTCTCATCAAAGTAACGACATTTTATCTGAATACTAACATACTTTTACTAAACACTCACAAATTTCTCCTAGAAATAATATTTTTCATCAGTGATAACACTTTTTCGGTTCAAACTAGCAAGTTTTCTACCAAAGATACCAAATTTCTTTTTAGAAGTAACATTTTTTTGATTGTGATAACAGCTTTTCTGTCAGAAGTAGCAAGTTCTGCTTAACACTAACAAACCTTCTCATCAAAGTAACGATATTTTACCTTATTACTAACATACTTTTACTGAACACACACAAACTTCTCTTAGAAATAATATTTTTCGTCAGTGATAACACTTTCTGTTCGAACTAGCAAGTTTTCTACCAAAGATACCAAATTTTTTTTTAGAAGTAACATTTTTTGATTGTGATAACAACTTTTTGTCAGAAGTAGCAAGTTTTGCTTAACACTAACAAACCTTCTCATCAAAGTAACGACATTTTACCTTAATACTAACATACTTTTACTGAACACACACAAATTTCTCTTAGAAATAATATTTTTCGTCAGTGATAACACTTTTTCTGTTCGAACTAGCAAGTTTTCTACCAAAGATACCAAATTTTTTTTTAGAAGTAACAATTTTTTGATTGTGATAACAACTTTTTGTCAGAAGTAGCAAGTTTTGCTTAACACTAACAAACCTTCTCATCAAAGTAACACCATTTTACCTTAATATTAACATACTTTTACCGAACACACACAAATTTCTCTTAGAAATAATATTTTTCATCAATGATAACACTTTTTCTGTTCGAACTAGCAAGTTTTCTACCAAAGATACCAAATTTTTTCTTAGAAGTAACAATTTTTTGATTGTGATAACAACTTTTCTGTCAGAAATAGCAAGTTTTTCTTAACACTAACAAACCTTCTCATCAAAGTAACTACATTTTACCTTAACACTAACATACTTTTACTGAGCACACATAAATTTCTCTTAGAAATAATATTTTTCGTCAGTGATAACACTTTTTCTGTTTGAACTAGCAAGTTTTCTACCAAAAATACCAAATTTTTTCTTAGAAGTAACAATTTTTTGATTGTGATAACAACTTTTCTGTCAGAAGTAGCAAGTTTTGCTTAAATCTAACAAACCTTCTCATCAAAGTAACGATAATTTACCTTAATATTAACATACTTTTAATGAACACACACAAATTTCTCTTAGAAATAATATTTTTCGTCAGTGATAACACTCTTTCTGTTCGAACTAGCAAGTTTTCTACCAAAGATACCAAATTTTTTCTTAGAAGTAACAATTTTTGATTGTGATAACAACTTTTCTGTCAGAAATAGCAAGTTTTGCTTAACACTAACAAACCTTCTCATCAGAGTAACTACATTTTACCTTAATACTAACATACTTTTACTGAACACACACAAATTTCTCTTAGAAATAATATTTTTTGTCAGTGATAACACTTTTTCTGTTCGAACTAGCAAGTTTTCTACCAAAGATACCAAATTTTTTTTAGAAGTAACATTTTTGATTGTGATAACAACTTTTCTGTCAGAAGTAGCAAGTTTTGCTTAACACTAACAAACATTCTCATCAAAGTAAAAACATTTTACCTTAATACTAACATACTTTTACTGAACACACACAAATTTCTCTTAGAAATAATATTTTTCATCAGTGATAACACGTTTTCTGTTCGAACTAGCAAGTTTTCTACCAAAGATACCAAATTTTTTTCTTAGAAGTAACATTTTTTGATTGTGATAACAACTTTTCTGTCAAAAGTAACAAAGATAATTTCTTAAACCACATTGGCCTGACATCACATAAAGAAAGAAAAACGAGCAAAAATGGGGTTTTTATAGGCCAAATGAAGATACTGAACTATCAGGTCCCAAATTTATCAAGGTAAAGACCCTATCCCGACAGGTGAAAACTCCGGTGTCTACAGAATTCCTTGTTCGTGTGGTCTTTGGTATATCGAAAGAACTGATCAGCGACTAACAGATAGATTAACTCAGCACTCTAGTTCAATTAATAATACACTTAAAAAGCGGAAAAAACAGAAAATTTTGACTCTGCCCTTGCAGAGCACATTTATGAAAAACCAGACCATACTATTTTGTTTAATCAAGCTAGTCTTATTTCGCATGATAAAGGTATTATCCAGCACTACAGAGAAGCTGTTGAAATTTATAAATACCAACATTTAGGTCTAGCTTTAAGCAGAGATTCCGGTGATTTAAGAATAAACGAGTCATTTTTCGGTTTTCTCAAAAGAGAAGCCGATACTTTAGTAATCCCTGAAATAAACCTTGAACCGCTTTCCCAGTCATCTAATCAAACACGTGAACAACCCCTTAGGTCTCAAAGGGTGTCTGCAAGAAATGCCTTAATTAAAATCCGAAATCAAATGACATAGTTTTCCAACTTATTTAACTGCTGTATCGTTTTGTTTTTCGAGTGAACGAATTGTTTCCTTTCATTTGTCAGTTGTTCGCTAGTATCCGTCGATGGCAGTTCATATTTTTTTTTTGGATTTTGTGCAAGTCGCGGATATTGGCGAATAACTTGCTTTTATGGTTGTTAGGTAGTTGGTTTTAATTCTTTTAATTTTTGGCTTTTATTGATACATCGTTTCTTTTCGCGCTGAAGAAGAGAGGCGTTTGTCCTCTCGAAATATTCGCTTTGTTTTTTCAGTATCTTCATTTGGCCTATAAAGACCCCATTTTTGCTCGTTTTTCTTTCTTTATGGAAAAGTAACAAGTTTTGCTTAACACTAACAAACATTCTCATCAAAGTAACAACATTTTACCTTAATACTAACATACTTTTACTGAACACACACACATTTCTAGGTTAGGTTAGGCTAGATTAGGTTAGGTTAGGTTAAGTTAGGTTAAGTTAGGTTAGGTTAGCCTACGTACGCGCGTCTACGTAGGCTAACCTAACCTAACATAACTTAACCTAACTAAACCTAACCTAACCTAATGAACTAGCAAGGTAAAATGTCGTTACTTTGATGAGAAGGTTTGTTAGTGTTCAGCAAAACTTGCTACTTCTGCCAGAAAAGTTGTTATCACAATAAAAAAATGTTACTTCTAAAAAAAAATTGGTATCTTTGGTAGAAAACTTGCTAGTTCGAACAGAAAAAGTGTTATCACTGATAAAAAATATTATTTCTAAGAGAAATTTGTGTGTGTTCAGTAAAAGTATGTTAGTATTAAGGTAAAATGATGTTACTTTGATGAGAAGGTTTGTTAGTGTTAAGCAAAACTTGCTACTTCTGACAGAAAAGTTGTTATCACAATCAAAAAATGTTACTTCTAAAAAAAAAATTGGTATCTTTGGTAGAAAACTTGCTAGTTCGAACCGAAAAAGTGTTATCACTGACGAAAAATATTATTTCTAAGATAAATTTGTGTGTGTTCAGTAAAAGTATGTTAGTATTAAGGTAAAATGTCGTTACTTTGATGAGAATGTTTGTTAGTGTTAAGCAAAACATGCTATTTCTGACAGAAAAGTTGTTATCACAATAAAAAAAATGATACTTCTAAAAAAAATTTTTGTTTCTTTGGTAGAAAACTTGCTAGTTCGAACCGAAAAAGTGTTATCACTGACGAAAAATATTATTTCTAAGAGAAATTTGTGTGTGTTCAGTAAAAGTATGTTAGTATTAAGGTAAAATGTCGTTACTTTGATGAGAAGGTTTGTTAGTGTTAAGCAAAACTTGCTACTTCTGACAGAAAAGTTGTTATCACAATCAAAAAAATGTTACTTCTAAAAAAAAATTTGGTATCTTTGGTAGAAAACTTGCTAGTTCGAACAGGAAAAGTGTTATCACTGACGAAAAATATTATTTCTAAGAGAAATTTGTGTGTGTTCAGTAAAAGTATGTTAGTATTAAGGTAAAATGTCGTTACTTTGATGAGAAGGTTTGTTAGTGTTTAAGAAAAACTTGCTACTTCTGACAGAAAAGTTGTTATCACAATCAAAAAATGTTACTTCTAAGAAAAAATTTTGTATATTTGGTAGAAACCTTGCTAGTTCGAACAGAAAAAGTGTTATCACTGACGAAAAATATTATTTCTAAGAGAAATTTGAGTGTTTTCATTAAAAGTATGTTAGTATTAATGTAAAATGTCGTTACTTTGATGAGAATGTTTGTTAGTGTTAAGCAAAACTTGCTACTTCTGACAGAAAAGTTGTTATCACAATAAAAAAATGTTACTCCTAAAAAAAATTTGGTATCTTCGGTAAAAAACTTGCTAGTCCGAACAGAAAAAGTGTTATCACTGATGAAAAATATTATTTCTAAGAGAAATTTGTGTGTATTCATTAAAAGTATGTTAGTATTAATGTAAAATGTCGTTACTTTGATAAGAATGTTTGTTAGTGTTAAACAAAACTTGCTACTTCTGAAAGAAAAGTTGTTATCACAATCAAAAAATTGTTACTTCTAAGAAAAAATTCGGTATCTTTGGTAGAAAACTTGCTAGTTCGAACAGAAAAAGTGTTATCACTGATGAAAAATATTATTTCTAAGAGATATTTGTGTGTGTTCCGTCAAAGTATGTTAGTATTAAGGTAAAAAGTCGTTACTTTGATGAGAATGTTTGTTAGTGTTAAGCAAAACTTGCTACTTCTGACAGAAAAGTTGTTATCACAATCAAAAAAATGTTACTTCTAAAAAAATGGTATCTTTGGTAGAAAACTTGCTAGTTCGAACAGAAAAAGCGTTATCATTGACGAAAAATATTAAATCTAAGAGAAATTTGTGTGTGTTCAGTAAAAGTATGTTAGTATTAAGGTAAAATGATGTTACTTTGATGAGAAGGTTTGTTAGTGTTAAGCAAAACTTGCTACTTCTGACAGAAGAGTTGTTATCACAATCAAAAAATGTTACTTCTAAGAAAAAAATTCGTATCTTTGGTAGAAAACTTGCTAGTTCGAACAGAAAAAGTGTTATCACTCATGAAAAATATTATTTCTAAGAGAAATTTGTGTGTGTCCATTAAAAGTATGTTAGTATTAAGGTAAAATGTCATTACTTTGATGAAAATGTTTGTTAGTGTTAAGCAAAACTTGCTACTTCTGACAGAAAAGTTGTTATCACAATCAAAAAAATGTTACTTCTAAAAAAAATTTGGTATCTTTGGTAGAAAACTTGCTAGTTCGAACAGAAAAAGTGTTATCACTGATGAAAAATATTATTTCTAAGAGAAATTTGTGTGTATTCATTAAAAGTATGTTAGTATTAATGTAAAATGTCGTTACTTTGATGAGAATGTTTGTTAGTGTTAAGCAAAACTTGCTACTTCTGACAGAAAAGTTGTTGTCAAAATCAAAAAATTGTTACTTCTAAGAAAAAATTTGGTATCTTTTTGTAGAAAACTTGCTAGTTCGAACAGAAAAAGTATTATCACTGATGAAAAATATTATTTCTAAGAGAAATTTGCGTGTGTTCAGTAAAAGTATGTTAGTATTAAGGTAAAAAGGTGTTACTTTGATGAGAAGGTTTGTTAGTGTTAAGCAAAACTTGCTACTTCTGACAGGAAAGTTGTGATCATAATAAAAAAATGTTGCTTCTAAGAAAAAAATTGGTATCTTTGGTAGAAAACTTGCTAGTTCGAACAAAAAAAGTGTTATCACTGATGAAAAATATTATTTCTAAGAGAAATTTGTGTGTGTTCATTAAAAGTATGTTAGTATTAAGGTAAAATGTCGTTACTTTGATGAGAATGTTGGTTAGTGTTAAGCAAAACTTGCTACTTCTGACAGAAAAGTTGTTATCACAATCAAAAACTTGTAACTTCTAAGAAAAAATTTGGTATCTTTGGTAGAAAACTTGCTAGTTCGAACAGAAAAAGTGTTATCACTGATGAAAAATATTATTTCTAAGAGAAATTTGTGTGTGTTCATTAAAAGTATCTTAGTATTAATGTAAAATGTCGTTACTTTGATGAGAATGTTTGTTAGTGTTAAGCAAAACTTGCTACTTCTAACAGAAAAGTTGTTATCACAATCAAAAACTTGTAACTTCTAAGAAAAAATTTGGTATCTTTGGTAGAAAACTTGCTAGTTCGAACAGAAAAAGTGTTATCACTGATGAAAAATATTATTTCGAAGAGAAATTTGTGTGTGTTCAGTAAAAGTATGTTAGTATTAAGGTAAAATGATGTTACTTTGATGAGAATGTTTGTTAGTGTTAAGCAAAACTTGCTACTTCTGACAGAAAAGTTATTATCACAATCAAAAAATGTTACTTCTAAAAAACAAAATTGGTATCTTTGGTAGAAAACTTGCTAGTTCGAACCGAAAAAGTGTTATCACTGACGAAAAATATTATTTCTAAGAGAAATTTGTGTGTGTTCAGTAAAAGTATGTTAGTATTAAGGTAAAATGTCATTACTTTGATGAGAATGTTTGTTAGTGTTAAGCAAAACATGCTATTTCTGACAGAAAAGTTGTTATCACAATCAAAAAAATGTTACTTCTAAAAAAGTTTTGTTTTTTTGGTAGAAAACTTGCTAGTTTGAACCGAAAAAGTGTTATCACTGACGAAAAATATTATTTATAAGAGAAATTTGTGTGTGTTCAGTAAAAGTATATTTGTATTACGGTAAATTGTCGTTACTTTGATGAGAAGGTTTGTTAGTGTTAAGCAAAACATGCTACTTCTGACAGAAAAGTTGTTACCACAATCAAAAAAAATGTTACTTCTAAAAAAAAATTCGGTATCTTTGGTAGAAAACTTGCTAGTTCGAACAGAAAAAGTGTTATCACTGACGAAAAATATTATTTCTAAGAGAAATTTGTGCGTGTTCATTAAAATGTTAGTATTAAGGTAAAATGCCGTTACTTTCATGAGAAGGTTTGTTAGTGTTAAGCAAAACTTGCTACTTCTGACAGAAAAGTTGTTATCACAATCAAAAAATGTTACTTCTAAGAAAAATTTTTGTATATTTGGTAGAAACCTTGCTAGTTTGTACAAAAAAGTGTTATCACTGACGAAAAATTTTATTTCTAAGAGAAATTTGAGTGTTTTCATTAAAAGTATGTTAGTATTAATGTAAAATGTCGTTACTTTGATGAGAATGTTATTTAGTGTTAAGCAAAACTTGCTACTTCTGACAGAAAAGTTGTTATCACAATAAAAAAATGTAACTCCTAAAATAAATTTGGTATCTTTGGAAGAAAACTTGCTAGTTCGAACAGAAAAAGTGTTATCATTGACGAAAAATATTAAATCTAAGAGAAATTTGTGTTTGTTCAGGAAAAGTATGTTAGTATTAATGTAAAATGTCGTTACTTTGATGAGAATGTTTGTTAGTGTTAAGCAAAACTTGCTACTTCTGACAGAAAAGTGGTTATCACAATAAAAAAATTGTTACTTCTAAGAAAAAATTGAGTATCTTTGGTAGAAAACTTGCTAGTTCGAACAGAAAAAGTGTTATCACTGATGAAAAATATTATTTCTAAGAGAAATTTGCGTGTGTTCAGTCAAAGTATGTTAGTATTAAGGTAAAATGTCGTTACTTTGATGAGAAGGTTTGTTAGTGTTAAGCAAAACTTGCTACTTCTGACAGAAAAGTTGTTATCACAATAAAAAAATGTAACTCCTAAAAAAAATTGGTATCTTTGGTAGAAAACTTGCTAGTTCGAACAGAAAAAGTGTTATCATTGACGAAAAATATTAAATCTAAGAGAAATTTGTGTGTGTTCAGTAAAAGTATGTTAGTATTAAGGTAAAATGATGTTACTTTGATGAGAAGGTTTGCTAGTGTTAAGCAAAACTTGCTACTTCTGACAGAAGAGTTATTATCACAATCAAAAAATGTAACTTCTAAGAAAAAAATTGGTATCTTTGGTAGAAAACTTGCTAGTTCGAACAGAAAAAGTGTTATCACTGATGAAAAATATTATTTCTAAGAGAAATTTGTGTGTGTTCATTAAAATTATGTTAGTATTAAGGTAAAATGTCGTTACTTTGATGAGAATGTTTGTTAGTGTTAAGCAAAACTTGCTACTTCTGACAGAAAAGTTGTTATCACAATCAAAAAAATGTTACTTCTAAAAACAAATTTGGTATCTTTGGTAGAAAACTTCCTAGTTCGAACAGAAAAAGTGTTATCACTGATGAAAAATATTATTTCTAAGAGAAATTTGTGTGTGTTCATTAAAATTATGTTAGTATTAATGTAAAATGTCGTTACTTTGATGAGAATATTTGTTAGTGTTAAGCAAAACTTGCTACTTCTGACAGAAAAGTTGTTATCACAATCAAAAAGTTGTTACTTCTAAGAAAAGTTGGGTATTTTTTGGTAGAAAACTTGCTAGTTCGAACAGAAAAAGTGTTATCACTGATGAAAAATATTATTTCTAAGAGAAATTTGCGTGTGTTCAGTAAAAGTATGTTAGTATTAAGGTAAAATGGTGTTACTTTGATGAGAAGGTTTGTTAGTGTTAAGCAAAACTTGCTACTTCTGACAGAAAAGTTGTTATCACAATCAAAAAATATTACTTCTAAAAAAAAATTTGGTATCTTTGGTAGAAAACTTGCTAGTTCGAACAGAAAAAGTGTTATCACTGACGAAAAATATTATTTCTATGAGAAATTTGTGTGTGTTCAGTAAAAGTATGTTAGTTTTAAGGTAAAATGCCCTTATTTTGATGAGAAGGTTTGTTAGTGTTAAGCAAAACTTGCTACTTCTGACAGAAAAGTTTTTATCACAATAAAAACATGTTACTTTTAAAAAAAAATTAGTATCTTTGACAGAAAACTTGCTAGTTCGAACAGAAAAAGTGTTACCACTGACGAAAAATATTATTTCTAAGAGAAATTTGTGTGTGTTCAGTAAAAGTATGTTAGTAATAAGGTAAAATGTCGTTACTTTGATGATAAGATTTGTTAGTGTTAAGCAGAACTTGCTACTTCTGACAGAAAAGTTGTTATCACAATCAAAAAAATGTTACTTCTAAAAAACAATTTGGTATCTTTGGTAGAAAACTTGCTAGTTCGAACAGAAAAAGTGTTATCACTGATGAAATATATTATTTCTAAGATATTATTTATATATCTTAGAAATATAAATAATATCTTATTTATATATCTCTAAGATATTATATTATATATCTAAAATATTATTTCTGTGTTCAGTAAAAGTATGTTAGTGTTAAGGTAAAATGTCGTTACTTTGATGAGAAGGTTTGTTAGTGTTAAGCAAAACTTGCTACTTCTGACAGAAAAGTTGTTATCACAATCAAAAAATGTTACTTCTAAAAAAAAATTTGGTATCTTTGGTAGAAAACTTGCTAGTTCGAACAGAAAAAGTGTTATCACTGACGAAAAATATTATTTCTATGAGAAATTTGTGTGTGTTCAGTAAAAGTATGTTAGTTTTAAGGTAAAATGCCCTTATTTTGATGAGAAGGTTTGTTAGTGTTAAGCAAAACTTGCTACTTCTGACAGAAAAGTTTTTATCACAATAAAAACATGTTACTTTTAAAAAAAAATTGGTATCTTTGACAGAAAACTTGCTAGTTCGAACAGAAAAAGTGTTACCACTGACGAAAAATATTATTTCTAAGAGAAATTTGTGTGTGTTCAGTAAAAGTATGTTAGTAATAAGGTAAAATGTCGTTACTTTGATGATAAGATTTGTTAGTGTTAAGCAGAACTTGCTACTTCTGACAGAAAAGTTGTTATCACAATCAAAAAAATGTTACTTCTAAAAAACAATTTGGTATCTTTGGTAGAAAACTTGCTAGTTCGAACAGAAAAAGTGTTATCACTGATGAAATATATTATTTCTAAGATATTATTTATATATCTTAGAAATATAAATAATATCTTATTTATATATCTCTAAGATATTATATTATATATCTAAAATATTATTTCTGTGTTCAGTAAAAGTATGTTAGTGTTAAGGTAAAATGTCGTTACTTTGATGAAAATGTTTGTTAGTGTTAAGCAAAACTGCTATTTCTGACAGAAAAGTTGTTATCACAATCAACAAATGTTAATTCTAAAAATAAATTTGGTATCTTTGGTAGAAAACTTGCTAGTTCGAACCGAAAAAGTGTTATCACTGACGAAAAATTTTATTTCTAAGCGAAATTTGTGTGTGTTCAGTAAAAGTATGTTAGTGTTAAGGTAAAATGTCGTTACTTTGATGAGAATGTTTGTTAGTGTTAAGCAAAACTTGCTACTTCTGACAGAAAAGTTGTTATCACAATCAAAAAAATATTACTTCTAAAAAAAATTTGGTATCTTTGGAAAAAAATTGCTAGTTCGAACCGAAAAAGTGTTATCACTGATGAAAAATATTATTTCTAAGCGAAATTTGTGTGTGTTCAGTAAAAGTATGTTAGTGTTAAGGTAAAATGTCGTTACTTTGATGAAAATGTTTGTTAGTGTTAAGCAAAACTGCTATTTCTGACAGAAAAGTTGTTATCACAATCAACAAATGTTACTTCTAAAAAAAAATTTGGTATCTTTGGTAGAAAACTTGCTAGTTCAAACAGAAAAAGTGTTATCACTGACGAAAAATATTATTTCTAAGAGAAATTTGTGTGTGTTCATTAAAAGTATGTTAGTAATAAGGTAAAATGGCGTTACTTTGATGAGAAGTCTTGTTAGTGTTAAGCAAAACTTGCTACTTCTGACAGAAAAGTTGTTATCACAATCAAAAAATGTTACTTCTAAAAAAAATTGGTATCTTTGGTAGAAAACTTGCTAGTTCGAACAGAAAAAATGTTATCACTGATGAAAAATATTATTTCTAAGAGAAATTTGTGTGTGTTCAGTAAAAGTATGTTAGTATTAAGGTAAAATGATGTTACTTTGATGAGAATGTTTGTTAGTGTTAAGCAAAACTTGCTACTTCTGACAGAAAAGTTGTTATCACAATAAAAAAAAATGTTACTTCTAAAAAAAATTTGGTATTTTTGGTAGAAAAGTTGCTACTTCGAACAGAAAAAGTGTCATCATTGACAAAGAATATTATTTCTAAGAGAAATTTGTGTGTGTTCAGTAAAAGTATGTTAGTATTAAGGTAAAATGATGTTACTTTGATGAGAATGTTTGTTAGTGTTAAGCAAAACTTGCTACTTCTGACAGAAAAGTTGTTATCACAATAAAAAAAATGTTACTTCTTAAAAAAAATTGGTATCTTTGGTAGAAAACTTGCTAGTTCGAACAGAAAAAATGTTATCATTGACGAAAATTATTACTTCTAAGAGAAATTTGTGTGTGTTCAGTAAAAGTATGTTAGTATTAAGGTAAAATGATGTTAATTTGATGAGAAGGTTTGTTAGTGTTAAGCAAAACTTGCTACTTCTGACAGAAAAGTTGTTATCACAATCAAAAAATGTTACTTCTAAGAAAAAATTTGTTATCTTTGGTAGAAAACTTGCTAGTTCGAACAGAAAAAGTGTTATCACTTATGAAAACTATTATTTTTAAGAGAAATTTGTGTGTGTTCATTAAAAGTATGTTAGTATTAAGGTAAAATGTCGTTACTTTGATGAGAATGATTGTTAGTGTTAAGCAAAACTTGCTACTTCTGACAGAAAAGTTGTTATCACAATCAAAAAAATGTTACTTCTAAAAAAAATTTGGTAGCTTTGGTAGAAAACTTGCTAGTTCAAACAGAACAAGTGTTATCACTGATGAAAAATATTATTTCTAAGAGAAATTTGTGTATGTTCATTAAAAGTATGTTAGTATTAATGTAAAATGTCGTTACTTTGATGAGAATGTTTGTTAGTGTTAAGCAAAACTTGCTACTTCTGACAGAAAAGTTGTTATCACAATCAAAAAATTTTTACTTCTAAGAAAAAATTTGGTATCTTTGGTAGAAAACTTGCTAGTTCGAACAGAAAAAGTGTTATCACTGATGAAAAATATTATTTCTAAGAGAAATTTGTGTGTGTTCAGTAAAAGTATGTTAGTATTAAGGTAAAATGTCGTTACTTTGGTGAGAAGGTTTGTTAGTGTTAAGCAAAACTTGCTACTTCTGACAGAAAAGTTGTTGTCACAATCAAAAAAATGTTACTTCTAAAAAAATTTGGTAGCTTTGGTAGAAAACTTGCTAGTTCAAACAGAAAAAGTGTTATCACTGATGAAAAATATTATTTCTAAGAGAAATTTGTGTATGTTCATTAAAAGTATGTTAGTATTAATGTAAAATGTCGTTACTTTGATGAGAATGTTTGTTAGTGTTAAGCAAAACTTGCTACTTCTGACAGAAAAGTTGTTATCACAATCAAAAAATTTTTACTTCTAAGAAAAAATTTGGTATCTTTGGTAGAAAACTTGCTAGTTCGAACAGAAAAAGTGTTATCACTGATGAAAAATATTATTTCTAAGAGAAATTTGTGTGTGTTCAGTAAAAGTATGTTAGTATTATTGTAAAATGTCGTTACTTTGGTGAGAAGGTTTGTTAGTGTTAAGCAAAACTTGCTACTTCTGACAGAAAAGTTGTTATCACAATCAAAAAATGTTACTTCTAAGAAAAAATTTGGTATCTTCGGTAGAAAACTTGCTAGTTCGAACAGAAAAAGTGTTATCACTGATGAAAAATATTATTTCTAAGAGAAATTTGTGTGTGTTCAGTAAACATTTGGTGTTATTAAAGAAGATTGTTGTTACTTTGATGCTCACATTTAAAATACATGTGATTTTATGAATAATATTTGATTTTTGTTCTGAAAAGATATAAAAAAGCCTTTTGAAAGTACTGTTTGGTGATGGGATATTCAAAAAGCCATAAAGTAAAGTTGTGGGTAAAAAGGATGAGTACTTCAAGTTGTAAAATTGGTTTAGGAAGGACATTACGTAAAGAACTTGTTCTGAAATAATATAAAAAAGCCTTTTGAAAAGTACTGCTTGGCGTTGGGGTATTCAAAATGTCATAATGTAAAGTTGTGGTGAAAAGGATGAGTACATCAACTTGTAAAATGGGTTTAGGAGGGAATATTAAGAAAAGAACTTGTTTTGAAAAGATATAATAAAGCCTTTTGAAATGTGGGGAGCCCTTCTATTTCTCAAGTGCACATAAAAAGTATTAAAAAATGGGGGGAGGGGGAGGGGCCCTTTGGGGGTCCGGGGGCCTTTGGGGGCTCGGGGGGCCATAGGGGGCCGGGGGCCTTTGAGGGCCCGGGGGCCTTTGGGGGCTGGGAGGTTCCTTAGGGGTTGGGGTAGGGGGGTCGGGGTCCTTTGGGGTTGGGGTGGTGGGGTTGTTGGGGTAGGGGACCTCACAAGACTGTTCAAAAGGAACTTGCGTATTATAATGACCACAGAGTTTCACATTCAAATCCTCTTCTAAATCATCTTCTAAAATGCCTAAAACTGTTTCGCCCAAATCATCTTCTAAAATGTCTCGAACAGTTTCGCCCAAATAATCCCCTAAACGTAATTTCTGCGTGTTCCTTTTGTTTTGGGATCCCTGCACTGTCACATTTGAAATTCCTAGGAAACCATTTTCCGCGTTAATCTCTTCATCTCATAGGTGTTCCTAGCTACACTATTATGGTTTCGATAGAATATTAATTTATCTCACTGTGACCTAAAGATCGAAGAAGCCGTATTTAAAAAGGATTTTTCTATCTCTTTAGACTCCCGCATAATTCCAAGATAACAAGTTATGTCATTTCTAATTCCTGACACTAAAGATCAAAGAAGCCCTATTTAAAAATAGAATATTAATTTATCTCTGTGACCAAAAGACCATTTATCCCTCAGACCTAAAGACCAAAGAAGCCATAATTGTTTATTAATTTATGCAAATCAATTTCTCGGAAATTCACTTCCCCTTCGAGTCCTAGATCAATACATCTCTCCCCTCGATTACGTAAATCAAGTTCTCGGAAATTCACCTCCCCTTTGAGTCCCAGATCATTACATCTCTTCCCACCGTCAATGCGCATGTGCAAACTTCGCCCCGGAGACAATACACCTGGACGAAAAACAACAACAAATCAATTGACCTTGACCCCCATTAGACTCGATCGATAATCCTTGAATAAATTATGTAGGCTTGGCGTTAGACTAAATTGTAGATGGCAGCAGAGGTGCCCCGTCAGTATTCTATGCCCATATATGGTGCCCCGTCACGACCTCCTGATAGGGTTCCTGTGCCCATATATGGTGCCCCGTCAGTATTCTATGCCCATAAATGGTTCCCCGTGACGACATATCTGACATTAGATAAACAATCAAAATATTTCCTAGTTAACTAGAATAAGAAGGCCTTTAGATTTGCCTCATAGTTAAGCTAAAGGTCTTTTCGAATTCGAGACCACTATTTATGAATAATGAGCATGGCAAAATGAATGCTTTTCAGTACTTGTGTTCCAACAGACATACTTTTTAAACCTGAAGAATGAATTATAAATAGTGACTATATAATACATCAATGAGTACTACATTGACACCTACCAAGGAAAAAAAAACACACCTGGCTACTTACTCCCGTTCATCGTCCAAAAAATCTTCTTTCCAATTTTATTATTTCGTTTATAATGAAATTAATGTTTAAAATACCAAACAGTTCATGGTAACGAAAAGGAGCGACACGGCTGAATAGTAACCGAAACTCTAAAAAACAGATTTTGATATCAACAGATACATCGAAAGAATTACCTTAGTATGCTGATTCTCAATATATAAAATTCATTATGTTTAGTGTTACCCATCGAGAACTACGAGCCCGAGGAAATTTGTCTGATTTTTGAAAAAGGTGGAATCACCCCCTAAAGGTCAAGAAATCTCACCATCAAATTCAGCGTGTCAGAAAACCCTACTGTAGAAGTCTCAAACTCCTATATACAAAAATGCGGAGTTTTGTATTTTTTGCCAGAAGAAGGAACACAGATGTGTGTTTATTTGTTTTTTGTTGTTTTTTTCCCAGTGGTGATCGTATTGAAATAATGGTCCTAGAAGATCGGGAGAGAGAGCATTCGAAAGGAAATGGAAAGTTCTAATGCTCCTTTTAAGTGACCGAAAAGAATGGAGGGCAACCAGCCCCCCTCCCACACCCCTTTTTCCCAAAGTCATCCGATGACAATTTTTAGATAACCATCTTGTTCAGCATAATTGAAAGACCCAATAGCTGTGCCCTTATGGGTAACATGACCCTTACAGCCCGTGGGGAGAGGCCTGTAAGTAATGAAGTTTGTCCATTGTTTACGTATAGTATTTGTTATTGGAAATTATCGGGGCATTTTTTTCGGAGGGGGCGTACGGGTTGTGCTTAGGGTGCGTTTCCATGGGGAGAATTTATCGTGAGGGGGGGGAATTCCGGGGGCGAACTTTCCAGGGAAACTTTTACACTGGGGGGATTTGACAGAATTCTTATACGAAATTATTTTTATTGCTCTTACTTCTTCTTTGCCAACTAAATTTTGCATGTGGAGATGTTCCAGGGGAATTTTTCTGGGGCTATTCTCGACAGGTCTGGATTTCCGGGGAAAAATTTCCACGGAAGGGGTGATCGGGAAAAAGATTAAAAATTAAAGTCTTTTCAAATGAAAGTATTTTAAGGAAAGATTTTCAGACTCAATCGTCCGCAAAAAATTTACGGGGGGGAAGAATTTTCAGAAATGATGGAATTGTCCGGAGGATATATTAAGGGGGTGTATTTTACGTGGGATTAAACATCCACAGAGGAGTTTCCCGTGAGGGGAGGGAGTTTTTAATGGAGAGTGAGCCATATTTACCGGCATTATTTGAAAAACGATCAGAAATTAAGTAAAATAAAACATGTTTTTTCAACGGAAAGTAAGGAGCAACATTAAAACTAAATACAAATTGAAATTATTCTGTATACGAAGGGGTTGTCCCCTGCTCTATACCTTGCTCCTAATGCTAAAGTTTGACAGCTTGTCCCAGTTTTTAAGAACGGCTCCTGAAACACGAGGGGTGTTAAATTAGAAGATGAAGCTTTTTTAAAAGCCCTAAAAACTCTAGAGTAAAGAGTAGGGTATTGAGGAGGGGGGAAACCCTTTCATATACGGGGTACCATATTCTATAAAGACACGAATGGAACCTATGCCGAATTGACCTAACTTACTTCTTCAGCTAAAGTCACAATACTGCAATGAAAAATCATTTCTGTCACCGAAGATTCAAAATATTTTGCTGGATTAGCCCAGCAAAATTACAAAGAAAGAAGGTCAAAACTTAGCATTTGAGCAACAGAATTGTTTTTGGCACAAGAGTGCTCAGAAAATTTGTTTAATAACATATCCAAAATTGGCCAAAATCGGTCGCGCCGAAATACCCCTTTTTTTAGGGAAAAGAGGAGAAAAAAAGAGGGAGGGTCTCGAATTTAAATTTCTGCAATATTTTCTGCATTAGAAAAGGTCGTTTCCCAATTTATTTAAGCCTGGGAAGACCGAAAATGACATCAAAATCCGAAAAATCCATCACCTAGTACCCCGTTTGCACCTTGGGCGAGGCCAGAACGGGTAAAAATACCACTTGTGGTATTATAATAGTATAATACATAATTGAATAAAATACATAATTGAAATTTTTTCCACCAGTGGATCCAGAGGGGGGCCTGGGCCCCCCAAGATCTTTTTTGGCGCCCCTTTTCCCCTGTTTTTTTCTCCTTTTCACTCTTTTTTTAGAATAAATTTGTCAATTTGGTCAATTATTGGCACCTTTGTCACATTGGACCCCCCCCCCCCCAAGATTTTGCTCTAGATCCGCCCCTGTTGTTTCCTAATAATTCAAGTCCGTGGAGAACAAAACTGACATCAGAATTTGACTTTATGATCTCCTCACAAGCCTGCATGCATTGTATGATGGCCAGTTCAGATACCGAAAAAGCCATTCGACTTCGCATGCTGTACAGCATCTTTTAAAAATGTTATTTTAGCTTTGGAAAAGGGTGAGTATTATATTAGTATTTTTTATAGATTTTAAAAAAGTTTTTGATACCGTTTATTTCAGTATTTTATTGGATATATTAAGAGATTTGGGTGTAAAAGACAGGCGTTGGGATTGTTTCAATTCGTGTTTAAATGGTAGGTCAGTGAGGTAAATCTAGGAGAGAAGTTTTTTAAGTTTTTCCCTGTTTCACGTGGAGTTCCTCAGGGTTTCGTCTTAGCACCGATGTTGTATTTAGTGTAAGTCGACAGTATGCGGTTCTATATTCCTGGTGCGTCTTTCGCCGACAATACAGCTCTTGTTGTGGAATTGAAGACTCTTGAAGAATTTTTCCAGAAAGCAAACAGAGCTCTGCAAGGGTTGAGTGAGTCTGTAGGCACTTTCTTACTTAGCATTAATGCGGCAAATAATAACTATGTTCTGTTTTTTCGGACTAGTGTATCTCCAAATCTTCCCAGTGAAATAGCAATAAATGGTTCTTTACTAAAGCGGGCTGAGGAAGTGCGGTACCTAGGATTTTTTTTTTTTTGCTTCGCAGTTTACGTAACATATATATATATATATAAAACTGTTTCAAACATAATGACTCGTTGGATTTCCCTATATTTGTAGAACTCTTAAAAAACTAGTCCTTAATCGGAAACACAAAATCGACATAAAATACAGGATTAGATGAAAAATCTGTGGAAAATAAAAGATTCATTCTCGATCAGAACCTCAGCTTGAGAAGACACGCTGATGCGGTTGTGTGTAAGGTAGCGCGTGGCCTTGCGATTTTAAGGCGTTTTCAACATGTAATATCTTCTCATATTTTACTTCTTTTATATCATTCTTTGATTGCGCCGTATATAAATTATGGACGTATGATTTGGGATAGTAATTTTACGTGCAATTTTAAACGAGTGTAGATTTAGCAAAATAAAGCAGTGGGGTTAATTGGTAAGTATGCTTCAGGAGTTTTAAATACAGAGTCAATTTTTAGGAAACTTAGGATTTTGAATGTCGGTCAGATTAGAGATTTTCAGATTGGTATTTTTGTGTTTCTGAGTTTGAATGGTTTCGCGCTTGACGTTTTCAATATTTTTTTTTTCGTTTTAACTCATTTTATCACGGATATGCTACGAAAAATGCTTAAGACCTGGTAGGGTCCGGTGGTCTGGAATACCCTTGGCTCAATGCTGAAAGCGTAAACTGTGCCGCAATTTAAAAACCGGTTAAAGAAGCATATCTTTGTGGGGGGGTTGGTGAGTGGGGGGCTGGAAGACGAGAGAGGACAAATTAAGTAATTTTGGTCTTCCTTCTGTTATTAGTATATTCGTTTTTCTTATATTATTAATTTTTTTTATTTATTTATTATTCAGTAATTGCTATAATTATCTCCTTTTTTATTGCTCTTTATTTGTCTTTATTTCAGTGATGTTTGGTTAATCGTATAATTTAGTGAATGTGTACTGGTTGTGGTTTTCAAGCATATTTGTGCTTTGTTTGTAACCGGTCGTCAAGCCGGCAGGAATTATTTTGTAGTAAAGTTGATGAATCCTGAAAAAAATGGTATTTTTACCATTTTTCTGACCTTGCCTATGGTGAAAATTGGGCACTGTGTGATGGAATTTTTCAATTATGATGTCATCATCGGTCTCTACAAACTTGAATTGATAAGAAAACACATTTCACTCCGCCAGGTAGCCTAATGCACAAATTAAGACTGATTTTCATCTCCCTCAGTAGCCTTTGGTAGCTCACGGACATATTTCAGGGGGTCTCTAGGTCTTTCAGTATGGTGTACTTTTCTTATCGCATTTTCAAGGGGCTACTCACTACATGGTGTACCTTTCCTGTCGCATTTTCAGGGGGTTTCTATGCCGCTAGAAGTGTTTGTGACGCTAATGTCTTTTACAACTTGTTTTTATGGAATACAAACATAATATGATCTTACCCTCTTCACACATTTGATTTCTGACCTTTTAAGCTATGAATATGGGACCCAAATAGAATTTTATAGACACCTCTTTGTTTTGTGAACTAAGACCTCGTGGAAACACATACGATTTCTGACCTTTTCAGCCTATTAATCTGAGAGGTATCAACGTCTTGTTTTGCCAATTTTCTTCTCCCTACATGATGTACCTGGACGTTGTTTCTATGCCGCTATCATATAGTTCTTATATCTATGTGAACACAGACATTTCTTTTCTGACTTTTCTTTCCTAGATGGAACGTCAGTATTCCCTAAGAGTTAATTTTAAGTATCAAATTACTGCCGTCTTGGCGATAGCCTAGTGTAACTACATGAGACCTATTCTTAGGGAAGTCATCCACACAACACATGTTTTATAAGAATACATTTAAATACTCCTACCAAATTTAAGTTAACGCACCTTAGATTTTCAGATTTGCCGACATTCTTACATAAAAATTTTTGCTTCTTTTATTGGCCGATTTTTGCCGATTTTGGATATGTTATTCAGCAATTTTTTCTTAACATTTAAGTGCCAAAAACATTTCTGTTTCTCAAATGCCGGGTGAAAACCATATTTTGTCTGGACTACATGTAAGTTATCAATAGCAAGGATGTAGCTAATAGGGGAGGGCTTGGTGCTAGCAAGAGCTCGTCCCCTCCTTCCCGTATAAAACTCCAAAAGTGAGCGAAAAACGAAGTTTTGACTAAAGACAGTGAAGATACCATCCCTAGTTTACCGGTTGCCCCGTCTCCCATCCCCATAGGAAAAGTCCCTTACTAAATCCATGATAAATGAATGAATTAATAGATGACATTAGCGATTACTATTATCTCAAATACAATCTAGGAACTATCTGTGATGCAGAGGAAATATTTTACCGTAAGAAAAATTTCTTCGACATTCGTTAAGCATCTTTAGTTTCGTCAAATGTGAAAAGTGCATCAAAGTGAAATATTACCTTCTTTTCATTTCTGCTAGCTGTGTTTCCCACTTTAAACATTCTTTCTCTACTTCTTCCTTGACTTTTCTTTCGGATGCTCTTTTTAATTGATTATTCAAGTTTTTCTCTGTGTGCCATGCTGTGCGTACTCTTTTAATCTCTTTCTGCAAACTCTCTTGACCTGCTTTGAGCGTTTTTATAAGTAACTCACGATTCAGCAGCTCAGCTCTATCAACAACCATTTGACCTCACGTAAAGACGGATCTAAATATTTAAGAAAAACGTATTAATAGCATTGGAACGTATATATATATATATATATATATATATATATATATATATATATATATATATATATATATATATATATATATATATATATATATATATATATATATATATATATATATATAATATATATATATATATATATATATATATATATATATATATATATATAATATATATATATATATATATATATATATATATATATATTATATATATATATATATATATATATATATATATATATATATATATATATATATATATATATATATATGTATATATATATATATATATATATATATTATATATATATATATATATATATATATATATATATATATATATATATATATATATATATATATATATATAATATATATATATATATATATATATATATATATATATATATATATATATTCTAAAACTAAACATTAGAATAAGTGTCGTGTTATTCTTTATTTTAAATCATGAGGTGAAGAATCAGCAATTCCGATTGAGTTAAGAAATACTGGCGTGAATTCAATTTGTATTTACCATTCACCCTTCTAAGAATCGTACATTTTACAGGATTTGTATTCTCCATGAGTTCATTGTGGTTCTCACTGTAGCTTTTCTTCTAACCACAAATTTTGTTGACGATTCAATTTGATCCTTGCTGTTGCTTGTCTTCTAACCGCAGATTTAGTTGTTTCATTTTTGTTCATCATTACCTAAAACATTGTTATATGAGTAGAAAGGGAGGTGCTACTCCGAACGGGGCACCATATATGGGCATAGAGTTCCTAGGGAGAACACGGGGTTAATGGGGTCAATGACCTCTTTTTCCAAGGTCGATTTATTTGTTGTTGTTGATGTAAGTGCACGCTCGAGACGAATTTCAAGGTGTCCAGAAATAGGAAACAGTTAGATCACGTGGTTCCTTCTCAGCCAATCAGCAAGTCGGTTACATCCCCCTTCTCAGCCAATCAGAGGGCTGGTTACATATTAGCGGCGGAGGGAATATGAGGAAAGGATTTTTGCTATAGTTTTATTAGTCTGTGAATAGAATTTAAAGGAGTAAGAACAGTTTGACTTTACTCATTTGGATATATATTTGTGATGGCGATGAGTGGAATGTTTACCCTATTAGAAGTTGATAGTGGAGTTGATGGTAATAATACAAGAGCACCTAACATTGCGGTGGAAATCACGAGAGGATCACGACTTTGTCTGGAATGGGATGAAGTATATGCAAGATATATGATATCCTTGAGCATATTTAAAATGGAGGATCAATTATGTTTCGCTGCAAAAGTTGATATAGCACACATGAATAGACTTCAACGTGCTTTAAGTGCATTAGTGAAACATATCGAAGACAATAAACTGTATCGCTAATTGTACGTGCTTAGTATTATTGTTGTTGTTGTAATTATTCAATAAAATTGTTTCGAAATCGAAATGTTCCATTTCTTTTCTGGTTAGGGCTAACGAATCAGGGTCAGTCTAGAGTCAGCAGTCAGAGTGAAAGGATTGAAAAATGAATAAATTTGAGAAAGAGAGAATTAGATCAAATCTAGTGTTTATGGAAAAACATTTGATTTTGGATGATGATTTTCTCGAGTTATCTCTTCAACGCAGGATATTCTCTCGTCAGGGAACACTTGACAATATAATGAGGAGTGATTCTCCCCCATTGGACTATTGTATGAAACTTTTAAAATGTGATTCAAATGCTTATAGTCAATTTATTGATATATTAATTGGAACAAAGCAGAATCATATCGTGGATATACTTTTGAAAACATTGCCAATGGATTCAATGTAGATGGCTCCCCGTCATTCGAAAGAGGTAACGTCACAGAGCTACTCCTCTCACCATTCCCCGCACTGAATTTATCGAACGAGGACAATCAGTTTCGTTTTAGCTGTGAGTGAGTCAAGTGACATTGGAAACCAAAAAATGTTCTATACATGTCCATTGTGCATGTACACTCTTGGCAGTTGGACTCAATGTGAGAATTGTACAATTATTGATGACTATAGTGAAAAGTGCAAATTATGTAATCCTTGTAAATTACATAGAGGCTATGTAGTACAAATTAAAGGATGTAATTCATGTCTTGAGGAGGTGTGTGACTCTCATCCTAGAGGGCCCCTGTGCTCCAATTGTCACTATGATAAATGTGATCAGTGGGAGAATACTTACCCGCTATGATTGGAAAGAATCCTAAACGTGATTTTAGTTTATTTCTACGAGATTGGTATCGTCGTGGATTTAAATTATTCTGGGAAGAGGAATCTGGTCTACGATTCAACTGTTGGGGTAACAAGACAATTTGGTTTCTACGTCATCGTTGTGACGACACTGCCTACTATGACTATAAACCAAGTGATTTTTATTTGGCAGTTACCGAATGTGATTCACCATTTGAAAACACTGTATGTGAAATTGCTTCAAATAGACAGATTGAAACTCGTGAATTTCATAATATGAATGCAAATAGTATCATTGACTATACAAAGAGATATGTCAAGAGTGAAGTTACATTGTACTGTAGAAAATGTGACCCTGACTTTGCAGTCAATCAAGATCAATATACAGTGAATCCAAATGATTTACCAGCATTAGTGGTTCACGACAGTTGCCTATACATCGAAGAAGAAGAAATCTAAAGTGAAGATTTAAAGACATTGTTGTATATATATATATATGCATTTTATTAATAAACAAATTCACAAACATTTTTAAGCACTTTACTCTTAGGGCACTGAAATCAATACTGTATAGGTCTGAGAGGATATTTCCCACTAGAAAATCGTTCAGACGGGGATTGTCACCATAAATGTGGAGAAACTGCTTATAAGTATAGCCGCGACATCGGAACACAAAATATAGTAGTGCATGGAAGCCACAGCTTTTAGTCGTTAGATCCTGCACCCTCTTCCGATTTTGAATAATAGTTTTCCCACTGCTCTCAATATAGTTGCTGATGTGGGGTGTGTAAAATGTATAGGGTAGACGAAGAGGATCAAAAAATTCAATCGTCTTCATTGTTTGAAAGATGCACAGCCAATGACCCGTCAGCACAGTCGACGGACTGCTATTAACAATAATCAAGGTATTGTTGACACTTTGAATTTTTCTTAGAAAGTCCGAGGGTAGACAATAGGATTTGTACTGGGACATGTAGGGGTCCATATTAAATACATTGATTATTTGACTGGTGTTCATGGCACCAAGTCTAGTAGAACACTTCCTTCGGGAGTGATTTCCCAATAGGTTTCATATTGATTTAGTGAGATTAGTGCAATACTCTCAGCCAATGGGTCGGCAAATGTACACTCTAAACGCACACTCCCCGTACGTACTATACTCATATCCTTTGTGCCAGACAAATCCAGAACAATGATACCATGTGTTTTAGCTGACATTTCTTCAGTTATACCATTTTCAAATAGTTGAGAGTCATGATCTAGGGTTTGCATGGTCAACTCATACAATGTTCTATAGGATTTATCAAAAGATAGATTGTAGAGTGGGATACCGTTTACTTTGCACACAAGAGATGAAAGTCCAAACATCTCGAATTTATGTGGGCATTCAGTCCACGATCCTATTGCACTGGCGCTTTTTACAAATGCCAAAGCGAGTTTTGATGGAATTTCGCCATTGATAGAGGATGAATCGGTGAAGGTGCGTGAGCCCATGGCAATATGACGTTGATTGGTGATTGTATGAGGAACAAGTAGTTTAATATTATTTCCATTGGCTCTCAGTTTTTCCACTGCCAAAGCAACAGAACTCATGACCTGTTGTTTGCGTACATGAAGTATTGCCGAGGTGAGGGAGAGACTCACATCAGGATTGGCAGCAAGTTCTTTTCTCAATATGAAATTGGAGGGTGCAAGCGTCAATTTTATATCCACTTTAACATTGGGCGGTAGCCATTGGGGTATATTAAATATTTCATGATATATTTTTCCAACTAGATGTAATTCACTAGTTGTAGCATTTTTAAGTGCATCTGTACTATCAGTATTAGTAATATATTCATATACATTATAGATGCCTCTCAATTCCTTGTATGACTTGGGTGTCATCAGCATGAATTGCATATAGCTTGTATAATTTGAGAGATTGTTGCTTGTGCTCACCAGCGTGCCATTGATGTAGACACTGATTTGACGAAATAGATTATGTAATATACAATTTTCATAGGATATTCCATCGGCCCGAATTGGCATTGTATTATCGGATTTTCGGACTTTCATTTGTAAATCTATAAATGTTGAAGACATCTCCATAAAGTAGTCTTCATTGGAATATATTTGAAAGTGGATATTATCGGAGAGGGGTTGTTGTGGATAAAATTGTTCATAGTATCCATGCTTGACACTCACATCAACATTTTCAGCATTGAATAGATTCAATGAGGCGGTGATTGAAGGTTGAGAATCCTTATGCGGCAGGTAGGACATCTTTAGAGAAGAAATCAAGTTTCGATCAAACAATTTTCTTCCTGGGGCTTCTTCTTCTGTTTACACTACGTGGCGGCTTTTTCCTTCTTTTCTTTGACAAGAGGGGTGATGTCTTTCGTTTCCGACCTGAGTGGAGACTGATGAGTGATGCATTGTTTCTTGACCTTTTTAAGCCTTTACCATTTTGTTTTAGTTGCTCACCAAGGGTTCGCGCACTGGACCTAAGATTTTCCGAGGCACTTTTTTTAAAATCCTTGCCAGAGCCCCAATCGTATAGTGTAGAGGATGCAAAATCTGTCGCAGCCGGTACAAGATATTTTCTAGCCAGTGGTAGTGAAGAGCGAAAGAGCTTAGCAAACCAACTGCCAAGACCGTAGCCAGACATTGACGAGCGACCTTTGTAATAGTCCATTCCATTGCCCTGTTGTCTTGGTCCAAGGGTATTAACAAAGCAGTCAATATCAGGACAAGTGAATACCACTTTTCTATTAGAGATCTTGTTGAATGATGGGACGAAAATGGCATGTAATCACAGCCAAAGCTTTTGAAATTGCTATGGGATCACCCAATTCGGTTCTTAGTGTTAACTGACAGAGTTCCAAATAGGAAGTGTTTACGGGAATATACTGAAGATGCTTTATATTGTAGTGGTAAATATGTTCTTGATTGGTTTTTCGTTCAAGAACTCGTAGGAGGGGAACATTTGAATTACCAACCCGAGATGTTTCCACAAATGAAGCATAGAGAAATATAGAGAAGTGTCTGTGGAGAAGGCAGGCGGGAAGTCAGCAAAAATGAAATTAGTGTTTCCGGCACTTTTACCATTGATTATATTGAGCTTAAAGCCAAGAACATCCTTTAGGTTGTCATTGAGAATAACCTTTTCATCGGCAATAGGTGAACTAATGTAGATCTTACCCTCCTCCTTTGAATAGTTGAAATGAAAAGCTCCTTTTTTACGAGCGGAAATTCTTTTATTAATAGAACGACATAAATCATTCATACAGGTGAGTTCCTCGTAGGGTAATTCAATATATGGATAATTCATCCAATTGATTTTTTGAATTTGTTCTTGATCACTTGAGGATGGTGGTGGCGGCCAATCATAGGGTCTAATTTTTATATCATATTTACGATCTTTTCTCAGGATGCCGTAGGTATTTTTGAGAATACAGTCAACAAGAGCCACTTCATACTTTCCGTCGTCGAATTTGATGGTGGGGGAGAGTTTCGTCCAAAAATCACTTGTTCTATTCAAGTCATTGTAGAGAGGATCGGAAACATTGGACATGAAAGTCACATAGAAATCATTGGGCATTGTCAATATCTTCAGCACTGACCCAAGAATCAAAATCTGAGTTGTATCCTAGCCAGCGAACAAGCAACTGTCTCTTGCCCCTACGAGTACGACTCTTTAATATCTTTTCAATTTGATAAATTTCACTAGTGTTTCTAACTTTTTGCAGTTCATATTCATAAAAACCGCCGAGAATCTCATCATCTTTGGTGTCTCGCAGTCGATATGTCGTGGGCTCGGTGTCCAGGATTTTGGACACTTTAAAAAGTTCGGTGCTCCATAAATAATTCCCCTTTTCAAAAATATTGGTGGTTCTATTAATTCGAACAGTATCACCAACATTGAATTTCTTCTTCACATTTTTTTTTCTTTTTCACCATTGGAATATTGCTTTAGAAAAGCATCAAATGTATTTTCATTGTAGTGAACATCCCGAGGGCTTGAGTTGGACAGAGATCGATGAGGTCGATGGTTGTATATCTGCATGATTTTATCTAAATCATGAATAAAAGCCGGTGTATTCTTCAGGCTACAATATCTTGAAATTAATAGACGAATCGTTCTTATTAATCGTTCAGCCAATGCAGCCTTTATCGGGCTGTGACTCTGATAAAGTGTTGTATTATATTTCAATAGAACCTTTTGCACATGGGGATTAACAGATTCACTGCCACGATCCGATTGAATTTTTCTATATGAATCCTGTTCAAGAATACTTTCAATTGCCTGAACAACTTCAACACCTCTCTTTGATCGCAGTGGAATGGCATAGGCATAGCGACTAAAGACACTGATTGCCACCAGAATATATTTGTAGGGTGCATTGTGACGCCGTTGAATTGCGTCTAAAGTTAAAAGATCCGTTTGCATTATATGCAGAGGGAAAAAGGCTTTAGTTTGTCGATATTGTTTGCCGCGAAGCCTGTGATTCCGATGCAGTGTGTAACTCGATTCATTCTCTAGATACTCTTTTGCTTTTTTCAATGTGGTGCCGGAGACAACTTTAGAAAGCGTTTTGGGAGAACTTAAACTTCCCGCTTCACCAATATTTTCATAGACACCTTTCAGAACTTCATCCATTTTGAACGCAAGCACGTAGTGTAATGTCCACTCCCCTTTTGCACACTGGAGGGTGAATCAATTCGTCTTCGCTTTTGACTAGCATCCACAGGTGTTGTAAAATCATTTCTACTGATAGTATTTTCAAATATTGAATCTTCTTCTTCTTTTTTAAATGGTGTTGGTGTTGGTGTTGTTGGAGGACTATATTCTCTTAGTTTCTTTAGAATTTGCTTATTGCCAATAAGACTTTTGGGGAAGTTTGATACACTTAGAAAGGTGTATAGATTATTGTCAAAGGATAAAAGTCCTTTACGATTCGTCACCATATCACAAATTAAATCTACTACATTATAACTTTTTCCCTGAATTATAATTCGTTTCCCCTGCTATCAACTTGAACTTGATGTTCAGCAGTTTCCAACATGAGATAAGATAATACTCTTTTACTCTGTTCTCAATAGGTCAGTGGCAATAGGTTTCCAATTTTCATTACAATTGAATTCAATTCCTTCTCCTTTGAATGTGCAGAATCTTGAGGAGATGTTTCCTGTTTAGAGGGATCAGTGGCGGTGGCGACGGTGGGTCTCTCACGATATGGTTTATGTTTGTCCACACGTCGCAATGCATCTTGAAGTAAAAGCAATTTTTTGTCATCGGCAATATTCTCATCATTAATGAATTTGTTTAGATTGTCTTCAAAATGTTCGATGGGCGAGAGGACAAGTTCAAATGGTGTCAATTTATAGGGTTTAGCCATTCTCTCTCTAGAGAAAACTGTTAACAAGTCCTGCAATTATTGGCAGTAAAAGTGTGAAAAAGCTACCGCCCGCTTGAAGGAGCCGTTTTCTTTTAAAAATTTTCCCCTTGTTTTTACAAGCCAAGGCGCGTACAGTGGAACGATGTTGCTTTGTCTGTTGTCTAACACCTTCTGGCAGTTGAACATTGCCCTCAGTTAAATTTAAACAAAGTTCAGATATTAGATTAATGAAATCATTGTCAACACCGTGTTTGAGTATGGCCTTCCTAAGCAAGGGTTTTGAAGTGCTTAAAACGGAAAATAAATGCCGTTGTTCGTGTAGTTTCTTCAGTGTCATAATGGCAACTAATAGCCTTTTCTACTTTTCACCGGAAAATATACTGTAATTTCATTGTTGAAAATGTCGGTGACTACACGTAGATCCTCGGGTGTGCTCTGATTAAGATCCAGCAAAATGTAACCGTAGGGTTTATTAGTCGCCTGAGTGTACGCTGACAACAGAAATTTAGGGGCGCCGGGGTATATCTGTTTATTGAGAGTTATGAGCGAGCTAGAATCACGAACAACTCGATAGATAATATAGATGGTGCAATTCGAAGCAAGGGTTCGCATACATTGGCTCTGATGAAACAGATTGTGTAGAACTAGGGTTATGGAAATGTGTTCATGGTGGGAGCGAACAGTGAACAGTTGTAGCATTTCCTGTGAGAACTGTTCAATGGATTCAGCCAAATCATCAATAATCAGCCACGAGTTCGATTCAATGCTATTGAAAACATCAAGTCCCCGTATGAATTGTATTGGTATGGTTGTGGCAATTGCTTTTATTTGATCATAGGACTCCTGCCAAATACTATAGCAATAGTAGATTTTTTTCGGCTTTTCCAAAAACATTTTATCGCAATTTTGAATTATATTAGCTAAAAGTGTTGCTTTCCCCGACATTGAGGGACCACACAGAAACGACCTGAAGGCTGTTTTAAATTGATACATGTTGCTGCTGCTGTTGACAACAGTTGGACTACAACTAACTGTAAATCATACGTGTCCAATGAATAAGTAGCAATAATTTTCCCATAGATCTATCTAGTACGTTAACAAGAGTAACAACAAAAAAAACAATATTTCATGGCAGTATTTATTTCGGTAACATGAAAACAAATATTTGATCAACGTGAACTGCAACGATATGAATAACACTTGTTCAACAAGAACAGTTGACAACAATATTTCATGGGAGCATTTATTTTGGCAATGCATGCAAACTCTATTTGTTCAACATGAACTGCAACGATAAAAATGACACTTTATGTACAACATAAATAAAAAACACTTTTTGTCTATGAAGAGCAACACTTATTGTCTTTAAAACACTTTTTGTCCATCATCAACACTTTTCTGTACAACACTTATTGTCTTTAAACACTTTTCTATACAACAACACTTGAAAAAAAAAACACTTGGAACATGAACTAGCACAGTTGAACATTATAGTGAATTTAAAAGTGGGTCCCCCGCCCACCCCCCGGGGACCGCAGAGCCGAAGGATGGCTGCGGACGGGACCCCCCACCCCCCCGGAGCTGCGGGCGGGAAGGGCCCCCCACCCCCCGGGAACCGCGGTGGAAAAACAGTACAATAGTTGTCGTCACTGCTGCTACAGGTTAGTTGAGGTTGGGTTAGTTGAGGTTTGTTAATTTATGAAGGGGTTGGTGGTGGTGGTTAGTTAATTTATGAATGGGTTGTTGGTGGTGGTAAGTTGATTAGTCAGATTAGGTTAATTTATCCAGACCAAGTTGATTGCGATAGTCTATGCATTCAACTCGGTCTGTAATACGGTAGTGGCCATGAGGCAGGACACTCACACCATTCTCGAGCACATAGACTTTGTCAGATATACATGACATTGCATTCTTTTCCACTCTCACAGTATAATTTCTATACTGTAGAGAGCGAATTGCAAGCACTTGTGCTCTCGGCACTAGGCTACTTTCTACACAGTCTCTGTACACGCTCATGTTGAAATTGCTCTTTACAAAATGTGTAGGCACCCCTTTACACGCCTTCTTTTCATCCCCACTATGAGTTTTAACGCAAAAAATTTTAGGACCCGGGAACACCCCCCTGGATATCAAATCACTCCCCGTCTCTGATTTTAACATTAATAGTTGGTTGGGGGCTTGACTTTTCACCAACTCGGGGTAGAGTGATGGATTCCAGTTGGTGAAATCCATCCGCGAGCTGATGTGTTCCCCCTTTTCTAAATCACCCAATAAATCTTCGGTCCCATTTACCTTTAGCAGCAGAGAATCTCTATCCCCATAGTAAACTTGAACCTCCCCCTCCCGTGGCCATTGCACCTTGCACACATTGTAAAAAAACGACAACATGAGCTTTTTGGAAATTTCCAGTACTGAACTGCCGCCTGCTATATTCTTGTTCAGTACCACATTTCGCTTTCGCCTGTGTAGAAGAACCATCCCAGTCTCTATGCTCGTGAACAATGTAAAATTGGGATCGGCAATAATTCGTGCACACTCTAGAGGGTCAGTCACGACGTCGCAGCGAGATCTATTACGTACGCTTTCACACATTTTGCCAAACGCTGAATTTAGGATGAGTTTATACATTTCCTTCTCCACCTTTGAGTTTGCCCTAGAGCGTTTATCGACAAAAGTATCGATAAACGTTTTTAAATATGGTCGCTGATTGAACTGCAGGACCCTGTGTATTTTGGTGATTTTGAAACCATTTTCACCATCCAGTGCAAAAGCACATGGTGAACAACGATATTTTCCTTAGGGTCCAAATCAACAATCAGTTTCTGTTTGGAGGGAGTCCAGTGCATCCCCATATCCTCAACCAATGATCGATTGTAGGGGCTCAATGAGTCCCTGCTCACGGGTCGATTGATACAGGGAAAAAAAAGATCTTTGACTGAGTCGTGAAGCGCCAGAGGAATGTGACCGTCAATTTCAAAGAACCATCCTTGTGGCCCATTGTCCTCGACGGTGGTAATGTCGGGGAACTCACAAGGATTTTCAAGCCATTGATAGTACCCACACGGCAAAGAGTAGTGAGACATTGCCGAGGGGTACAATGAGTTCATGTCCAAGAACACTACATTTGACTTTGCACCGCTGTTTTGTCCGCTCGGATCGGTTGACAAGACGCGGTCCCCATGAAAACATACCCTCCCCTCATTGAACGCTCTACAAAAAGGTGCTGATCTACATCGGTGATTAGGCCTATTTCCTCCCTACTAATTTTTAAAATCAAATCCATCACCAAATGGGGTGTGGAAAAATAATAGCCTATATCTAACCCGAACTCTGAATAGATTTAGTCTGTGTTCTTACAGACTATATCCAACAGAGTTAAAACGTCACTGGCCAAGTACAGTCTACAATAATCCCACCCATTTTTACAATCCCCCTTAGACCACACCTTCTTGGCAAACTCATATTCCTCGGCTTTGCATTCACTGCTGGTCAGTGAATTGTAAAAAGCTTCAATTGGAGGTAGTTTCACCTCGCTTAAGCGAGCGCCAGAACAGTAATAGTCGTATGCATATACACCCTTGCAGGTCAATAGGTCATACATTTCACTGTCTGGAAAGTGCTGTTTAAGCAAGGGAAAGCTATCAAAATTGTCGCTTTTCTGCACTTGAATCAATTGACTCAATGCCTTGGGAAAAAAACTAAAAGAATCTAAAAACCTGATTTTATTCCAACACGTATGCCCATTATCCACTGCCTGCCATTTCAGCTCGAGAAGCAACAACTTCTCGGCCGATTTGGGAATAATGTTATACGTAAATGAACTGTTTACCCATGGACTGTCTACTCCCCCTCCCTCCCTCTGCATACGTGCCAGTGCCGGTAAAATAAATTTTAAGTCGTAATTTGAGTTGTGGATAAAAACAGGGATAAAAAACTGTTGGCTAACATTTAAGTTACACGATTGATGCGCTACCCCTCTAAAATTACTACCCCAGATGATATTTCCTGCCACAAGTGATTATGGTCTCTGACTTTACCCCTCCCACCACCACCTCTTTTCCCTTTAGTCCCCTTATCCCCCTCCACAAACTCCCCCTTACAAACCCAACATATTTTTTGATTTTTAATCGAGAGATGATCCTCTGCAGACAAAACCATTGGGTAATGGGTATTTCTCAAACGAGAAATAGCACCATTAGCAGTGCCAATTAGTTTAGTCAGTGCCTTGACCATACACTCGTCCCCCTCATCCAATTTTTCTACTATTTCTAACAACCGCATGGTGTTAGAACTGTCTCTTTGCGCATGAGCATAGGACACTGCAATAGCTTGATGTTCTTTGACTCGGTTCGGAAATTGAGGATCATTCAGCTCCACCAGCTTAGCTTCACACTCCAAAGATATTTTGTTGCACTGGAGGAGGGTGTTCTGGAAATTTTTAAAGCGTAAAATGGCCCTATCCCCTGAAACCGTTTCCACAGTCTGATAGCCATGCCGTCTACAATGCTTCATGTGATCCCGTAGTTTTATATCACTACGGAATTGTGACAAGCATGTTGGACAGTAGAAACGTTCCCCCCTATGCTTACCACCCCCCAGAACTCTACTGATGTCTGTAATAGGATTAAAATGGCCAATTGCATTCGGTTCACTAGGTGGTGTATACAACAACCAAACCCAGTGTCTGACCAAGTCAATTGACGGGCCCCTTACAGGGAAGACCACCCCCTTCTTTTTTAAACGAACCCCATCTTCAAATTCAGTTTCATACTGAACCACAGTAACGCCGATATTTAAATGGGCATTAGCCCTTTCAAAAATATCAATAAATCGTAGCGTTACTGGGTATTTTCCTTCTAAACAAGAGAAATCTACAATGGGGAAATTGGACCCTTCCTTCCCATGTACAGCCCAATCGTCTAAATTCGTCTTGGTAGCGTCACGTGCTAGAGGCTCGAATGCTGATATGAGGAAAGCACACCTGAAACATTTTTGACCTGTTTCAAAACAGATCCGCTGGACACCTTGACAACCTTCTAGATCTGGATTATATTTTAAAACTGTACCCGGGTCTCTATGCCCCCCTCTTAAAATAAAATCTTTCTTAAATTTACAAATATTTACACTTAAATTTTCAATAAATAAAACTACAGACCCACTACCGTTTTCGTTAAAGTTCTCAAGATGCGTTATAATTTGACCTACCCAATCCATGAAAACACCCTCAAAATTTTCTAAATTCGAATAAATCGAACGCATCTCGGAATGTATATAATGGTGATAAACTTCGCTTTTCCCCTCATTTAAATAAAACACCTTTAAAACAATAGAAACCTTAATTGAATCCCTCCCCCACAATTGAATTTGGTTCTCCAGCAGTGCACGAATTTTATCTACATAGTCATGCACAATTTCTACGGGATCAAACACAAATTTTCCCCCCATTAGTGAATTAAATGGGTCCCCAAAAGTCGCAGTGTAGACAACTATATTATTTAAAATTGTGTTGGACAATTGAAAATCGGGGATAGTTGTACCCCCCTCACCCTCTTGTATATCATCCCCTCCCCCTCCCCCAAGTTGTTCAACAATATTTGGGGTATGCGAATGTTCCACTTCAGTTGTTTGAAGTGGATTCGTTAGGGTATCGGAGGCTGGAGGAGGAGGAGGAGGGTTCCCCGTTAATTCATTGGAAAAATCATTTAAAAGCTGTAGCGTGTTTGGACTTAGCAAAGGTAAGTCCCCCTCCTCAACTGTGTTAGGTTCTACATTAAAATAATCAACTAAAAACTCATCAATATTTAGCGACGATGACGGTATTTCCAATGAATTGTTGGAGAGGTCTTCTCCTTCTCCAACTGATGATGATGGTGACATTGAATATGGTACCAATGGTCGTCCAACCTATAAATGAAAAATAGCTTATTTTCAAAATGTTCAAATCATCCCTACTGTTTTCAAATTTGGATTATTATTTAAAACGCGCTTAGTAGTAGTAGTAGCAGTATGCACATAGTAGCATTTGGTTAATTCAACTGAAAGTTCCAATTTCCAACTTAATATAAGATATTTACAATCTAAAACGCCGCTTTACATAAAATTGACAATTTGATTTTGTTCAAACAACCCCCTTTCCCAATTTCAACTATTTAATGCCCTCCCCTCCGAGCCGGCCATCGCGGCACTTCCCCGGCCCGCAGCGCTTCCCGCGGCGCTTCCCGGGCCCATAGCGCTTCCGGCAGCGCTTCTCGGGCCCAGCGGCACTTCCCGACCCCCACCGCGTGGCTCCCAGCCCCTTTACATAATGTTCAAAAGTTGAAATATTCGCTTAGACGGCATAAGTCGCTATTTCTCTCTAACTCCCAGTTCTACAGGTTCGGTGAACTCCTCACTAGCTCACAATTATTGTAAGCCGTCGCGCGAGTGTTCTGATTTCCAAGACTGAACTTCCGAGCCGAGGAAAATACGCAATTAAATGCTGTAAACCGTTAACTCAGTATATTGTCAACATTTTCCCCTCGCTAAAATCCTGGCAAGGGTTTGTAAGATTGAAAGCTATTTTAAAAATATCCTTGCGCAAATTACGGGATCCATATGTGACAGATAGATAAATGTGAATAATCTCTCAGTTCCTTCTTCTCTTAAAACTAGATAATATTCAATTGTGAAAAAAATAGCATTTTGAGTTTCATAGTGGAGAGATAGCAGTAATTGACTAGAAATTACCTAAAAATATTCGCTTATGAGATATCGAAGCGATAGCAACAGAGAAAATAGCAAAGATTAGAAAAAAGAGCGGTTTCTTTGCAAAAAAAAATACATTATATTTAGATATCTCCGAGGGAGGGGGGAGCAGAGAAATTTAAAACAATGGTTGGGGGCGAGGGGTTAATATTTTAATATCCCTCTGAGATACACTTTACAGTGTTGAAAAATAGTGAAAAGAAAAGACTAAAAAACATTGGAAGAAATAGATATATATTTCTATAACTAGAGGTAAAAAATGCTCACATTTGCAAAGTCCGAGGGCAGTATTTGAATGCCCGAAGGCCCAGGCGAAGCATGTTGTACCATCGGCGGCGGGCCTTGTGTAGACGGGGCAGGTATTCCATAGAAAGCAGCTGTCCATTTACTCTTTAGTTTTTGACCTGGTTGCATTACAGCCTGCATAGATGGTTGCACTTGGGCAGTCAACACTTGTTTTGGGGTCGGGCCAGCATACTTAATAATGGATGGTCTTGCCTCATCCACTCTCGCTTTCTTAGTGGGAGGCGCCATACATTCTTCACAATTGGCCTTAAAGAAGAGAAAAAAGTTAGTATCGAAAATAATTTCCCCCTTTTTTTACAGAAAGAAAATTAGTACCCTCATCCATATAATTTTGTCTAGAAAAGCATTTATCACTAAGAAAGCAAAACGTAAAAAAAATTTCGTGAAATATACTAGTCGCATCCTTTTGAATCTGAGAAAGATGAATTACGGCTCACTGAGCCGTTCAAAATTCAGCCTATAAAAGTCGGCCTAGTTTGTTTCTAAGCTGTTTGAAGAAAATCTCCTTAATACTAAACGTTGAAAATGTGAATATTTAGTCTTTACTTATTTAGCCAAACATCGAAGCATTGATCTAAGCTATGGTTCTCTTTCAGTTATCCAATAAATAAAAACAAGTTTTTTCTAACT
Source organism: Artemia sinica (assembly GCA_027921565.1). NCBI lineage: Eukaryota > Metazoa > Arthropoda > Branchiopoda > Anostraca > Artemiidae > Artemia > Artemia sinica. Next base: position 23,554,230 of record CM051274.1, read on the forward strand.
GGGGGTAAGGAGCGTCATTAAAATTTAAAACGAACAGAAATTATTCCGTATATGAATGGGGCTAAATAAAAGTTCAAATAAGGGATAATTCCCCCTTTTTTTACAGAAGGAAAATTAGTACCCTCATCCCCAGCCTAACCATAATTTTGTCTAGAAAAGCATTTATCACATTTCAGTAAAGCACAACGTAAAAAATTTCGCGAAATATACTACTCGCATCCTTTTGAATCTGTGAAAGATGAATCTGTGAAAGATGGGGGGGGGGAGGGGATTTACCTGAATATAGGAAAATAATGGTGACCAAGGAAAATAATTTCATTTTGAAAATAAAAAATATACTCACATTGCTAATTGTGGCTGTCAAGGCTTCAGCCTCATCAATATTATCCATTCTAGTTGTTTGAACTGTGTCACAATACTTTCTGATAATTTAATCACAATGCATGCCCGTTATATACGAAATCTCAAGGGCGAATTGTTATGTAATGGGGAAAACCATATGTAACCAGCCCTCTGATTGGCTGAGAAGGGGGATGTAACCGACTCGCTGATTGGCTGAGAAGGAAACACGTGATCCAACTGTTTCCTATTTCTGGACACCTTGACATTCGCCTCGAGCGTGCACTTACAACAACAACAACAAATAAATCAACCTTGGAAAAAGAGGTCATTTACCCCATTAACCACGTGTTCTCCCTAGGGACTCTAAGCCCATATATGGTGCCCCGTTCGGAGTAGCACCTCCCTTTCTACTTATATGCCTTTTGTTTTAGCTGTTTGGATTCATTCATCATCTCAAATAATTTAGTTGTAGTAGTGGCGTGCATGTATTGCTTTTTCGTTAATTGATCATTTCCCTCATCCTTCCCTGAGAGTTGAAAATTAATGCCCTAAGGCATTCCTGAGATATACTCGTTTTACAACCTGCACAAACCCTGTAGGTTTTGATTTAGCTCAACACTCCTCCAAAGTTTCTATGACAACTTATTTCATACATAGTGCCTTTTTAAAAAAAGATAATAGAAATTCACCTTCACCATTCCTAGTCTGTGCACCTTAGTCTTCTTAACTTTAATTTTCAAGCCTATTCTTGCGTCTGGAGCTGTCGAAACTTCCTAAAAATAATTCATTTTTCAAACATTTTCATCTAAGACACTCACAATATCATCATAATCTAACTCTATGAGAGTATTACTTTCGCATTTGATTTCATGCTCTCCCATAGCATTTGCCATGTTTCTTAGGACAAAATTTGTCAAAATGATCCATACAACAGGGGATAGAATGCAACTCTCCTTAACTCCTAATTAATGCAAAACCATCTACTAACATCATGTCCTACCTTAACCGCGGCAATGTTATACTCGTGCATAGCACTAATTACTTTAATGTATATGTATCAGTTATACCATACAAGGATAGGACCTTCGCTAAATCTCTTCTATCGGCTGAACCAAACGCTAGGTCATGATCTATAGGACTGAAGGGGTCAGATGACTCAGGGACTCCTCATTTATTAATCTAAAAGTAAAAATTTGGTCAACGTCTCCTCTCTTCTTCTTCCTTTCCTCATGTATCCTTTCCCCTTTTTAAAAAATCACTTTTCATAATCTTCAGTAATTCATCTCCAACATCATAACCACAATATTTCAATAGCTCATTTACCACACTGTCAGCACCTTGGGTTTCATTATTTTTTTAATCCTTTTAGTATTGTCTGTAATGTTTCCACGCAAAATAAATCTTCCTTTACTTCTAAAGTGTCACAAACTTTTTCGTTCTCCTCCGTATCATTTCCTATAATTTATCACGGTTTAGCACATCCTCAAAATGTCCTCTCCATCTCTCTTGAAATCTTTCCTTATAGTACCCGTTTTATTGCGGCCCCGTTCCTATTTTTAGGACAGGAGATCAGATTGACTATTCAACCTCAGTCTTATAACATGTCAATAGAATATTGTACTGCTATGTCTGGTGGCTGCATCTTCTAGATTTTCAGCAACTTTAACCATGGCCTCCACTTCACATCTCCTTAATTCATATTTTAATTCTTTCTCTACTTTCCTTATATTCTTCTTATTTTTATGTGATCTACCACCCAAATGCTTCTTGTGCTAACTTTATAACTTTTCAACCAAGCTTAAAGTGTTTTCACTATTATTCCTAGCAGTATTCACTCCCAATAGTCCTAGTATGCTTTACTTGCCTATGTAGTATTATTAGTAAAGGTGGTTGGTGCAGTGAAGGACACGTTCGGCGCTAGGACACGTTTTGCAGATGAAGGACGGAAGAAGTCCCAAAATCGTCCTTGAGTAGTAATCAACCTTATACTTTGCCAACGCCCCCGTTCCAAACAGGTTTCTGGTAGGTATAATCTGGTTTGGTAGGTACAATCTGGTTAGGTGGGAATAATCACATTGCCTATTCAAAGGTAGTGTGCAATTGAAACTGTATCAATTATTTTATTCCAGTTTTTCTAAACCAGAATTGTCTATAACTTAATTTACGTAGATTAAACTTCCGATGGTTAAGAAAGCGTAATGGGTAGTTAAAGTATGAGGAATGGGATGCAATAATTAGAATGGTTTTAAGTTGAAAATTGTGACGTAAAAATAACTCTATTTGCGAATTTTTTGCGAAAAGGTATTTGCGTAAAGGTATTGCGTTGGTTAAGAATGCCTCACGGGTAATTAAAGTATGAGGAATGGGATGTTATAATTAGAATGGTTTTAAATTGAAAATTGTGACGTAAAAATAACTCTATTTGCGAATTTTTTGCGAAAAGGTATTTGCGTAAAGGTATTGCGTTGGTTAAGAATGCCTCACGGGTAATTAAAGAATGAGGAATGGGATGCTTGCATCAACAATACAAAGAATATGCTCAGATACTTAATAGATTTGACGCCTACAAGAGACATTGGTAAAAGGTATTCAATAGCTTAATTGAAAAGTAACGATAGAATGACATTGTTACTTGACCTAGCTTTACCTCTCCGATGTGGTCTGTATAATACACAAGTAACGTTTGAAAAGTATTGTCAATTTAAAAAGAAATGGCTGAAAAGTGTTTTGAGGGAGATGGGTTGCATGGAGGGTTGAGTTGCACGAGGGTTCAGTTAAAAGGGGGTACAGTTACATGGGAGTTTCGGTTATACAGGGGTTCAGTTACATGGGGGGTTCAGTTGCACGGGAGTTGAGTTAAATTGGGCTTGAGTTCCACGAGAGTAGTGCTTTGTCGTGGTTTAGCTTGTCACAGTTACATTCTCTTGATCTTTCAAAGTTCACTTTGATTTTAGTTACATGGGGGGTTCAGTTGCACGGGGGTTGAGTTAAATGGGGCTTGAGTTCCACGAGAGTAGTGTTTGTCGTGGTTTAGCTTGTCACAGTTACTCTCTTTGGGCTGTTTGTGTTTCTTTGGGTTGTGTGAGTCTCTTTGGGCTGTGTGTCTCTTTGGGGTGTTTGAGTGTTTTTGATCTGTTTATGTTTCTTTGGGCTGTTTGAGTCTTTTTGGTCTGTGTTTGTCTCTTTGGGGTGTTTGTGTCTCTTTGGGCTGTTTGTGTTTCTTTGGGCTATGTGTGTCTCTTTGGGCTGTTTGTGTCATTTTGATCTGTGTGTCTTTCTTTTGGATGTTTGTGTCTCTTAGGGACCGTGTGTGTCTCTTTGGGCTATGTGTGTCTCTTTGGGCTGTTTGTGTCATTTTGATCTGTGTGTCTTTCTTTTGGATGTTTGTGTCTCTTAGGGACCGTGTGTGTCTCTTTGGGCTATGTGTGTCTCTTTGGGGGCGTTTGAATCTTTTGGTCTGTATGTGTCTGCATGGGCGTTTTTGTCTCTTTGGGCTGTGTGTGTGTCTCTTTGGGCTTTGTGTGTCTCTTCGGGCTGTGTGTGTCTCTTTAGCCTGTGTGTGTGTCTCTTTGGGCTGTGTGTGTCTCTTTAGGCTGTGTGTCTCTTTGGGCAGTTTGAATCTTTTTGGTCTGTGTGTGTCTCTTTTGGCTTTTTGTGTCGTTTTGGGCTTTGTGTGTCTCTGTTGGATGTGTGCGTCTCTTTGGGCCGTGTGCATCTCTTTGAGCTGTATGTGTCTCTTGGGCTGTTTGAGTCATTTTGGTCTGTGTGTGTTTCTTTTGGCTGTTTGTGTCTCTTAGAGTCCATGTGTGTCTCTTTGGGAAATGTGTGTCTCTTTGGGGATGTTTGAATCTTTTTGGTATGTATGTGTCTGTATGGGCGTTTTTTGTCTCTTTGGGCTGTGTGTGTGTCTCTTTGGGCTTTGTGTGTCTCTTCGGACTGTGTGTATGTCTCTTTAGCCTGTGTGTGTCTCTTTAGGCTTTGTGTGTCTCTTTAGGCTGTGTGTCTCTTTGGGCAGTTTGAATCTTTATGGTCTGTGTGTGTCTCTTTTGACTGTTTGTTTCGTTTTGTGCTTTGTTTCTCTCTGTTGGATGTGTGCATCTCTTTGGGCCATGTACGTCTCTTTGAGCTGTATATGTCTCTTTGGGCTGTGGATGTCTCTTTGTGATGTGTGTCTCTTTAGGCTGTGTGTGTCTCGTTGGACTGTGTGTATTTTTTGGGGTGTCTGAGTCTTTTTGGTCTGTAAGTGTCTCTTTGGGCTGTTTGAGTCTTTTAGGTCGGTGTTTGTCTCTTTGGGTTGTGTTTCTCTTTGGGCTGTGTGTGTCTCTTTGAGCTGTTTGTGTCTCTTGAGGCTGTGTGTGTCCCTTTGGGCTGTGTGTCTCTTTGGGCTGTTTGAGTCTTTTTGGTCTGTTTGTGTCTCTTTGGGCTGTTTGAGTCTTTTTGGTCTGTGTTTGTCTCTTTGGGTTGTTTGTGTCTCTTTGGCCTGTGTGTGTTTCTCTTTGGGCTTTGTGCGTCTCTTCGAGATATGTGTGTCTCTTTAGCCTGTGTGTGTGTGTCTCTTTGGGCAGTGTGTGTCTCTTTAGGCTGAGTGTCTCTTTGGGCAGTGGGGTGTCGGAGTCTTTTTGGTCTGTAAGTGTCTCTTTGAGCTGTTTGAGTCTTTTAGGTCGGTGTTTGTCTCTTTGGGTTGTGTTTCTCTTTGGGCTGTCTGTGTCTCTTTGAGCTGTTTGTGTCTCTTGAGGCTGTGTGTGTCCCTTTGGGCTGTGTGTCTCTTTGGGCTGTTTGAGTCTTTTTGGTCTGTCTGTGTGTCTCTTTGGGCTGTTTGAGTCTTTTTGGTCTGTGTTTGTCTCTTTGGGCTGTTTGTGTCTCTTTGGGCTGTGTGTGTTTCTCTTTGGGCTTTGTGCGTCTCTTCGGGCTGTGTGTGTCTCTTTAGCCTGTGTGTGTGTCTCTTTGGGCTGTGTGTGTCTCTTTAGGCTGTGTGTCTCTTTGGGCAGTTTGAATCTTTTTGGTCTGTGTGTGTCTCTTTTGGATTTTTGTGTCGTTTAAATGGGGCTTGAGTTCCACGAGAGTAGTGCTTTGTCGTGGTTTAGCTTGTCACAGTTACATTCCTTTAGGCTGTGTGTCTCTTTGGGCAGTGTGTGTCTCTTTAGGCTGTGTGTCTCTTTGGGCAGTTTGAATCTATATGGTCTGTGTGTGTCTCTTTTGACTGTTTGTTTCGTTTTGTGCTTTGTTTCTCTCTGTTGGATGTGTGCATCTTTTTGGGCCATGTACGTCTCTTTGAGCTGTATGTGTCTCTTTGGGCTGTGGATGTCTCTTTGTGATGTGTGTCTCTTTAGGCTGTGTGTGTCTCGTTGGACTGTGTGTCTTTTTTGGGGTGTCTGAGTCTTTTTGGTCTGTTTGTGTCTCTTTGGGCTGTTTGAGTCTTTTAGGTCGGTGTTTGTCTCTTTGGGTTGTGTTTCTCTTTGGGCTGTGTGTGTCCCTTTGAGCTGTTTGTGTCTCTTGAGGCTGTGTGTGTCCCTTTGGGCTGTGTGTCTCTTTGGGCTGTTTGAGTCTTTTTGGTCTGTTTGTGTCTCTTTGGGCTGTTTGAGTCTTTTTGGTCTGTGTTTGTCTCTTTGGGTTGTTTGTGTCTCTTTGGGCTGTGTGTGTTTCTCTTTGGGCTTTGTGCGTCTCTTCGAGATGTGTGTGTCTCTTTAGCCTGTGTGTGTGTGTCTCTTTGGGCTGTGTGTGTCTCTTTAGGCTGAGTGTCTCTTTGGGCAGTGGGGTGTCGGAGTCTTTTTGGTCTGTAAGTGTCTCTTTGAGCTGTTTGAGTCTTTTAGGTCGGTGTTTGTCTCTTTGGGTTGTGTTTCTCTTTGGGCTGTCTGTGTCTCTTTGAGCTGTTTGTGTCTCTTGAGGCTGTGTGTGTCCCTTTGGGCTGTGTGTCTCTTTGGGCTGTTTGAGTCTTTTTGGTCTGTCTGTGTGTCTCTTTGGGCTGTTTGAGTCTTTTGGTCTGTCTTTGTCTCTTTGGGCTGTTTGTGTCTCTTTGGGCTGTGTGTGTTTCTCTTTGGGCTTTGTGCGTCTCTTCGGGCTGTGTGTGTCTCTTTAGCCTGTGTGTATGTCTCTTTGGGCTGTGTGTGTGTCTTTAGGCTGAGTGTCTCTTTGGGCAGTTTGAATCTTTTTGGTCTGTGTGTCTCTCTTTTGGATTTTTGTGTCGTTTAAATGGGGCTTGAGTTCCACGAGAGTAGTGCTTTGTCGTGGTTTAGCTTGTCACAGTTACATTCTCTTGATCTTTCAAAGTTCACTTTGATTTTAGTTACATGGGGGTTCAGTTGCACGGGGGTTGAGTTAAATGGGGCTTGAGTTCCACGAGAGTAGTGCTTTGTCGTGGTTTAGCTTGTCACAGTTACTCTCTTTCTGCTGTTTGTGTTTCTTTGGGTTGTGTCTGTCTCTTTGGGCTGTGTGTCTCTTTGGGGTGTTTGAGTGTTTTTGATCTGTTTATGTTTCTTTGGGCTGTTTGAGTCTTTTTGGTCTGTGTTTGTCTCTTTGGGGGTGTTTGTGTCTCTTTGGGCTGTTTGTGTTTCTTTGGGCTATGTGTGTCTCTTTGGGCTGTTTGTGTCATTTTGATCTGTGTGTCTTTCTTTTGGATGTTTGTGTCTCTTAGGGACCGTGTGTGTCTCTTTGGGCTATGTGTGTCTCTTTGGGCTGTTTGTGTCATTTTGATCTGTGTGTCTTTCTTTTGGATGTTTGTGTCTCTTAGGGACCGTGTGTGTCTCTTTGGGCTATGTGTGTCTCTTTGGGGGCGTTTGAATCTTTTGGTCTGTATGTGTCTGTATGGGCGTTTTTATCTCTTTGGGCTGTGTGTGTGTGTCTCTTTGGGCTTTGTGTGTCTCTTCGGGCTGTGTGTGTCTCTTTAGCCTGTGTGTGTGTCTCTTTGGGCTGTGTATATCTCTTTAGGCTGTGTGTCTCTTTGGGCAGTTTGAATCTTTTTGGTCTGTGTGTGTCTCTTTTGGCTTTTTGTGTCGTTTTGGGCTTTGTGTGTCTCTGTTGGATGTGTGCGTCTCTTTGGGCCGTGTGCATCTCTTTGAGCTGTATGTGTCTCTTGGGATGTTTGAGTCATTTTGGTCTGTGTGTGTTTCTTTTGGCTGTTTGTGTCTCTTAGAGGCCATGTTTGTCTCTTTGGGCAATGTGTGTCTCTTTGGGGATGTTTGAATCTTTTTGGTATGTATGTGTCTGTATGGGCGTTTTTGTCTCTTTGGGCTGTGTGTGTGTCTCTTTGGGCTTTGTGTGTCTCTTCGGACTGTGTGTATGTCTCTTTAGCCTGTGTGTGTGTCTCTTTGGGCTGTTTGTGTCTCTTTAGGCTGTGTGTCTCTTTGGGCAGTTTGAATCTTTATGGTCTGTGTGTGTCTCTTTTGGCTGTTTGTGTCGTTTTGGGCTTTGTGTCTCTCTGTTGGATGTGTGCATCTCTTTGGGCCATGTACGTCTCTTTGAGCTGTATGTGTCTCTTTGGGCTGTGGATGTCTCTTTGTGATGTGTGTCTCTTTAGGCTGTGTGTGTCTCGTTGGACTGTGTGTCTTTTTTGGGGTGTCTGAGTCTTTTTGGTCTGTAAGTGTCTCTTTGGGCTGTTTGAGTCTTTTAGGTCGGTGTTTGTCTCTTTGGGTTGTGTTTCTCTTTGGGCTGTCTGTGTCTCTTTGAGCTGTTTGTGTCTCTTGAGGCTGTGTGTGTCCCTTTGGGCTGTGTGTCTCTTTGGGCTGTTTGAGTCTTTTTGGTCTGTTTGTGTGTCTCTTTGGGCTGTTTGAGTCTTTTTGGTCTGTGTTTGTCTCTTTGGGCTGTTTGTGTCTCTTTGGGCTGTGTGTGTTTCTCTTTTTGCTTTGCGCGTCTTTTCGAGATGTGTGTGTCTCTTTAGCCTGTGTGTGTGTCTCTTTGGGCTGTGTGTGTCTCTTTAGGCTGAGTGTCTCTTTGGGCAGTGGGGTGTCGGAGTCTTTTTGGTCTGTAAGTGTCTCTTTGAGCTGTTTGAGTTTTTTAGGTCCGTGTTTGTCTCTTTGGGTTGTGTTTCTCTTTGGGCTGTCCGTGTCTCTTTGAGCAAGTTCAACTTCGATTCTGAATTTTCTCAATGAAAATGAAATAAGTTATTGATCATTTCTAGTTTCCTCAAAATAATATAAAAGTTTTCCATTTCAGTTCAGACAAAAGTTATACTATGATTGTGATTATTTTCCATGAAGATAAAAAGTTTCATTTTAATTCTAAATTTTCTTAAATTCAATTCCGACCTTTCTCAAAGAGATGAAAAAATTTCAACTTCGATTCTGAATTTTCTCAATGAAAATGAAATAAGTTATTGATCATTTCTATTTTCCCAAAATAATATAAAAATTTTCCACTTCAGTTCAGACAAAAGTTATACTATGATTGTGATTATTTTCCATGAAGATAAAAAGTTTCATTTTAATTCTAAATTTTCTTAAATTCAATTCCGACCTTTCTCAAAGAGATGAAAAAATTTAAAGTTCTGTTTCAAATATTTTCCCGGAAAAGAAAAGTTCAACTTCGATTCTGAATTTTCTCAATGAAAATGAAATAAGTTATTGATCAATTCTATTTTCATAAAATAATATAAAATTTTCCAATTCAATTCAGTTGTTTCTCAAAGAGATGACAAATTTAAAATATTGTTCCAAATTTTTCATAGAAGATAGAAAAAGTTATACTTTGATATAATTCTAAATTTTCTTAAATTCAATTCCGACCTTCCTCAAAGAGATGAAAAAATTTAAAGTTCTGTTCCAAATATTTTCCCGGAAAAGAAAAGTTCAACTTCGATTCTGAATTTTCTCAATGAAAATGAAATAAGTTATTGATCAATTCTATTTTCCTAAAATAATATAAAATTTTCCAATTCAATTCAGATTTTTCTCAAAGAGATGAAAAAATTTAAAGTTCTGTTCCGAATATTTTCCCGGAAGAAGAAAAGTTCAACTTCGATTCTGAATTTTCTTAATGAAAATGAAATAAGTTATTTATTGATCAATTCTATTTTCCCAAAATAATATCAAAATTTTCCACTTCAGTTCAGATTTTTCTCAAAGAGATGAAAAAATTTAAAATACTTCCAAATTTTTCTTAGAAGATAGAAAAGTTCAAGTTCTCTTCTGAATTTTACCAACGAACACAATTCAATTCTAATTTCTCAAGAGAAAATAAAAAGCTTCCACTTCAGTTTTAAGTTCACCATGACATAAAAAATTTAAAGTTCAGTTCTAAATTTTTACATAGAAGATAGGAAAACTTATACTATGATTTTGATTATTTCCTATGAAGATTAAAAGTTTCACTTCAATTTTTAATTTTTCTCAAGGAAGTGAAGAAAAGTTCAACTTCGATTCTGAATTTTCTCAATGAAAATGAAATAAGTTATTGATCATTTCTATTTTCCCAAAATAATATAAAAATTTTCCTCTTCAGTTCAGACAAAAGTTATACTATAATTGTGATTATTTTCCATGAAGATAAAAAGTTTCATTTTAATTCTAAATTTTCTTAAATTCAATTCCGACCTTTCTCAAAGAGATGAAAAAATTTAAAGTTCTGTTCCAAATATTTTCCCTTCAGTTCAGACAAAAGTTATTTTTCTCAAAGAGATGACAAAATTTAAAATATTGTTCCAAATTTTTCATAGAAGATAGAAAAAGTTATACTTTGATATAATTCTAAATTTTCTTAAATTCAATTCCGACCTTTCTCAAAGAGATGAAAAAATTTAAAGTTCTGTTCCAAATATTTTCCCGGAAAAGAAAAGTTCAACTTCGATTCTGAATTTTCTCAATGAAAATGAAATAAGTTATTGATCAATTCTATTTTCCTAAAATAATACAAAATTTTCCACTTCAATTCAGATTTTTCTCAAAGAGATGAAAAAATTTAAAGTTCTGTTCCAAATATTTTCCCGGAAGAAGAAAAGTTCAACTTCGATTCTGAATTTTCTTAATGAAAATGAAATAAGTTATTGATCAATTCTATTTTCCCAAAATAATATCAAAATTTTCCACTTCAGTTCAGGTAATTCTAAAAGAGATGAAAAAATTTAAAATACTTCCAAATTTTTCATAGAAGATAGAAAAGTTTTCGAGGGTTCGATCCCCTCACGAGCCATAGTTTTGACCTTCGTATGATAACTCCATAAGTTATTTTAGGGATATATTTTATATCAACATGCAAAGTCGACGTAGCTTTATTTCATTTTTTAAGGTTCACTTAGACGAGGTTACGTGCGCGCACGTGAAAATATTTGGAAAAATATTTGGAACAGAACTTCCGGGAAAATATTTGGAACAGAACTTTAAATTTTTTCATCTCCTAGAGAAAAATCTGAATTGAAGTGGAAAATTTTATATTATTTTAGGAAAATAGAATTAATCAATAACTTATTTCATTTTCATTGAGAAAATTCAGAATCGAAGTTGAACTTTTCTTTTCCGGGAAAATATTTGGAACAGAACTTTAAATTTTTTCATCTCTTTGAGAAAGGTCGGAATTGAATTTAAGAAAATTTAGAATTATATCAAAGTATAACTTTTTCTATCTTCTATGAAAAATTTGGAACAATATTTTAAATTTTGTCATCTCTTTGAGAAAAATAACTTTTGTCTGAACTGAAGGGAAAATATTTGGAACAGAACTTTAAATTTTTTCATCTCTTTGAGAAAGGTCGGAATTGAATTTAAGAAAATTTAGAATTAAAATGAAACTTTTTATCTTCATGGAAAATAATCACAATCATAGTATAACTATTGTCTGAACTGAAGTGGAAAATTTTTATATTATTTTGGGAAAATAGAAATGATCGATAACTTATTTCATTTTCATTGAGAAAATTCAGAATCGAAGTTGAACTTTTCTTCACTTCCTTGAGAAAAATTAAAAATTGAAGTGAAACTTTTAATCTTCATAGGAAATAATCAAAATCATAGTATAACTTTTCCTATCTTCTATGTAACAATTTAGAACTGAACTTTAAATTTTTTATGTCATGGTGAACTTAAAACTGAAGTGGAAGCTTTTTATTTTCTCTTGAGAAATTAGAATTGAATTGTGTTCGTTGGTAAAATTCAGAAGAGAACTTGAACTTTTCTATCTTCTATGAAAAATTTGGAAGTATTTTAAATTTTTTCATCTCTTTGAGAAAAATCTGAACTGAAGTGGAAAATTTTGATATTATTTTGGGAAAATAGAATTGATCAATAACTTATTTCATTTTCATGAAGAAGATTTAGAATCGAAGTTGAACTTTTCTTCTTCCGAGAACATATTTGGAACAGAACTTTAAATTTTTTCATCTCTTTGAGAAAAATCTGAATTGAAGTAGGAAAATAGAATTGATCAATAACTTATTTCATTTTCATTGAGAAAATTCAGTATCGAAGTTGAACTTTTCTTTTCCGGGAAAATATTTGGAACAGAACTTTAAATTTTTTCATCTCTTTGAGAAAGGTCGGAATTGAATTTAAGAAAATTTAGAATTAAAATGAAACTTTTTATCTTCATGGAAAATAATCACAATCATAGTATAACTTTTGTCTGAACTGAAGTGGAAAATTTTTATATTATTTTGGGAAAATAGAAATGATGAATAACTTATTTCATTTTCATTGAGAAAATTCAGAATCGAAGTTGAAATTTTTTCATCTCTTTGAGAAAGGTCGGAATTGAATTTAAGAAAATTTTGAATTAAAATGAAACTTTTTATCTTCATGGAAAATAATCACAATCATAGTATAACTTTTGTCTGAACTGAAGTGGAAAATTTTTCTATTATTTTGAGGAAAATAGAAATGATGAATAACTTATTTCATTTTCATTGAGAAAATTCAGAAACGAAGTTGAACTTGCTCAAAGAGACACAGACAGCCCAAACAGAAACACAACCCAAAGAGACAAACACCGACCTAAAAGACTCAAACAGCTCAAAGAGACACTTACAGACCAAAAAGACTCCGACACCCCACTGCCCAAAGAGACACTCAGCCTAAAGAGACACACACAGCCCAAAGAGACACACACACAGGCTAAAGAGACACACACATCTCGAAGAGACGCGCAAAGCCCAAAGAGAAACACACACAGCCCAAAGAGACACAAACAGCCCAAAGAGACAAACACAGACCAAAAAGACTCAGACAGCCCAAAGAGACACACAAACAGACCTAAAAGACTCAAACAGCCCAAAGAGACACACAGCCCAAAGGGACACACACAGCCTCAAGAGACACAAACAGCTCAAAGAGACACAGACAGCCCAAACAGAAACACAACCGAAAGAGACAAACACCGACCTAAAAGACTCAAACAGCCCAAAGAGACACTTACAGACCAAAAAGACTCAGACACCCCAAAAAAGACACACAGTCCAACGAGACACACACAGCCTAAAGAGACACACATCACAGAGAGACATCCACAGCCCAAAGAGACACATACAGCTCAAAGAGACGTACATGGCCCAAAGAGATGCACACATCCAACAGAGAGACACAAAGCCTAAAACGACACAAACAGTCAAAAGAGACACACACAGACCATAAAGATCAAAACTGCCCAAAGAGACACACAGCCTAATGAGACACACACAGCCCAAAGAGACACACACAGGCTAAAGAGACATACACACAGTCCGAAGAGACACACAAAGCCCAAAGAGACACACACACAGCCCAAAGAGACAAAAAACGCCCATACAGACACATACATACCAAAAAGATTCACACATCCCCAAAGAGACACACATTGCCAAAAGAGACACACATGGCCTCTAAGAGACACAAACAGCCAAAAGAAACACACACAGACCAAAATGACTCAAACATCCCAAGAGACACATACAGCTCAAAGAGATGCACACGGCCCAAAGAGACGCACACATCCAACAGAGACTCACAAAGCCCAAAACGACACAAAAAGCCAAAAGAGACACACACAGACCAAAAAGATTCAAACTGCCCAAAGAGACACACAGCCTAAAGAGACATACACAGCCCAAAGAGGCACACACACAGGCTAAAGAGACACACACAGCCCGAAGAGACACACAAAGCCCAAAGAGACACACACACACAGCCCAAAGAGACAAAAACGCCCATACAGACACATACAGACCAAAAGATTCAAACGCCCCCAAAGAGACACACATAGCCCAAAGAGACACACACGGTCCCTAAGAGACACAAACATCCAAAAGAAAGACACACAGATCAAAATGACACAAACAGCCCAAAGAGACACACATAGCCCAAAGAGACACACATGGTCCCTAAGAGACACAAACATCCAAAAGAAAGACACACAGATCAAAATGACACAAACAGCCCAAAGAGACACACATAGCCCAAAGAAACACAAACAGCCCAAAGAGACACAAACACCCCCAAAGAGACAAACACAGACCAAAAAGACTCAAACAGCCCAAAGAAACATAAACAGATCAAAAAGACTCAAACACCCCAAAGAGACACACAGCCCAAAGAGACACACACAACCCAAAGAAACACAAACAGCCCAAAGAGAGTAACTGTGACAAGCTAAACCACGACAAAGCACTACTCTCGTGGAACTCAAGCACCATTTAACTCAACCCCCGTGCAACTGAACCCCCCATGTAACTAAAACCAAAGTGAACTTTGAAAGATCAAGAGAATGTAACTGTGACAAGCTAAACCACGACAAAGCACTACTCTCGTGGAACTCAAGCCTCATTTAAACGACACAAAAAGCCAAAAGAGACACACACAGACCAAAAAGATTCAAACTGCCCAAAGAGACACTCAGCCTAAAGAGACACACACAGCCCAAAGAGACACACACACAGGCTAAAGAGACACACACAGCCCGAAGAGACGCACAAAGCCCAAAGAGAAACACACACATTCCAAAGAGACACAAACAGCCCAAAGAGACAAACACAGACCAAAAAGACTCAAACAGCCCAAAGAGACATACAGACAGACCAAAAAGACTCAAACAGCCCAAAGAGACACACAGCCCAAAGGGACACACACAGCCTCAAGAGACACAAACAGCTCAAAGAGACACAGACAGCCCAAAGAGAAACACAACCCAAAGAGACAAACACCGACCTAAAAGACTCAAATAGCTCAAAAGAGACACTTACAGACCAAAAAGACTCCGACACCCCACTGCCCAAAGAGACACTCAGCCTAAAGAGACACACACAGCCCAAAGAGACACACACACACAGGCTAAAGAGACACACACATCTCGAAGAGACGCACAAAGCCCAAAGAGAAACACGCACAGCCCAAAGAGACACAAACAACCCAAAGAGACAAACACAGACCAAAAAGACTCAAACAGCCCAAAGAGACACACAAACAGACCAAAAAGACTCAAACAGCCCAAAGAGACACACAGCCCTAAGGGACACACACAGCCTCAAGAGACACAAACCACTCAAAGAGACACAGACAGTCCAAAGATAAACACAACCCAAAGAGACAAACACCGACCTAAAAGACTCAAACAGCCCAAAGAGACACTTACAGACCAAAAAGACTCAGACACCCCAAAAAAGACACACAGTCCAACGAGACACACACAGCCTAAAGAGACACACATCACAAAGAGACATCCACAGCCCAAAGAGACACATACAGTTTAAAGAGACGTACATGGCCCAAATAGATGCACAAATCCAACAGAGAGAAACAAAGCCCAAAACGACACAAACAGTCAAAAGAGACACACACAGACCATAAAGATTCAAACTGCCCAAAGAGACACACAGCCTAAAGAGACACACACAGCCCAAAGAGACACACACAGGCTAAAGAGACATACACACAGTCCGAAGAGACACACAAAGCCCAAAGAGACAAAAAACGCCCATACAGACACATACATACCAAAAAGATTCAAACATCCCCAAAGAGACATACATTGCCCAAAGAGACACACATGGCCTCTAAGAGACACAAACAGCCAAAAGAAACACACACAGACCAAAATGACTCAAACAGCCCAAGAGACACATACAGCTCAAAGAGATGCACACGGCCCAAAGAGACGCACACATCCAACAGAGACACACAAAGCCCAAAACGACACAAAAAGCCAAAAGAGACACACACAGACCAAAAAGATTCAAACTGCACAAAGAGACACACAGCCTAAAGAGACACACACAGCCCAAAGAGACACACACACAGGCTAAAGAGACACACACAGCCCGAAGAGACACACAAAGCCCAAAGAGACACACACACAGACATCCCAAAGAGACAAAAACGCCCATACAGACACATACAGACCAAAAAGATTCAAACATCCCCAAAGAGACATACATTGCCCAAAGAGACACACATGGCCTCTAAGAGACACAAACAGCCAAAAGAAACACACACAGACCAAAATGACTCAAACAGCCCAAGAGACACATACAGCTCAAAGAGATGCACACGGCCCAAAGAGACGCACACATCCAACAGAGACACACAAAGCCCAAAACGACACAAAAAGCCAAAAGAGACACACACAGACCAAAAAGATTCAAACTGCACAAAGAGACACACAGCCTAAAGAGACACACACAGCCCAAAGAGACACACACACAGGCTAAAGAGACACACACAGCCCGAAGAGACACACATAGCCCAAAGAGACACACACGGTCCCTAAGAGACACAAACATCCAAAAGAAAGACACACAGATCAAAATGACACAAACAGCCCAAAGAGACACACATAGCCCAAAGAGACACACACGGTCCCTAAGAGACACAAACATCCAAAAGAAAGACACACAGATCAAAATGACACAAACAGCCCAAAGAGACACACATAGCCCAAAGAAACACAAACAGCCCAAAGAGACACAAAAACCCCAAAGAGACAAACACAGACCAAAAAGACTCAAACAGCCCAAAGAAACATAAACAGATCAAAAAGACTCAAACACCCCAAAGAGACACACAGCCCAAAGAGACACACACAACCCAAAGAAACACAAACAGCCCAAAGAGAGTAACTGTGACAAGCTAAATCACGACAAAGCACTACTCTCGTGGAACTCAAGCCCCATTTAACTCAACCCCCGTGCAACTGAACCCCCCATGTAACTAAAATCAAAGTGAACTTTGAAAGATCAAGAGAATGTAACTGTGACAAGCTAAAACACGACAAAGCACTACTCTCGTGGAACTCAAGCCCCATTTAACTCAACCCCCGTGCAACTGAACCCCCCATGTAACTGAACCCCTGTATAACCGAAACCCCCGTGTAACTGTACCCCCTTTAACTGAACCCTCGTGCAACTCAACCCTCCATGCAACCCATCTCCCTCAAAACATTTTTCAGCCATTTCTTTTTAAATTGACAATACTTTTCAAACGTTACTTGTGTATTATACAGACCACATCGGAGAGGTAAAGCTAGGTCAAGTCACAATGTCATTCTATCGTTACTTTTCAATTAAGCTATTGAATACCTTTTACCAATGTCTCTTGTAGGCGTCAAATCTATTAAGTATCTGAGTATATTCTTTGTATTGTTGATGCAAGCATCCCATTCCTCATTCTTTAATTACCCGTGAGGCATTCTTAACCAACGCAATACCTTTACGCAAATACCTTTTCGTAAAAAATTCGCAAATAGAGTTATTTTTACGTCACAATTTTCAATTTAAAACCATTCTAATTATAACATCCCATTCCTCATACTTTAATTACCCGTTACGCTTTCTTAACCAACGCAATACCTTCACGCAAATACCTTTTCGCAAAAAAATCGCAAATAGAGTTATTTTTACGTCACAATTTTCAACTTAAAACCATTCTAATTATAGCATCCCATTCCTCATACTTTAATTACCCATTACGCTTTCTTAACCATCGGAAGTTTAATCTACGTAAATTAAGTTATAGACAATACTGGTTTAGAAAAACTGGAATAAAATAATTGATACAGTTTCAATTGCACACTACCTTTGAATAGGCTTATACCCACCTAACCAGATTGTACCTACCAAACCAGATTATACCTACCAGAAACCTGTTTGGTACGGGGGCGTTGGCAAAGTATAAGGTTGATTACTACTTCCTTGTCAGACACCCTTCTTGGAAGGCTGTAAAGAGGGAGACTTCAAATAGATTGGAATGAAGGGGGAGCGTGAATAGCTGTGTTGGCCTCAGGCGGCTTGATGCTGCAATGTGTAGTTAGTAGTGGTAGTAGTATTTCTTACAAAACTAGTTTAATATACCATCTGTTACTTCACAAACTATTTTCCTAAAATTAGTCTATCCTTCTTCTACACTGTCCAATTATGTACTTTTTAGTTTAATAATTGAAATAATAGTCACCATTTCTGAATCAGCTTTAAATGGGCAATTTTTTTTAACTAGGCTTTTTTTTCTTTTTTTTACGCGCTGAGAGTGGCATTACTAAAAAGGAGGCGCGATTGTAAACCTCTGATTACTGGTTCCCAACCATGTAGATTTCTATGCTACTCGTTTCACGTTTTGCAATATTTCTTTCCAGAAAATGTACCGAAAAAAAGTCATGATGGGTGCCATATGGCACTTTATGAAGGAGTTATCGAGACGAATTTACAAAGAACACATAGATGTGAATAAAAACTTTAAAATCAGTAATTAAATACCTCTTTACGATATTGCGAATTGCAGTAGCCTCGTTTATGAAACTAACTAGGGGTTGGAAAGGAGAAAACACATGAGTTAAGGCTGTGAAACTCAAGTTGGAGGATTTCAAGCGTGTAGCTTATGAATGCACCCTTTTCATACTTCCTAGCCTTTCCACTGAAGATACGGTATCAAAAGTGCCATTTTTGCTGCCATATGACACTTAATGACGCTTTTATCAAGTCAAATTTAGAAGATGAACATGGATATAAAAATTAGCTTTTAAATGAGACCTTAAACAACTCTAGACGTTCTTTTACTAGGTTGTAGCGATAGCAACAACTTAGGAGGCTGGGAGGAGAAATTTACAAGAGCGGGAATTGTAAACCTCTGGCTTAGGATTTTCACCCAAATATAATATCATAGTATCCTTTTCATTCTTCCCAGCATTTCTGTTTCAGAAATGGCACTCAAAGTGCCATTTTAAGTGCTGTAAGGCACTTTATTATGGCGCTAAATCGAGTTTGTAAAAAATGATCAAATATAAAAATCTGTATTCATCAATTATTCATAAATTACAGATTAAATAAACAAAACAGCAACTGACAGTAAACAGTAACATTAAGACTTAAAACGAACAGGAATTGTTACGTGTATGAGGGGGGTTGCCCTCTCTTCAATACTTCGTTATTTACACTGAAGTCTTTT
The DNA here is from genome assembly GCA_027921565.1 of Artemia sinica. Taxonomy (NCBI): domain Eukaryota; kingdom Metazoa; phylum Arthropoda; class Branchiopoda; order Anostraca; family Artemiidae; genus Artemia; species Artemia sinica. The sequence continues at coordinate 23,572,892 of CM051274.1, forward strand.
AGTACTTTTAAAAAAGCTTCTTATTCCAATTAAGCGACCCTTGTGTTTCAGGGGTTGCTCTTAAAGAATTGTAACAATAATTCAAACTTTAGTGTAAAGAACGAGGTATTGAGAAGGGGCAATCCCCCTCGTATACGTCATAATTTCTGTTCGTTTTAAGTCTTAAAATTACTCCTTACTTTCACTTGAAAAACCATGCTTTATTTTTTTTTATTTTAATTTCGAATCGTTTTTTAAGTAATACCGAGAAAACTGGATGTTTCCTCCATGGTAAATTCCCTGCTCCACCGAAAACCTTTCCATGGGAAGTTCCTCTCATGTAAATCCCCCTACCCAGCAGGAAATTTTCAGCCGAACAATTCCACTCTTGCTGAAAATTCTCCTCGGAAAATTTTTTGCGGACGATTCCGCCGGAAAAATTATTCTTATCACACTTTCATTTAAAAAAAAGACTTCAATTCCTGATTTTTTTTTCAAATCATGTCGGAAATCCTCCCCCCTTCCCAAGAAAGTAAAAAACTTACTCCCGCACAAAATTCCTCTATAGATAATTTCTCCCGCGGAAAATTCCCCATGGAAAATTATCCCGTGGCAAATCCCCCCATGGAAAGATCCTCTAGACAATTCCAACCCGGTGAAAATTTCCTCCGGACAATTCCCCTTAACATCTCCTCATGTAAAATCGAGTCGGCAAAGAGAAAGTAAGACAAATAAAAAGAATTTCGTACAGGAATTCTGGCAAATTCACTCAGTTTCAATTTCCGCTGAACATTTTACCCCCTCCCCCCGGAAAATAGCATCCCCACGAAAGATTCTCCCCGTGTAAAATTTTTTATCCAACTGAAAATTCACCCTCTCCCCAAACAATGTCGGCATATTTCCTAACAACATATACTACACGTAAACAATGGGCAAATTTCATAACTTACAGGCATTTCCCCAGGTGCCGAGGGGGTCATTTTCGTCCCCAAAGGCATAGTTATTGGACCTTTCAATTCTGCTAGACAAAATGGCAATCTCAAAATTTTGACTGATAGACTTCGGGAAAAGGGGTGTGGGTCACCAATTTTTTTGGTCACCTAAAAAGTGTACTAGAACTTCTAATTTCCGTTCTAGAGAGCCCTCTTCCAATCTTCTAGGACCATTGGTTCGGTACAATCACCCCTGGTAAGAGCAAAAAATATCAAATAAACACGTGTCCGTTTTTCAATAAGATTCCTTTACTTTCCGGGGGTGTTTTCCCCCTTTTTCGAAAATCAGGCAAATTTTCTCAAGCTCGTAGCTTTTGATGTGAAACACTAAACTTAATGTAACTTATATATTTGGGGTCAGCATAATAAGCCAATTCTTTTAATGCATCTATTGATATCAATTATTGAGTTTCGGTTACTATTGAGCCGAGTCGATCCTCTCATTTCGTTACCATGAACTGTTTGAAGCAAACGGTTTAAAACTCCTTCGTGGGTTGCTCCCTGTGAATTCTCCATCCCCTTCGCAGGGGCTATGGACACACCCTGAAAAATTGAGAATGGGAAATAGGTTCGCAAGCAAGAATTATTTGAGTATAGTCGATGTTTTTGTTTGGAGAGGGGTATCCAAAAAACACAAAAGTAATAAAATTATGGGGGAAAATACCAAATATTATGAGTGGATCACAAAATCCTCAGATTCCGAAGCCCCCTGCTGTGAATAGGCCAGGTCGTAAGTAATTAGTAACTTACTGATTTTTTTTTCCGATTCTAGTTTGACCACAAAATTAAAATGACGTATGAAATGCAAGAACGCTGACACATCTGGATTTAATTAATTCAGGTCACACACTCACAAAATCAGTCTTTTGTAATGTCATTTCTGAATCAGATTATAGTTACAAGAGATTGGACTCCATTATTTGAAGCTTAGGTATGCTATGTTATCAATTATATACAGGGGCGAAGCGCCAGTGTTTTTATTGGGGGGGGGGGGGCAAGAGGGGTCCATATCCAAATAGTCAAGGGGCATGGGATATATAATAATAATTTCTCCAAATTATTAGGGGGCATAGGCAAGTACTAAGTTAAACCTCCCCTTTTGGTTATTTCAACTGCTAGAAAACCAAGAAAATGCTTTCCTATAGTGTTTTGTTTCTATGTTTGTCGTCCTTAAATTTACAGATGGCTGCTAAATCCTAGAGTAATCCCGTGTACAGGCAACAACAATTGCGAAGTATTTGTTGTTTAGTACCTTTTCAGTTTTCTTATTTTTAGCATGGCTTACAATGAGCTGAATAAACTTATTACCCTTAGGATTTTCCAAGATAATTATTTTTAGCAGCTTTTTTGCTTAAGACTTGGCTTAGGTACTCTTTTAGCGTGGCATCAAATCCAGTGATCAATTTCACAATACCTATGAAATTATCATTTGTGTTTGAAGTAAGTATTTCTCTGTGGTTTCTCAATGCCATGTTAGGATAAAATAAATCTGTACTATTGCTAGGACTTCTTCCAAAATGTCTCCCCATCATTGTTGCCCTAATCTGACTTGGGCTTCAGTTTGTTGGTCAATAGTTTTCCCTGATTTTAAACATTTCTCTAAGTCAGACCACTTTAGCATATATTCTTTCTGGGCTTTGCTATTTTCATGTTGCTTTAGAATTACACTTATGTGCTGCCGATCGTTTGTACCTTGGTCCATTTGCTGAAGCAGGCCTACTTGAAAATACACGGCAAGCAAAGCAGTAGGCTTACATTGATTTTTTAGTTTCAGGGTAAATCACCTCATCACCTGTTTTGCTGCTTACCCTTTGTTAAGCGTCTAGCATAGTTAATCTTACTGAAATGACAGCCATTGACATTTTCTGGCAAAGCTATATTGGCCACTTGGACAGGACCTTTTTCAATAATTTGGTTTTATTGTAAAAATGTTAATGGGCTAGGGCATAAATAAGGATCCCAAACAATATTATTGTACTCCTGTCTCCATTGCCTGGGGCATGGAAGATAGGTGTAGCGAAAATGGTCGTTGAAGAGACTGTGTTCCTGGTGGTAATTTAGTTGCAGTAATTAACAATCAAGACAGACCTCCAAATGACGAATGCGGAAGCACTATCTCTTCATTTTCAGACCAGTCTGATACACTATCAGTAACATACAATACCTTATTTTCACTTAGGTTCTTTTCAATCTTTAAAAACCTCGTCAGTGAAGTCGAAAGCTGGCCTTTGAGCTCTTTTCTTTTTGCACTTTTTTTTTCTTTTGCATTTCCAGAGTTGTTTTTTGTTCCTAAGTCTCGCTCGCGTGAATTTATTCTTCTGATCAATACATAAGAACACAACAATACAAACATAAATCGCGGTCGCAATCAGTAGATTTGTTACAAAACGACTATTAACAACAACGTTGCGCTTGCACCTTTGTACAGTGAGTACAAAACATGTGCTGCTATCTGTGAGTATTTATTATCTTATTAAACCTATTCAAATTAGTGAAGGAAAATTGACAAGATAGCTCGAACATTCATTTGACTAGACCTTATGGTCTTTTTTGTGCCACGCCCCATATGGTGTTTTTGTGGTCTTGCATGTGATGTCAGGGTAACTTTTTGCCACGCCCCATGAGGGATCGTTTTGTGCGTTATTTCCATGCTGCATAGAGATTACAGAGCATTCATGTAGTATTACACTTTGTGCCTACAATGAGACACAGGACCTCTGGAATTCGCCCTTTTGACAACCTGGATGCACATAGTGTCTCTTGATTTGGTTCAAAATCTGCAACAACGTTCCTCTGAAAGTTCCAGATTAATATCCTTAGCCACTCCTTAGATAATGGAGATTCGCAGTTTGGACATTCTGGACACACATAGTTTCTTTTGGTTTAGTTCAAAATGCCCTGAAAGTTTCAACATCAGACGTTTCGAAAGTTTCAATTTAGTCGTTCCTGGGATACTGCACATACGCCCTTCTGACAAGCTGAATGCCCACTGTCTTTTAGTTTAGTTCACCATTTTCAGCTCCATTCCCTGGAAGTTTCAATGCAACACTCTAAACTGTTCCTGAGATAGTGCGCATGTACCTTTTCGTCAATATCGATACATATAGTGTCTTTCAATTTAGTTACACATCCTCCTCATTTTTCCTTGAAATTTTAAACTTAATACTCTAAACCATTCATAAGATATTGCAGAAATACCATTTTGACAACCTAGATGCATTTAAAATTTTTAGTTTAGTTCAATATTCCCCTAATCCTCCCTGCAAATGTCAACTTATTACCCTTAGCCGTTCCAAAGATTTTCAAATGCGCTCTTTTGATTGCCTGGATACTTTTTTTACAGTCTGGATGCAAATAGTGTCCTCTGATTTCGTTCAAAACGATAATAAAGTTTCAATTTAACACCCTTGGCTGTTTCATAGAAATTACACAAACGCCCTTTGACAACCTTGACACACACAGTGTCTTTTGATTCAGTTTAACATTCTCCTCAACATTCCCTGAAAATTTCTACTCGGTGTCCTTTGCCATTCCAGGGAAATTGTACGCATGCCCCTTGAGAGCTGAATAAAGTTAGTCTTTTGATTTGGTTAAACGTCCCCTTCAATATTCCCAGAAAAGTTCACCTCAATATCCTTAGGCTTTTTGGATACCCAGGTTCAAACATGCCACATTTCCCAATACCAAAACCAATATGTAAACAATAGGCGACTTGAATAATTTACAGCCGTTATTCCAGGGACTGTGCCGGGTTGTCATCCTCTTACGCAATTATATGAGATCGTTCGACTATTTTGAACAAAATGAATATATGAAATATTGACTAAATGTCTGTGGCAGTTGAGGAGTAGGGTTTCCGAGAGAAAAAGAACTTGTAAGAGGATGGCTGGCTGCCCTTGAATCTCTCTCTACTCTTAAAAAGGACACTAGACCTTTCAATTTCAAATAGAAGGAATTCTCTCCAAACTTACCGCAACATTACCTTCCATACAAAGGGGAGTTGTGAAAAAAGAAAATAAAATGTAGCATTATGACTCTTCCTTTTTAGGAAAGGCTTAATAATAATAAGCGCTCCTGAGATATTACAGACGCGCAATCTTGACAAATTAGACGTGCATAGTGTCTAGGGATTTGGTTAAACATGCCCTGAAAATTCAAAGTCCATACCCATAGCCGTTCTTGAGACATTGCAGTTATACCCTTTGCCTTTGACAACTTGGATACACATATTAACTTGTGATTTAGTTGAAAATCCCATACCCTCTGCCATTCCAGAGATAATGCAGATACGTCTCTTTTATAAGCTTGATGTATATAGCGTATTTTGATTTAGTTTATGGTCCCTCTCAGTGTTAGACGAAATTTTCAGTTTAACACCCTTAGTCTTTCCTTAGGTCATATACATCATACACACGAAAATACCTCCGGTTTTTATTAGCTGGAACCTAATGAAGAACGACCCACGAGGAGTGAGGCAGCTGTAGTACAGGCAAACTAGCCAAAAATATGGGTCGACCCTAAACAAATTGTAACAGAAATGATTTTTATACCATGCTGTAGAACAAAAAAACTCAACAACATATCCGAAGTTGCACATTCTAGGTCGACGCAAAACTAGTTTTTTTTTGCTGTTCGTGTCATTTTATTCTAAAAAATGAACTGTCGATAAATGTTTGTTTTTCTGTATATGAAGTACCGTCCCGATGTAAAATGAAGAGCTGAGCCCGAAAATGAAAGCATATTTGATTTACAATGTACCAGAAAAAGGTTTCATAATCATCTGGCTTTCGTCCTGGTATCAGAAAACTATAAGACCGGGTTGGAATGGCACACAGCAAACAATCATGGTCGGGACTCCCCCAGGAAATGCCTCCATTGTTTTCCTTCTTATGATTGAACTTTCAGCTACTGACGACACTTGCATCTATTCGACTTTGCTTTTCGTAGCAGAGCAGGCCAGGTGACACCGCTGTGGAGGAGAACCACGAAAACTGTCGAAGCTGCTGCTCCAGTAAGTAAGCTCTCAAATATTGTTCCAAAACTTGGACGATTCCACACCATGATGAGCTTCCTTAGATCAGTTGGCTAAATCATGGTGGGTTCACACTGTCCCCCATCTTCTCAACCAGAAAGCACTCACCAGGGCAATACGTGGCCATTTCTGGGCTGACGCTGCACTGCATGCTATTCTGCTTTCCGAGGTCTTTCTAGATGAAAGTTCCCGTGTTGTTGAATCACTCCTGTAGCCTGAAGAAACATTGGAAATCAGAAACCTATACACAAATCTTATGAGCAAAGAAGTGGCCTTTACAGATATAGAAGGAAACCCTTCTCTGGAAAAAATAGTGGAATTCATCGACAGGAAAGGACTGGAACTGCTCCAGTACAGAACCTCGAAACTGTGGTTCCAATGCTCCGATATGGTATCCATACTGCGAAATTTCTTAAGAGCCGAACGATCTGGGGCATGGGATATCCACTTAAAATCCACCTCGGACATGCTACTGGTGGCATCTGGGCACAATAATTACACGAAATCTTGCCAGCTTTACCCCCAGCAAATAGTCAAGCTCCAAGAAACCTATCCTGCCGTTTATCAAGCCTTCCAGAGTGGGATAAATATGATCAGAAGTTCTGATTGATTCTGGGATGGGATCTCCACAGATCTTGTCATTGAGCCGGAGCTCAAGCTGTGTCTGAAAACGGCTGGTGGACTTACCGATGGAAGTGGTATTACAGAGGTTCAAAGGTCTTTATGGGTTTTGTCTCGACCAGTCTGCTCTGAACTAAATCTTCTGATGAAAGGTATGTCAGAGGTTTTCTATGGAATTAGTGAACAACATAAGGAAACGTCCGATCCAAGGCAGCAAAGAGACTGTAAAGACACCCAGATCGTAATCGATTTCCAACAAAAAGGATTATCATTTAATGGAGATCTTCAACTAAGAAACATCACCAGCGTCTGACAGCCTACAAATCTGCCTACGTTGATTCTGCTAGAGATTTAGGCCTAAAAATCATTTACTCTATGTCTTTAAAGCTTGTTGTGTTGCGACGAAAACAACAGGCAGTTCAAATTACTACAAAGCAGAATCCAGGTGGAGATGGCAAAAGACTGGACCCCACTCTACTTTTTCAGAGATTTATCACGCTAGCAAAGAGGATCAATCTCGTGGAATCTGTGTACTTTCAACACGAACTGTGTTCCTAACCAGAATCACTTTTTGACAGTTCTTACCTGCTCCTGTCTCCAAACAAACCAGAATTTGCCAAGGCTATAGCACAGGCTTGCAATCTTGAGGAGCGCTGTACTCTCCTCCCAAAGTCAATCGATATATCATCACGGTGGAGCTCTTCTGCACGGAATTACATGGGCCAAACGTGAACGATATTCCAAAATCTTTGACCATTATGCTACTTACGTGACCCAAAAGTATCCATCTGCTACTATTGTGTTCGACGGCTACGATGGTTGAGCTACCATAATGGATATGGCCTAATCGAAGAGAAGTCGTATAATCAGCCGTGAGATCTTCTTCACAGCAGATATGCAGCTGAAGGTAAAAAAGAATGAGTTCTTGCTTGCAAGAAAAACAAGGCCAGGTTTACCTGCGCGTTGTCTGTTTATCTCCGATCAAAGGGCTTCGTCGTAGTCCAGGCACCAAATGGTGCAGATGTCCCAATTGTGCAATCTGATGTTTCCTCTTTCCGGTATTACAATACAGCCGTCAATGGAAATGATACTCATCTTTTGGTTCTATTGCCGTGAAATGGGGTTGGAAAAATAGAGATGACTTCTTGTATCCATTGACTACTGACGTTCTACCAGCCCCTCGTCTGCTTCTGAAATCGTGACGTGCTCCTGTTAACTGGAATGTAGCTAAACGAGATGTAGCTACTTTAAAAACGGCTTAGCTTACACTGCAGCGTGTAAAAGGTGCAAAGGGACAGCATGCTCTAACTCTCCACGAATCAAAAGCTATAACGACGAAGAGAACGTCGAAGCTTAGATATCTGAATCAAAATAATAAGTTGTGAATACTAGTATAGTATAGTCACTTAGTCAAAGGTTCGTGCAAATTTGGAAAAGTGTGAAAGTTGGTCCACAGGGGCAGTTTGATGTGATCTTTCGATTGAGACTAAGACAAAAGTGATCCGACCACCTTAAGAGGGGGAAATATGGGGTAAAAGTCACCCAAAAGGGGGAAAAGAAAAAAATCTTTTTCCCTATTTTAGCTTGATATTCAGTGTGTATACTCGGTATTAGACAGAAATTGAAGCAAAGTGATCGGAAAGGTACTTGGAGTGTCCCACCATCAAAGGGAGGGGTGAGGTTAAGGGGGGGGTGAAAAATCACCTAACAGGGGGGGGATGGGAAATATTTGTTTTTGCCTACTTCAAATTGGTATTCGGTATGTTTATTCAATCTTATATAGTCACTGATTTAATGCCACGGCGAAAGTGCAGAGGAGGGCCTGGGAGAACGCCTTGGAAGCCTCGGGTAGCGTCGTCCAGACAGGAAGCCACTCATCATTTACGTACTTCCATCTAAATTCAGAGGGGGAAGGAGGATTCTGAATGGGGTCGGCTGCTCTTCCCCAAATTCAGCCAGCCTGGAAGTGTGCAAGTCTGGTGTGCTGAAGAAGGGCGTTGGATGTTGGTGGGATGCAGTCAATCGGCCGTCCCTTGGCAAAAAGCACTTCTCGCTTCGTCTACACCCTGAAGTTCACTTGTCCGCTCATAGCATAAAACCACAAATATATCCAGTAGCTCTTGCGTTCGCAATCTCGTAGCAGTCGACGCAGACGACAAATTCAAGAACGCGTCAGTTGCATAGGGATAACTTCTCCAGATATCAAAGGCTTTCTTCTTTCCAATGCCAGAAAAGGAAGATACTGTATCTCAGCCTGTAAACGCGTGGAGACCAGGCAAAGCTTTTGACTTTTGGGGGCCAAGCGTATGATGAATTTCGTGAGCTGGAATGATTCTGCGCCGCTGCTTCAGACCAAAGTCCACCCAGAGCTCAATAAGTGGGATGTATGAGCAAGCGGCCACAGCTAGCACGAGCACATCTGTATCTACGGTTTGTATCATAACTTGTTGGTGACCAGACAGGTAGCAGTGACGAACATGGAGGATAATTCGCGTATCTGCCACTTTATGATCGCAAGAGACCAAATCATCTAGAGCAGCTGACACAGAAGGCACAATATCTGAATCTTTTGTGCTATAAACATCTTTTCCAAACAAATTCATGCTTGCCAAGCGGTCTGCAAACAGGAAGAACAGTTGCTCTTTGTTTTCTTAGGTACGGCGGAAAGCAGCCCAGTTCCGAGGGATAGGAGTCGATTCTCTTAGGCTGACTCGCTGTCAAAAAAATTTGCAGGAACCGGGTGCAAGCATATGAACCAAGGCTGATCCATCGAACACTTTTGCAATGACTTGAGGAATAGTAGTTGGTATGTCCAGCAATGCTTCTAAACAAGTTGTAAGGTCAAATTTTGCAGTTTTCCTAAGGGATCCGCTGTCGGATAGTGCAGGGGGAGTGGGCTGTTTCTCGTGCTTAAAAAAAACTCGTCTATGTCGCCGTGACAAAACTGGCAGGCGATGTACAATCTACCAAACAAAGAACAACTGTAATTCCGACTAGAAATCTCTTTTTTCGCATTTGACGGTTTCTTGGCTATCACATTTGTGAATAATGGCAGGTTATTTTTATTAATTACATCTGTGACTGGTGTGGAGCATGTTGTCAGTCACTCTTCGATAAACTTCTTATATTGGTCGAGTCCAATTTTGTATGGGTTCCTGGCGCTGTGTACTACGTAACTGAGCATGACCTTCTTCGTTTTAAGGGTAAGAAGGTCGTTTTCTGATTCAGCAAATAGATTGCCCCTTTCTTCAATGACTTGAAGGAAGTCCTGAACATGGCACATGAATCGCATCTGTAATTTTGGTGTATCCTCATGACGCTTCAAGTTTTCTTCAGAAAAAGGGTTTGTGAAACTTTCTTTATACTCCTCAATGACCCTTTGAACATCGGGACCTGATGTGATCCATCGAAGCATGGCATCTGGGTTTTCGGTGAGTCCAATCACACCGACTGTTCCTTTCATTTTCTCGTTTATCGGTTCATGCGCTTGATCCATTGCCATGAAGAAAAAGTATGTTTTGTCTTTCGAACTGAGAAGTTTCATTTTATAAAGTCACAAAATACAGCTGGGTTTTGGGTACTGAGGGCAATCATGCCGACTCAGTTTTTCGGTTCATCGACTGTTGCACCGAGGGGCTACTGACTTCAGAAATATTGGTGAACGGAGAAACAGCAGTAATGTTTCTGGCATTGTAAGTAATTCTTTTGGAATTTATAAGGATACTGTAAATTTTTTTAAGAAAAAGATAAAAATCGAAGCCCTTCGTGACCATTTTAACCCCTCCCCCCATCAGTTACTAGGGCACTCCGAGAACTTTCCATTACTTTATTCTTCTTTTTTCTAATTAAATAAAAAAAAGTTTTTTAAACTGAAAGTAAGGAGCGACATTAAAACTTAAAACGAACAGAAATTATTCCGTATATGAAAGGGACTGTCCCCTCCTCAACGCCTCGCTCTTTACGCTAAAGTTTTTTATTGTTTTAAAAGATAAAGTTGTGAGACAGAGTCAAACTTTAGCGTAAAGAGCGAGGCGTTGAGGAGGGGACAGCCCCTTTCATAAACGGAATAATTTCTGTTCGTTTAAGTTTTAATGTCGCTCCTTACTTTCAGTTTAAAAAACTTGTTTTTTTTATTTAATTTCTGATCGTTTTTTAGTTAATGCAGCTTTTATTTTGGCTCGCCGTCATTGAATAAGTAAACAAAATTTGCATAAAAATTTTACTTTTCTTTTGGTAAATGGCTGTCTCTAAATTTGGTTCTGATGTAATTTACAAATTAACTTACGTAACGAACTTCTATATTCGTATATTTTTCTTCTGGAAAAAAATACAAAGTTGCAGATTTTTGCAGATATGAGCTTCAAACCTATGTTATAGGGTTTTCTGATACGCTGAATCTGGCAGTGATTTTCATTAAATTTTTTTCACTTTTGGGGGATGTTTCCCCCCTCTTTAAAAATCAGGTAAGTTTTCTCAGGCTCGTAGCCTTTGTTGAGTAATACTAAACTTAACAAAATTTATATATTTAGAATCAGCATTATAAGCCAATTTTTTTGATACATTTATTGACATCAAAGTTCCGTTTTTAAAAGTTTCGCTTACTATTGAGCCGTATCGCTTGTTTTTTTTTTTATTGTTTTTTTATTACGTATATGTTATTACGTATATGATGGGGTTCTCCCCTTAGTCAATACCACGCTCTTTACGTTAAATGTTAAAAAAATTTTTAATTCACACACCCCTGAATCACAAAGGCCGTTTAATTAGAATAGATAGCTCTTTTGAAAGCACTAAAAAAAAAACTGTAGCGTAAAGAGCGAGGTATTGACTTGGGGGAGAACCCCCTCATATACGTAATGATTTCTGTTCATTTTAAGTTCTAATGTTGCTTCTTACTTTCAGTTGAAAAAACTTGTTTTTTTTTATTTAATTTCTGATCGTTTTTTAAATAATGCTTGGAAATCCGGCGCCCCCTTCATAGAAATGTCCCTCACCCCAAAGAAACATCCTCCACGGAAATATTCTCCCGAGTAACCCCCTCCTCCAGCCCCCCTCCCCCCCCCCCACCAAAAAAAAATTCTTCCTGAAAATGTCTGTATACTTCCCAATAACCAATACAATGTGCAAGCAATGGGCAAAGTTCATAACTTGCAGCCCTTCCCCTGGGAACTGTGGGGGATTAAGTCATCGTAAAAGACATATTTATTAGATTTTCGACTATGTTAAACAAAATGGCTATCTCAAAATTTTAATTGGGTGACTTTGAGAAAAAAATGAGCGTAGGAGGGGGCCTTGTTGCCCTCCATTTTTTTGGTCACTTAATAAGGGCACTAGAACTTTTAATTTTCGTTCCAATGAGCCCTCTTACGATATTCTAGGACCACTGGGTCAATACGATTACCCCTGGGAAAAAAAACAAAACAAACAAATAAACACGCACCCGTGATCTTTCTTCTGGCAAAAAATGCAAAATTCTACATTTTTGTAGATAGGAGCTTGAAACCTCTACAGTAGGGTTCTCTGATACGCTGAATATGACGGTGTGAATTTCATTACGGTTCTATAACTTTTAGGGGGTCTTTCGCCCTTTTTTCGAAAATCAGCCAAATTTTCTCAGGCGCGTAACTTTTGATGGGTAAGATTAAACTTGATGAAACTTATATATTTGAAATCAAAATTAAAATCTGATTCTTTTGATGTATCTATTGGTACCAAAATTCCGGTTTTTAGAGTTTCGGTTACCATTGAGCCGGGTCGCTCCTTACTTACAGTTCGTTACCACGAACTGTTTGATACCAGAGGATAAAAACCGAATGTCGATTCAAAAATAGAAAAAACAAACCTTTCCCATTTCCCCCTGCTGGTTAAATTTCACCCCCCCCCCTAAGATGGTGGAAGAATCCAAGCACTTTTCCCATGACTTCCCTTCAGTTTCTATCTAATAACGAATATACCCACCAAATATCAAGCTCAAAATAGGCAAAAAGATACTTTTTTGCATTTACCCCTTTGGGTGACTTTTACCCCCTACCCCCCCCCCCCCCCTTAGGGTGGTCGGATCGATTGTGTCCCAGTCTAATTTGAAAGAGTACATCAAACTGCCAATGCAGACCAAGTTTCATACCTTTTTCTAAATTTGTACGTTCAAGTGTTCATGAAGTTGATTCGATATATCAAAAACCATATCTGGTTTTTGGCTATGGTGATTCTAATGGGGTAGTTTTCATTTCGATCCGACATCATCTTTGCGAAGTTTTAAGCATTTTCCCGAAAATCCCATAAATTTATTCTCGCAATAAACTTTTACCGTTAACATTGGTCAGAGATTGATAAGAAGCCTTTGAGGGCTGAAGTTTGGAGCACCGATCAAGTGAAGGGTGCTGCCCAAGAAACGAGTTTTTCTATAATAGGAGATTATGTAATAAATAATGAAAATCTACTGATTTCGAGAAGGCAAGCCCTAAAGCCCCCTCCCGTCATATGCACTTGCCTGTTTCTTTAAACTCTAGATTTCAGAAATAATGAGTTTAAAAACAGGAAATGGCAAATTCTCCTTTAAAGGTCATATATGTTGGCACAGAGGAACGCGGATAGCTACCAATAGTTTTGCTCTGTAGGAGCCCTATGAGAAAACAACTTAGTCCTTTAATAGACTTTGTGGAGTGTTTTTTTTTTTTTTTTTTTTTTTTTTTTTTTTTTTTTTTTTTTTTTTTTTAGCTGCTCGGTCTTAAAAAATAATCCTACGGTGACCCATATCTGTCAACGCAACATTTAGAAGGAAAAGGTTAAGAAAGGCGCACACACACAAAACATAAAGGTTTTCATTTTTTTTTAATTGGCAGAAAATTTGTAAAACACTTTGGTTTTCAGGGAGGGAAAGGATCTGACTGAGAACCAGGGCATGAACGTCTTCATTTGGTGCACGCCTCGGTTTGAAAATCATAAAAGATTACGATTTTTAACGCGTCTCGCGCCCCAGAAAAATATGTTCTTCTCCATCAGAAAAAAAAGATTGGCATGAGACCCCAGTCACCCCCCCCCCCCTCCGCCTGTTAGAAAATAAGAAGCCAGTTTCGTTTCAACAACTAAAGAGAGACAACTTCACGCTAGTTAACCATCATGCATGTTACGCAGAAGTTCGTTTTAGGGAGCGAGATGAACAATAGACGAATTATTCAGGCATTGGTTTGAAGCTCTGCCCATAGGCCTATGTGTACGGGTTCAGTAACTATATACACTCTTGTTCATATTCTATTGTAACCGGCTTGGTATTCTTTGGTGCAACTATAAAGACCTGTGTATCTCCAGCTTAATTTTTTGCACCTCCGAGGCGGTATTAAGTCTTACCCTTTAGTGCACCATAAGTGATGTAGTGTCCAACCCCTTCTGTTTGTATAAAAAGAACTTTTGAGATATTATAAAAGACCTAACTTACGGAACAAGTCGTAAAGTATCAATTTGACACCAACAATAAAACGCATATCAGTAAGACTGTTTTTTAACAATGCAAGGTGTAGACCGCTTGGCAATGCTCACAAAATTATGTATAAGACCAATATGGCATTCAGCCACAAATCTGAGTAAGCACCTAAATTAGAATATTCTCAATTACATATAAATGCCAAATCATGCGTCGTTCGCGCCACAAAAAAATGCGACAAATTATGGTTACTTTTGGGGTTCAGAGCGGTGTAATGGCGAGAAATCAATACCGTTCATGGGTAGGACCCAAAGAGTGGAAAACCTATTTGAGGAACCTTTACCGACTTAAAATACATAAATAAAAAAAAAATACTAGCGTCACCAACAGAGGGTTGTTACTCTGTAAAACTAGGAAAATTCAAATAAGCCAAATGTAATTGTGTTAATATTTTCGTTGAGCCTAAGCAATTGCAGTTTCCTCTCTTATTAGTTTCGCGCCACAAAAAAATGCGACGAATTATGGTTACTTTTGGGGTTCAGAGCGGTGTAATGGCGAGAAATCAATACCGTTCATGGGTAGGACCCAAAGAGTGGAAAACCTATTTGAGGAACCTTTACCGACTTAAAATACATAAATAAAAAAAAAATACTATCGTCAACAACAGAGGGTTGTTACTCTGTAAAACTAGGAAAATTCAAATAAGCCAAATGTAATTGTGTTAAATTTTTCGTTGAGCCTAAGCAATTGCAGTTTCCTCTCTTATTAGTTTCCCCTACTCCTGTGACGGTTCTAGACATGGGCAGGGGGCGGCTGCCCCTCCTAGTTTTCTGATGTCTAACATTAAATTCCATTCATTTTATATTTTTACACTTCTATGGTATATTTTGCCCCCCCCCCTCATAGATTATGACGCCTAAAACCGCTAATGACATACTCCTTTAGCAGATACAGATTAAAACAAAGATCTAAAAGATCTACTAAGCAACTAAGTCTCCGAACCAAAACCAATGTGAGTCAACTGTAATTTTAGTCTCATATTCGCAATTACTGACTCCAAAAATCCTTCATCTCCATTAAACCATGTTCCATACGGCAATGCACAACGCCAATATTAATTCAGAAGTATTGTAGAAACGCACGCTCTCAAGTCTCAATAAGGGGGCGGAAATAACAAGTTTATATACGTTTCTTTATGTATTTTTTATACGAAAAAAAAAAAAAAAATCAGAGCTATAAGGGAAACTAAAATAGAACCTTGCAGTAAAACCAAACACTTCTACCAGTACATTTGTTTAAGGTAATTGATTGGAATAAAATTATTTCTCTCCCAAAACAGAGGGAAAATCCATTCCCTAAACTGGTGAAGAATTTCTTATGACTGCACGTCTTTACTTGAGTTCCTATGCTGTGATCGATTCCAGGTGCCTCAAAATTGTATTTTTCCTTTTCCTTTTTTTAGGACACAAACGTTCCGTTCTTTCTTTCGTGAGCTATAGTAGTATTTAGATAAATCGAATGGCTAATTGTGTTTAAACAGCAAAGTGTTTGACTACACCAGCAAACTTCAGCCACCTTTTTTTAAGTAAACACGAGATCAGGGGTGCCAAATCAGAGGGAGGGGCATTTGCCCCCTTTCTAAACTAGATCTTGAAAAATAAACTATTTTTGATATTTTCCTGGAAAAAAACATTTTGCCCCCCCCCCCCACACTTTATTAAATTAACGCCACTGAATGAGATCAGTTCGTGTAGAGAGCAACACCTTCTTATTTCTTTATTCGAGAGTCTACGAGGGACACAGACAAAGAATATATCCTTGAGATTAACAATAAAATAATAATCTCTGTTGGTCTTCCAGCGGCCATGTTAAAACAAAAAAGAGGAGGACAGGTGTAATAGTGACATTTAAGTTTGTATATAAATTTTTAGGGATATTTCTCGCTGCTCCCAGAGCACCTTTCCCAGCAAGTAAAGACAGACCACGCTTTGGAAATTGGAGAACCTGTAACATCTTTTTAAACGCCACCCTCTTATTTTTTTACGTCGTTTGTGGCAACAAGGCCCCTACGAACATAGAGACTGATATGCCACTAATCAACCTAGGTTTACTTATCGTTCTTTCTGGGGTTTGTTCTGTCGAATTACTTTTGGAAGGAATAAATAGACCGATTGTCAGGGATGTTGTTCGTCGGCACAGTGTTCCAACCAGAAAAGAAGCTTCCAGCAAATCTGCACTTTAAATTACTCTTCGTGGGTGTCTCCGCTTGTCATTAGTCCAAGCACTCCGCGTTTCAGCTTCAGCACACTTGACGTATTGCCTTCAGGGTTGACACCTGTACCATGAAAGTGCTGTTTTAGCACTATTTTATTATGTGTAGCACGTGCTCAGGGTTGCTAGAAATTGTGCAAAAATAGCACCAAAGAGCTATTTTAGCTCTATTTTTAGCACTATTAAAGTCATTTCTTACTATAGCACCGAAAAGCGCTGTGTAGTACACAAGTTTGGGTAGTTGTAGCACTTTAGGAACTAGACCTTGGTGGCAACCCTGATTAACTTGGCAGACAGCGGAACTTGGCAGGAGTACTCCAGTTAAATTATTAATAACGGAATAAAGAATGTAATTGTAGAAAACTATGATTTAGGCAACATCAATTGTTTGCTTCATAGATTGTAGTCGTATCCGACGGGAGTAACAGCCCGTATTTATGTGCTAAAACCGAGCTTGCGTATTTGCAAGCATCTGCTTACGATCTTTAAATTTTTTTGGGGTTGTTTCTTGGGTACTTGCGTCTTATCGCCATCAAACTCAAGTTCTGTCGAGTAGTGGAGTTCGATTAATACTAATGAAATAAAACATAATACTTTATCAGCAAGATCATGAAAATTACAACAAAAAATTATGGAAGGGGAGCCGTCAGGACCGAATTATGTTAAATAAGTAGCCTAAATTAACCTAACCTAACCAAAATGCTAACTAAATATTTAATTAAATATAGCTACAATGTAGTTTCCCACCGAGCCGAAGCTAATATTGCCTGGTATAAATAGCCTACCATGAAAACCAGTTATTGTCTCATGTTCGCGAGACAAGATCTTGAGTGTGGTGGCTAAGACAAAAGTACCTTTTCTTCAATTCATATGAAAAAAGGGCCCCGTCATCTTCTTAACTGAGCATATAAGCAAACTGATATTATTTCTGATATTATTTCTCAATCAAGGTCAAGCATTCATGCAGTTAACACCTCTTATTTTCTGAGAGAATTATCTATTGAAAAAAAACGGTTTTGATTATATTGACTGTCAGGCTGTGTGATTGAACTATTTTTACTATTTCATTTGGATTGGATTATTTCATTTGGATAATAAGAAGGTGTTTATTGGAAATTGGGGGGGGACTTAAAAAAGCCCCCCTTGCGGTTAAGTCTTTGTTTTGCGACTTTACATTAAGATTTGATTACGCTTGCACCTACGATGGCTGAAAGTGAAAAAATTATTTTGAATCTGTTACTGAATTGTGTTACGAGAGCACTTACCGATGGAATAAAATTGGACTGCATCGTAAAAGCGTGTGTTGCTTTCTATACACATGAAGATGTTATAAAGGCAAAGCGAATCCTTCATACTGAGTTGAATATTACGAATCGTCTTGTGACCTACTCTAAAGATGAAGACAATATCATTGAAATGTGCAAACTTCTAGTAGCAGCTGCGAAAAATAATGTCAACATGCCAAAATTTGTCATCTTTAACCCCTGCTCGGTTCCAGTCATCGGAGATGCGGTGAATGCAACAGTTACTGCCAAAGTAAATGAACTCTCTCGGAAGCTTGATAGTTTTTTAGCCACCCAGTCCGCTCCAGCCATAAGTATTTTCGCAAGCAGTCGTAGAGCACCTGAAACGTCCAAGCCCAAAGATCCTTCCTTTCTGTTGTTTTGAAAAATCCCACAAGGAACTCAATGGCCCAAATGACCGGAAAGCTTTCATAGACAGTTTCTGTGAAAATGCAAATGAAATTAGCAAACTTCGCAAATCTGCAAACAAATGGAAGGTTGTGGTCAGGTCGAAAGCTGCAGCAGCGAAAATCGTTGAGAAAGCGAAATCTCCCAAGCCCGACCTCAAAATTGCTGGTCGAGAACCCCTGCACATAGCTGTGATTCGAAATATCCCTGAGGATATAAACTGTGAAGGACTAAAAAATCTAATCCCGTATAGTACGAAGACTGAACAATGCGGAAAATCCCGTTCTTTCAAATTGTATTTTGACACTAACAGTGAGCTCCAACAATTTCTGAGTGTTTCGGTGATTATCGGCTACGAGCGTCTACCTGCTGATCCGTTTAAGTTCTTGCCAAGACGATGCTATAGCTGTCACAAAATCGGTCACCTCGCTTCCCAGTTTACGGCTGAACCTTTATGCTCTAGATGTGCCTCAAATGAACATCGTTCTACGCGAGATGAACCATACAGACAGCCGACATTCTGCGTTGAATTCAAAATCGGCAGTCACACGTGTTACAGTGTAAAATGTCCCTGAAACAGTAATCCACAAAAAAAATGAATCTGAAGCTTCTACAGTTAAATTTGTATCGTGGAACATTAATGGCTCGTTCGCGAATAAAATTCCAATGTTAGATGTTGTATTTGAGCAAAATGAAGTTGTCTGTTTACAAAAACATTTCGTCACAAGCCGCAGTAAAAGTATTCTTAGCTTTAATAGTTCAGTATCGGTTTATTCAGTTTCAGCGAAGAAGCTACGTGGAAAAAGGCGACCCTCCGGTGGTATTGCCACTTTCTTTCGTTCGACTCAAAGATCTAGTGTATTTGAAGTCAATGATAATTTTGTAGCGATCCGTGTTGAGGGCTGTGTTTTTATTAATGTATATTTGCCTACAAATTACCATGATGAGCGTTCGGAGCGTGCTTTTACTTATTTTAGTGAAAAACTCGGCAGTGTATTAACCGTATTAGATCCTTAAGCTTTCAATGCATATTAGTTGGTGACTTCAATTGCGATTTGAATGAACCGCTCTTATCTAGGTCTTTACGTTCTACGTTGTTGCTTAGTATTTTTGGAGACCCGTTTGATCTCAAGTGCAAAGATTTAAATTTTACACACGTACACACCTCACTGTCTACATCAGATCTCGATCAAGTCGTTGCGTCCGCAAATCTCAGGATTTTGCCTGTCAAGGTTGGACTTGATTTTCAGCTATCTGATCACTTACCAATACAGTTCTCAGCCGAGATTTCTTGCCACAGCTCAGATACACAAACGCAAACAACTTCGAAAACACCTCCTAGGTCTCGCCGTGATTGGCGTAAAATTAACCCTGTTCTATTTAAAGAAGAAGCCGCCAGAGTCCTTAGTAAGATCCGTGTCCCTTTCCATATTCTCTCTAGATTAACTGCTCTTTCAAAGGAGGAAACACAACTATCAGTCTATATTTATTGCGCAGAAATTGGTCATGCCCTTCGCTATGCTGAAAAAGCTGCCGTCCCTCTAAGTAGACTCCGTCATCCTACCCTTCCTGGCTGGTCTGAAAATCCAGATTTAGTGGATACCCTTTTTAAGTCTAAATTTTGGCTTCAACTTTGGATTTCTTGTGGACGACCCCGTTCGGGGGTAGTCAATTCAATCCGCCTGCTCACAAAAAGGAAATTCGCGAAGGAGCTAAAAGCTCAGAGAAAAAGGATGATTGATACCGAATCTACAAGGGCCAAAATTAATCCTTCTCTCCTTTGGCGTTTTCTGTCCTCTTAAAGCGATGAGTCTTTGTCCGCATCTGCTATCCCTGATTCTGAATGGTACGCGTACTATGGGTCAGAATTTTTGCCTCCTGACCCAACCCTCAACGAAAGATACGAAGCTGAGTTGGACGACTTCTTAGATAGTTGTCCTCAGGGTGATTATGTTGTAACACCGGGAGCTGTATGCAAGGCCATCTCTCGCCCAAAAACCTAAACAATCTTTTGGGATCGATGAGATCAGCGCACTCCATCTAAAAAGTGGTGGGCCCGCTCTCATTAGTCACGTAACTCTCCTGATGCAGATTATCCTCATTCAGGGTATTGTCCCAACCACTTTCTCAATTGGAGATCTTACGCCAGTTCCTAAAAAAGGAAAAATTACCATGCAATGCTCCTCTTTCCTTCCAATCACGATTGCTACTTCTCTTTGCAAGTTATTTGAACTTTTATTCGTAGATGAGTTTGAGAAACAGTGTTGCAGTTCACCAAGACAATTTGGTTTCCAACGCGGTATTGGTTTTGCTGAAGCGCTCCATTTCATTGCATTTGCACTCCTGGATGCACACAAATCAGGAGAAAGCCTAGCGATCGGTGACTTAGACCTGCAGAGAGCTTTTGATTCATTGATTCATGCGCTTATGTTGCTAAACTCAGCTAAAAGAGGAGTGAACTCAAATGTCATTCGGGCTTTCCGTGATCTTTACTATCGCCTTCGCGTGCGACTCAAGCTCCCTCCCGATAAAGGCCTTCCGCCAGCCCCACGGTCAGCTTTGATACCAGTCCGTAAAGGTGCCCTCCAGGGGGCAGTTTTATCCCCCAATTTCTTCAACAACTACATTATTGAGCCTCAAGACAGCTGTCCTTCATCATGCATTCTCAGTTCCATTGACATCTCCCTAGTATGCTATGCTGATGACACGCAGAATCTCAGCCGGACGCTTAACCGCCTTTCAGAAATATTCTCATGTCTGCAGTCGAGTTACGAGAAAGTCGGTCTGAGGTTTAACTCTCAAAAGTCGGAAGTCTTGTTTTACAATTGGAAGAATGACCCTCCTACTAATGTCACACTAGGTGATTGCTCAGTAAAACATGTTGATAAAACAGTATATCTGGGGCTGCCAATAGGCACCACATTACAGCATACCCGCCCCCTCCTGATCTCACATCTTGAACGGCGAATTTCCAGCTCCTATGCTTTGATCGTTAAATCCACTCTGAGATTTAACCATCCACTACTGGCAAGTATTATTATTATTATTATTATTACTATTATTCATTTATTGCCCGTCAAAAAAAGGTACAAAAGGTACAGTAGACGGAGTAATCACTAAAGAAAACAAAAAAGAAAAAAAAAGAAGAAAAAGAAGGACACAAACACACATTGAAAATTCAAACACATGACAAAAGAAAACTCTTCATTACATTAATACGAACAGTGACTATATGCATTACATTAATATAAAAAAACTATTGTGAAGAAATTGTTGACCATGGATGATTAAACTTACTTTGAAAACGGGATAGAGATTTATTAATGCTAATATTAGGGTCAGATAGCTTATACAAATGAATAATTTTACGGTTTCTTGTCCAAGGGGGCAAATGTAGAAGATATTTAGCAAATCTGAAGAAGATTGATCGTAGGTGATTTTTATCTGTAACTGTAAAAAATCTCCAGAAAGGAGCAATGTAAAGCAGATGAGGAAGGGCTGTGGCGGTGTAAATGGATGCTAGAATATAAAGGTTGAAACGTAGTTTGCTTTTTACGATTACAGCGTAAGAAATGCCAATTTTACGCTCAACGTGAGAAATCAGCAAACGACGTGTGTGGCCTATAGATGTGCCAATTGGGAGGCCCAGTTATGTAATATGGTCTGAGGGTTTAACAAGAGAACCGTCCATATTTATAAGAGAAGTAGAGGGATTTCGCCAATTGAAAAGGATTACTTCGGATTTCTCAGGATTAAAAGACAGACCGATTTTTGAATATTCATCTTTGAGGATTTTGAAATTCTGCTCAATTTGCTGGATCGTACGGCTGAGATTCAGGATGTCATCAGCATAACAAATAAGAGACATATCGATTCTCCCAAGAATGCATGAAGGAAGACACTTTGCCTGCGCTTCCAGGACACTATTATTGAACAGTGTTGGGGAAGTGATAACTCCCTGTCTAGTCCTTTTTTTAACGAGGATGGGGTACTGAGGAATCACAAGCATATTCGAGGGAATCGAAGAGTTTGGCCTCACACGAGAATTAATGCAATTATATAGGGAAGGATGAAGAGCCGACTGCAGGGAAAAACGGGATGGAAGTTTTAAACGCACTTTTAGATTCCTATATAAATCCCTGAGAACACGGACAACTGATGGGTTTACGCCTCGCCTTGCCATAGGAAGAAGCATGGACGAATGAATTAAGGAATCGAACGCACGTCTAACGTCATGTCCGGCGAGGATCATACTTTCTCCCGAAGATTCAGCGTCGGCGAGGGCAGTAAAAACTGCTGTAAGAGCATGAGAACAGCCAAGATTAGCCTGAAAACCGAACTGATATGGGGGAACGTAACATTTCTGTCTTAACTCATCAAGAAAAAGAAGCTCGAAAAGTTTGCATGTCGTAGTAGATACGGTGATGGGACGGAAAGAGGAACATTGCAGCTCAGATTTCCCTTTTTTGGGAATCGGAGACAGATCACCAATGCAGAACGGGGATGGAACAATACCTGTAACAAATATCATTTGCATGAGAAGGCTGAGGTGACGCATCAATAGATAACTTCCATTAATGATGTGTAGAGTGCTCACCTTATCTATCCCACAAGACGCTTTCTTTTTAAGTTGGGAAATGGCTTTTATAATAGCGTCACAAGTAACAACAAAATCAAGGTCAGGAGATTCATCAATGAATTTGCAGAGCTCGTCACAAAATTGTGACTCTAAAACAGGATCAGGCTCAGAAAATTCATTTGAAAAATGGGATATCCACTCGGACAAAGGAATGTCATTCGGGTCTGGCAAATTGGAGGAGATAGTACGAGGTAATAGCTTCCACAGAAGATCAGGTGAATTCCTGACCTTCTCGGAATAAAGTGTCTGCATTTTAGATCGATGAAGGGCAAGTTCCTTAGCAAAACGTTTTTTTGACACTTTTCTCAGTTCATTGACTATTCCTTGACGGGGGCATAGGCAATCTCTCCATAATTTGTACCAAAATTTAGCACGGTCACAAGCTTCAGACAGCACTCGATTTCCTGACCACCCGGGAACTTGGGTACCAACAGGTATTTTTTT